>ML675614.1:1089743-1148866 GCA_007922155.1 Mesoclemmys tuberculata | reverse complement strand
CTATGTGTTGTCAGTCTTTATTTGCATGATCACGTTAGTCTTTTCAGAGCACACATTGGACAGCGCTGTATGAATCAGGAAGCTTTTCTTAAATATTTATATATTTTATGCTCACTTTTCAGGGTGTGGTCCCTTCCATTCACTGATCAACCAGGCCCTGAACTAAGTGAGGCAGAGGTCCTATGGAGAAAATTTGCATGCAATCATGTAATTAAAGACTGTCCAACCACACTGGCGCGCACAGGCCAGATTTTTGGTTGTTGGTGCTGCCCTAACTTTGGAGTTTCTTGATCCAAGTACTTCACTTTGAAACCTTAACATTCTTTTCATGTAGATTTTGATATGGAATTTCCAAGGGGATCTTGTTTTAAAAAGTTTGCTCCCACAGAACTATTTGCTAGGTAGCAATCAAATCTTCTGTTCTGCACAGCAAGGAGACCTGCCACATGCCCTATCTGCACTCGCAGATGACACTTCACACACCCTCTATTAAGATCAGTTTATCCACACATGCATGTGCAGAGCCTACACAACCTTGAGGGGTTAGGAAAGACAACCCTTTTATTCTGAACAGCAGCAGTGTGCTTGCATGACAAGTTTCTAAACCCTTGCAGTTCTCCCAAGTCACCAAACCACAAAAGGCACACCGGAGACTTAGGAACTACACCCTGCTTCCTCAAGGTCCTGCTGTAACCCAGAACACTACAGGGGTCCAAAAGTGGCAAAAGTGTTTTGTTTTTGGTTAAAAATAGCTGCTAGTGTGTCTTCTCCACACATACTATTAAGAACAGCTATGCCATTTTCATTCTAATGTTTCAAAGAGCTCTCTCAGGTTGAGAGAGAACATGGAAGATTTCAGCCCAAAAATGTGACTAAGGTAAGAGCTTCTGAAAACAGCTCTTCAAATGGAAGTGCTTAGATAACTCATTTTAGGTGTAACCACACGCAATACCTATATTTAAAGTTATATCAGGATCAAGACTGGCACTTCGCTCAAATTTGTCTTACTCAAACTCAGTTTAATGATACTTGAAGTGATTATCTCTACTCAAGGAAAGTATGTAAGATTTGCTGTTTTGTCCTACACCTATCTAAAGGCATAGCCAAAATAGTAGCTCACTTAGAGCTGTTCTGCTGGAACCATGCATACCAGTTTCAGAGAGTCCAATAAAGTGCTGAAATTAAAGTCAACGCTACCTAAAGCTCATCAGCAAGTGGCAACCTAGATACTATCATCTCTTGTTTGGGAACAATGTACTCTAAAATTAGGATGTTTTCTGTAAGGCATGAAAAAATAATTAGCACAAGCATTTGCCTACCTTAAAATATTCTACAAGATCTCTACAAGTCACCTTGGATCCGCCGATCTCTTTTTCTACCAAGTTTTCAGGAGCAAGAAGCAATGGAACCAGATTCCGCAGCTCTCTCTTGAAATCATCATCAATGTCTAGTGGAAATTGATTCAGTCAGAGAAAAAGGTGGTACATCTCAATGTCAAGTAATATTAAGTTTCTTCTCTATAAAAGAACACTGACAACAAATCCCTTTAAACAAATAAGGCATCCTGACTCAGAATAAATTGAATAGCTTGAAGAAATCTTTAAGGTTTAAGGAAAGGGATTGATCTAATGAAGAGAGGGAAGAGTATCTTCGCAGACAAGCTGGCTAACCTAGTGAGGAGGGCTTTAAACTAGCTTCAACGGGGGACAGGACCTAAGCCCAGAGGTAAGTGGGAAGTGGGACACCAAGAGGAAGCAGAAGGAGAAGGGTGCAACAGGGGAGGCCTCCTGAATTGCACTGAGAAAGTAAGGCAATCGGCTAGTTATCTCAAGTGCCTTTACACAAACGCAAGAAGCCTGGGAAACAAGCAGGAGGAATTGAAAATCCTGGCACAGTCAAACACACTATGATATGATTGGAATAACCAAGACTTGGTGGGGTAACTCACACGACTGGAGCACTATCATGGATGGGTATAAACTGTTCAGGAAGGACAGGCAGGGGCGAAAGGGTGAAGGAGTTGCACTGTATGTAAGAGAGTGCTAGGATTGCTCTGAGCTCCAGTGTGAAACTGGAGATACGCCAGTTGAGAGTCTCTGGTAAAAACAATAAGGGTGATGTCATGGTGGGTGTCTGTTATAGGCCATGAGACCAGGACGATGAGGTAGATGAGGCTTTCTTCAGTCAACTAGGGAACGTTTCCAGTTCACAGGACCTAGTTTTCATGGGAGACTTCAACCACCTTGACATCTGCTGGAAGAGCAATACAGCAGAGCACAAACAGTCCAGGAAATTTGAGAGAGAGTTGCGGACAACTTCCTGGTGCAAGTGTGGAGTAACCAACAAGGGGCCTCTTGCCCTGCTGCCCACAAACAGGGAAGATTTGGTAGGGGAAGTAGAAGTGGGTGGTAACCTGGGCAGCAGTGACCATGAGATGGTCGAGTTCAGGGTCCTGACAAAAAGAAGAAAGGAGAACAGCAGGATATGGATCAGTGACTTCAGAAAAGCAGACTGACTCCCCATGGAGCTGATGGGCAGGATTCCCTGGGAGGCTAATATGAGGGAGAAAGGAATCCAAGAGGGCTGGCTGTATTTTAAAGAAACTTTATTGAGGGCACAGGAACAAACCATCCCGATGTGCAGAAAGAATGGCAAATATGGCAGGCGCCCAGCTTGGCTTAACAAAGAAGTCTTTGGTGAGCTTAAATGCAAAAAAGCTTACAAGAAGTGGAAGCTTGGGCAGATGACTAGGGAGGATTATAGAAATACTGCTCCAACATGCAGGAATAAAATCAGGAAGGCCAAAGCGCAATTGGATTTGCAGCTAGCAAGGGACATGAAAGGAAACAAGAAGGATTTCTACAGGCATGTTACCAACAAGAGGATGATTAGGCAAAGTGTGGGCTCCTTACACAATGGGGGAAGCAACCTAGTGACAGAGGATGTGGAGAAAGCGGAGGTACTCAATGCCTTTTTGCCTCTGTCTTCACAGACAAGGTCAGCTCCCAGACTACTGCACTGGGTGGCACAGAATGGGGAGGAGGTAAACATCCCTCAGTGCTGAAGGAACAGGTCCAGGACTATTTAGAAAGCTTGGACATACACAAGTCCCTGGGCCAGATGCAATGCATCTGAGGGTGCTGAGGGAGTTGGCTGATGTGATTTCAGAGCCATTGGCTATTATCTTTGAAAGCTCATGGCAATTGGGGGAGGTCCCTGATGATTGGAAGAGGCAAATGTAGTGTCTATCTTCAAGAAAGGGAAGAAAAAGGATCCAGGGAACTACAACCCAGTCAGCCTCACCTCGATCCCTGGAAAAGTCATGGAGCAGGTCCTCAAGGAATCCACTTTAAGGCACTTGGAAGAGAGGAAGGTGATCAGGAACAGTCAACATGGATTCACCAAGGGAAAGTCGTGCCTGACCAACCTGATTGCCTTCTATAAAGAGGTGACTAGCTCTGTGGATGTACGGAAATTGATGGACGTGAGATACTTTGACTTTAGCAAAGCTTTTGATACAGTCTCCCACAATATCCTTATCAGCAAGTTAAAGTAGCATAGGTTGGATGAATGGTCTAATAAATGGATAGAGAACTGGCTAGATCATTGGGCTCAACGGGTAGTGATTAATGGCTCCATGTCTAGCTGGCAGCCGATCACAAGCAGAGTGCCCCAGGGGTCGGTTTTGTTCAACATCTTCATTAATGATCTGGAGGACGGGGTAGATTGCTCCCTCAGCAAGCTAGCAGATGACACTAAGCTAGGGGGAGTGGTAGATACCCTGGAAGGTAAGGGTAGGATACAGAGTGATCTAGACAAATTGGAGGATTGGGCCAAAAGAAATCTGATGAGGTTCAACAGGGACAAGTGCAGAGTCCTGCACTTAGGACGGAAGAATCCCATGCACAGCTACAGACTGGGGACCGACAAGGTAGGCAGCAGTTCTGCAGAAAACGATCTGGGGGTTACGGTAGTTAAGAAGCTGGATATGAGTCGGCAGTGTGCCCTGGTTGCCAAGAAGGCTAATACCATATTGGGCTGCATTAGTAGGATCATTGCTAGCAGATAGAGGGAATTGATTATTCCCCTCTATTCAGCATTGGTGAGGCCGCATTTGGAGTACTGTGTCCAGTTTTGGGCCCCCCACTACAAAAAGGATGAGGACAAGTTGGAGAGAGTCCAGCCGAGGGCAACAAAACTGATTAGGGGGCTGGAGCACAAGACTTATGAGGAGAGGCTGAGGGAACTATGCTTGCTTAGTCTGCAAAAGAGATGAATGAGGGGGGATTTGATAGCAACTTTTAACTACCTGAAAGGGGGTTCCAGAGAGGATAGAGCTAGGCTGTTCTCAATGGTAGTAGATGACAAAACAAGGAGCAATGGTCTCAAGTTGCAGTAGGGGAGGTCTAGGTTGGATATTAGGAAATAGTTTTTCACTAGGAGGGTGGTGAAGCACTGGAATGGGTTACCTGGGGAGGTGGTAGAATCTCAATCTTTAGAGGTTTTTAAGCTGCGGCTTGACAAAGCCCCGGCTGGGATGATTTAGCTGAGGTTAGTTCTGCTTTGAGCAGGGGGTTGGACTAGACCCCTCCTGAGCTCCCTTCCAACTCTAATCTTCTATGATTCTATGAAATACTGTAAGTTTCACAATAGTTTCCAATTGCCAGAGTAGGGTTTTTCCTTCATCTCTGGAGTAACAGAGTATCTAGAATAAATTCTTTGATGACAGCTCACAGAATAAGCTCTCAGTCAGATCTCTGCTCCCAACACGTAACTGATGGGAACTCCCCTAGAAGTAAGGATTTGTTTTTCCACGCCACCCTTTGGCACACTAACAGCTCCTTATGCACCAAAATGTGAGTGAAATTGCTGGGATTCTGGTTGTAAATCCTCTGATCTTAGATATAGCAGAATCCAACAGCTGGCCATCTTGGGCTCAGACCGTTGATTTTTTTCTAAAATTCTAATTTTGAAGTTAGCTTACAGAATACATCTTAAAAACAGAAGCTTTTTTAGCCTCAAGCAATATTAATGCTCAGAACTGGCTCTTAATTCTAATGGCCCTCAAATAGTGTTAATGTTGTAAGGTTATAGCCAACAGCTACTTGTGAACTTAAAAAGCAACATTGGGAGGGAGGGAGAGGGAGAGCGCGCGAGCGAGAGAAGGAAAGGAGATCACTCTTAATTCCTCCATATGTTTAACAACCCAAAATATGAATATGCCAGTGCACGCTAACTTCTGTGCTACAAGCAAATCCAGTGATCTATATCAGAAGCAATTAACAAAATGAAATGCTTCCTACCATTCAACCTCCCATCAAAATTTGGATTAGTCGCAACTTTAAGACCAGGGTGGGGCAAGAGGAAACAGCCAAGGTTGCTGAAACAGGAGTGAATGTGCTTCCTTACGTTCTGTAGCTCTTCGTGCTGGTTTTGTTTCACCTGAAAAAGTAAGAATTTTAAATGGCTTTGTGGAACTGAATGTGAGATTTATAATAAAGTTGAAATTGTAAGAGATTTATGAATAGATTTAACACTGTCTAGCCTTTTTCTGAACTTCTGTAAAAACATAGATCGTACAAAGGCAATCACTTAACGTCACATATTTAAATAGATAAAATAGCAAACAGCAAAATACTTAGCCCAGGGATGCCGAACATCCGGCCCATGGGTCAGATACAGCCCACCAACCTTTTTGCTCCAGCCCCTGGGGGTGGCAGGCGCTGCCGCCAGAGAGTGCAATGCCGCAAGATCTGTGTACTCTGGCAGCAGCGCGTGGAGTGCTGTGCGCACGAGAAACAGCGCTCCAAAAGGCAGGAGAGGGACAGTGTGGTCTTGTGGCGTCGCGCAGTACTCTAACTCTTAATCATTGATTGATTCTTTTAATCGTAAAATAGCAGTAGTTGTAGAAGTGAATTTACTGCAGTTTTTATATCATTGATATCTAGCAAATACAATGCTACATAAAAATGGTTGTGCCTAGTATTTCGATTTATGGTATGTATGGCCCACTTGAAGTACATTTAACTCAAATCTGGCCCGCCACAGCAAATGAGTTTGGCACTCTGACTTAGCCAATGGCGTGTAACTATCTCAAACACAGAGCAGCACCTAACCTAAGTAGCCACAGCATACTTACCTGCAATCTCTTTTCTAGGAAATTTTTTCCTCCTTCCAAGCCATAGGAGTGTTCATAAGGATAGCTCCAATCTCTAATTAAGAACATTAGTGTCTACACAAGAGCACAATAATGAATAGTTAAATTAATATTCTTTATATTAGCAGAAAAAGCAAAGAATCAAGAACCCTACATCTGCTACGGGTAATTCAAACAAACTATAATCCCAAATCTGATTAGCCTGAATACCAGACACTCATTATTTGTCTGTGTGTTGCAAGTAGGCACAGCTGAAGAAGCATGTACTGTGACCTTTGATAGCGAAAAGGACACTCATCTGTTACTCTAGTTTCCCTGTCTCTTGCCAGACCAGATATATGAACATGAGCCTCTCTTCCATCAGCTGGAGACGTGAAACAGATCTTGCGACATCACTCCCCTATCAAGAGGGGACCTAGCTGGATGGCTCTTATAGTACCTTGCACATTTAGCTCCTAAGTAAAAACTAAGAACTGGTAGAAACACCACATATGGAACAAAAAGGAGGCTGTGAAAGGACTTGGAGTCAGACACCAAATTAAAATGCACAGAGAAACTCCAAGGCACCTCTGAAACCAGGATGTTCACAGCCCCTTGGTGTAAGGCTGCCTGAAGTGACAGATATGAAGTGCATATCCCCACAGAGTACAGCTCCAGAGCCAGAAGACCCATTCAGCCTTAAATTCACTATCAAAGGAGCCACTGTGCTTAAACCATGGGTCCCTGCTACAGAATAAGGCACAAAATAGAACGGCCAGCAATGTAATATGCTGACAATAGTCTATTTAGATGTTTAAATCTAACGTGAACTATTGAAGGGCAGCTATGAAGGAAGAAGGCACTTGCAAGGTTCCAAGTCCTCTTGCTTCCACAGCCAAACGGAGTGGGGGTGAAGCTGCGGCTACAGAGCTCCTTATATGGTCCCACACTGAACATTTGGTTCTGTACATGAACACATTGAGAGTCCTAAACCGCTTTCCAGAGGACTCCAACATTGGAAACTAGTGCACATACAGCCCAGAATAGGGATTTATACTGTTCATACTCCAAGGAGAGCAAGACAATTTGAAGGATCTACTGCAAGCTGTTTTGGAAATAGAGTTAAACAAAAACCCATTGTTACCTTAGGAGGGCTCAAAAGTTGAAAAGCTCTTAAAAATACTTCATATCTTAAATTCCTTGTCAGATTTGCTTCAGCCTTTCCAGAAAGATTCTATGTTAATCTAAATTCAGCTACATGAAATTTCATCAGGCAGATTACTGTGGTTTGATTTTTTCCCACACACATCTTGCCCAAACCTGTAAAAGATAACTAGCTGCAAACCAGATAACTTCTCTCCAGAACGTAAGCTAACTAATTTCCTACCCATATGAACAGGTATTGGATGACTAGGTAATGATGTAAAAGTTTAGAGTATATATTACCTGAAATGGCTTTTGGTAAATTTCTTCCATAGCAAGTCTTCCATACTCTGTAAACAACTATTAAATGAAACTGTTAAGAATAATGCCATCTACAGATTACAAAAAGAATCTGTGTTGCCAAATGCTTCTTATTTCATCAATGGGAAATTTATCTGGGAACTTCCAATTTGTAATTGAATATCAAGTTCTACCCTGGGTTAAGAACAGCCTCAGCGCCCAGGGGGTGAGAACACCAACCCGCAAGGAACTGCATTGAGGGAGTAGTAGACTTTCCTCAGCCTCAAGGAGTCTGCATGTCACTGCAGCACAAATACACTCCTCTTCACGGAGATTTCCCCTCCACCTTCCTATGGTTCTCCTAGACCCCACTATGGTCTCTGAAAAGCGTCCCTTGTAGGCTGCCAGCTTCTTCTCCAGAACAGCTGGTTTCACACAGCTGTTACCTTCCCACCCTGTTGCTTCCTAAACTAAAGGAGTGCCCATGCCTAACCCTTCCTGGGCAGCCACCATGACAGCACCCTCCCAACTCTCCCAAGCAGTGCCCTCACCAAAACACTGCACACGGATTGGGATTTCTACAAGAGACTCCTAGCCAAAGGCTCTAGGTGCCTGACACAAATTAGAAATATAAGGCCATTTCAAATTGTAGCAGCTTCCCCAAGCCAGAAAGGACAGACCAACCCACACCCCAGCCAATGATCCCTGTCTACCATATACCCTTCTCAGCCCTCAACTCCTCCCATGCTTTTGGGAAGGGAGGGAAACAGATGCTGCAAGCCCTGAAGATCGTCACATTTCTATTTTAGCCTGGGGAACGGGGAAGACACAGGGATCCAGTCTGCACCCTTAACGACCACAGCTGGGCAGAGATGCGCTCTCTCACTTGGGTGGGTTGCGAGGCATTTAGGACTTTGTGCTACGTTGGTCAGACTGTCCCTACTTGAGAGATATACTGATGCCGGCAAGCCAGGAGAGATCTGAGCGGAAGCCTCATGTGTTGCACCACGTAAATGCAGGTGGCCACGTGCTTTAAGCAAGTTTGTGCTGTCGTAGTAGGAAAGCACTGAGGCCTGTACGACAAAGCTCAGGTTTCAGAAGCGAAACTCTGGTATGAGCCCCCTGGCCTGGGTGAAGTCCAGTGCAGCTTCTATGAAATCTATCCTCTGCGTAGGGGAGAGGGCCAGCTTGGAGATGCTGAGTAGTAGCCCCAGCTTGCTGAACGTTGATCAGATCAGAGACGTGGGCTTCTACCTGGGTCTTGGAGTGGCCCTTGACCAACCAGTTGTCCTGGTATAAGATCACCTGAACCCTGTGTTGCCTCAGAAAGGCAGCGATGACTCCCATGTATTTGGTGAAGATTCAGGGGGCCACAAACAACCTGAAGGGGAAGACTAAACTGGTAATGGGTGTGGTTTACTACAAATCTGAGGAATCTTCTGTGGGGAGGGCTTACTGAGATATGACAATACATGTCCTTCAAGTCAAGGGTGGGATACTAGTCTTCTGGATCCAGAGAGGGAATGATGCTGGCCAAGGAAACCATGCGAAATTTCAACTTTCTCAAATCTGTTCAGGTTTCGTAGGTCAAGAAGGGATTGAGATCTCCCTTGGCCTTTGGGATTAGGAAATGACAGGAGTAGAATCCCTTTCCCCTTAGCTCATCAGAAATCTCTTCCACCGCTCCTGCACATAGGAGTGCTTGCACTTCCAGTTTAAGTAGCTTGTGAGAGGGGTCCCTAAGAGTATCCCAGTTATAGCATATGTAGCACCCATCTGTCTGAGGTTATCTGGGTCCATGCCAGATAGAACTGGGATAGACTGCTCCAAAAATGGGTGAGGATCTGCTCTGGTAAGTCACCCTCAGGTACACCTTCCAAATGATGGTTTTGACCCTGAGGACTGCCACGCTGATCCCCAGCCTTGGTTGGAAGGAGGCTGAAGCTTTCGGTTTCTGCCCCTCTTCCTTAAATATTCCTGCCTGGCTTGAGAGGGACAGAACCGCTGGGGCAGTTGAAAGGGAAAGAATCGCAGAGGCTTGAAGTGCTCTCTCTATGGGGCAGGAGTATGCAGGTACAATGATTTTAACATTGCCCTGGAGTTTGGAGACTGCTCCGAGAAAAGCCCTGAGCCTTTGAAGGGCAAGTCCTGGATTGTCTGTTGGACCTCAATGAGAAGGCCTGACACCTAGCGCAATGAGCTCCTCCTCATGGCGACCGTGGAGGACATTGTCCTTATGGCCAAATATGCCGAGTTCGGGTGGCCTGCAGCATGGTCCTCACTACCGCCTTGCCCTCCTGCACAACAGCTGCAAACCCCGTCCTAGAGTCGGCTGGGAGCAGGGCATGGAACTTCAACATGGTGTCCCATTGATGTTATAGGAGCTCAGAATCGTTTGTTGGTTCACGAGCTGAAGCTGGAAACCCCTGGTAGAATGGACCTTTCTACCAAAGAGGTCCAGCTTCTTACAGTCCTTGGACTTAGGGGAAGGACCCAGCTGTCCCTGCCTTTTCTTCTCATTCGAAGCCAAAACCACCAATGGTCCTGGCTATGGAGAGTGAAAAGGTACTTGTGACCTTTAGACTGGGTGAAGTGTTTTCTCTCTATCCCTTTTGCTGGGGGTGGGAGGGTGGAGAGTAGAGGCAGGTGTTTGCCACAGAGTTTTTGTGGTGGTTTGTATGGTCTTGAACGGGGCAGTGCCATTCTTGAGGGGGCTTCTGGCATTAAAAAATGCCCACAATGAGTCCATTGACTCCATCACCGCCTCTGTCTGAAGCCCCATGTTTTGGGCCACCCTCCTCAGCAATGCCTGATGGACCCTGTTGTCCATGCGGGCTGGGCCAGTGGAGGTCCCTCCCACTGCCTCATCTAGTTACTAGGATAAGTAAGCCTTGGGCAGCATCTGCTCCCTCCTGCCTCTCCGTCTTACGGGACTCTCTGGCACAGTACACATCATCTGTGCAGGGAGTCATCCCTGGTGCTGACTTCAGTGCTGCATGGACACCAATAGCTCCCTGGTGGCAAGGCGGGAGGTCGCCACCGGGGAGCCGTTGACTGGGGGGTATCTGGAGAAGGACTCCTGAACCTGATGGTATGCCCATGGGGTCCATGAGCCCCCTCTGTCTATTCTCTAGTGCCTCTGAGGCACTGGTGAGAGTGCAGCACTTGGCTGGCCCTGGTGCCGGTGAGAGACGGTGCCTGGTGTCCCTGGGTGCCAAGGATTTCTTCTGTGCCACTGGCTCCCTTATTGAAGTAGGTGCACTCTGCACCAAGACCCTAGAGTCCCAGTGGCCTGCTGGCTGTGGGCGAAGAGCTACCTCCACAAGGCAGAGCTTCAGTCTGATCCTCCTCTCCTGAGTCCTGCACGAAAAAGCCTTACAAATTCTGCAAAGGTCTGTCTGGTGGGATTCTCCAAAACACTTCAAACAGGAGTTGTGGGGGTTGCCTTTAGGCACAGACTTATGGCAAGACCCACACAACTTAAACCCCTCGGATTGAGGCTTGCCCCGACTCCTGGAGGATGGAGAGAACCCCTGAATTTCTAACTTTAAATACTAACAACTGCTTACTAAACTAAGCTATTCACAGGTATCCACTTGCTGGGCACCAGGGGAACGCTTGCTGAAGCAAGAGATTAGCTCCAATGCCCAGGAACTGAAGAGGTGGCGGCTCAGCAAGGCTTTATATACAGCACCGTGGAGGTGCCACTCAAAGGGGCACCTGCACTGACCCAACGGGTACTGCTGGGGGAAATCTTCTGACAATGGTGCACGTGGCACGCACACCTGCTTGGAATCGACACGAGCAACACATCTTGAAGAAAAAATAGTTCCCAGTGTTCACAAACTATGCTTCCCCTTTTTTGACCATCACTGCCTCCCCAAAGAACAGCTGCTTGTCTTTCTAAGGCCATGCCCTCACTAGAAAGGTGAGCCACTAACTAGACTGGGCAGTTAATACAATACAATCCCCATAATGTGAGCACAGTTATATCGGTGCAAAGTTACCTACTGTGGGACAGAACCAACAAAGAAAACAGAACACCACTAGACATCACCTGCAGCCCCCAGCTAACATCTCTCCAACATGTCATTTAACGATATACAACCTGTCCTAGCAGACGATCCCTCACTCGCGTAAGCCGTGGGATGCAGGCCTGTCCTTGCTTACAGACAGCCCCCCCACCTGAAGCAAATACTCACCAGCAACCACACACCGTACAACAAGAACAGTAACCCAGGACCTATCCCTGCACCAAACCCCATTGCCAGCTCTGCCCACACATCGACTCTAGTGATACCATCACAGGTCCTAACCACATCAGCCACACCATATTCACCTGCACATCTACTAATGTAATACATGCCATCATGTGCCAGCAATGCCCCTCTGCCATGTACATTGGCCACACCGGACTGTCACTACACAAAAGAATAAATGGACACAGATCAGAAATAAAAAATGGAAACATCCATAAACCAGTAAAGAGCACTTCAATCTCCCAGGACACTCTGTAGCTGACTTGAAAGTTGCCGTACTGCTACAAAGAAAACTTCAAAAACAAACTTCAAAGAGAAACTGCAGAGCTAAAACTCATATGCAAATTTGACATAAACTGGGTCTGATTAGGGACTGGGAGTGGTTCTCTCATTACCAGAAGTAATTGTCACTGTTCACACATTCTCACCTTCTAATCAATGGTTGTGAATAGGCCTCATCTACTCTAACTGAATGGACTTTGCTAATACCTACCCTCCCCATTGTTGTTTGTTCCTTCCCCTTGGCTGTAGATAAATACTTCCTATCTGATTTCTATTTCTTACATCTGATGAAGTGGGTTACAGCCCATGAAAGCTTATGCCTGCAGAAATTAAATTTGTTAATCTTTAAAGTGCTACAGGACTTTTTTTTTCCCCACTGTATACAGACTAACACGACTACCCCCCTGGAACTTTTCATTGGTGAAAAGGCAGCTGTACCATTATGACTGCATCCACTATAGGGCTTGTACTGGTAGAACTATTTCAGTAAAATAAAGCAGTCATTATCTAAACACAGTTACACTGGTACAAATTTCACGTGCAGACTAGCTCAAAGGTTCCAAACCTTAATCAGACACAGCCGTGCCTAACATCATCCCAAACCGGACATGCCTCCCTGAACCAACTCTGTCTGACTCCTGCTGGAATTTAACCAAAATCAATCCGCCCTCTATTGTCTGGTTTGGCAGTGCCTTTGCTTAGCAGCACTGCTGGGCAGAAGTGCCTCTTGGACAGGGAGCCCCCTCCCAGGGGGACAAAACTCACTCCATCACACTAGCCACCTTGGCTTCATCAGTATCTTAACTATTTTCTGTGCATACAATTGGTTGAAAAAACTAGATTTAACCTGCTCCAAAAGTTGTTTACAATCCCTTAAATAGGATTTCTACAGTTTCAGATCGCCAAATCAAACAAAAGAGGGAACAAACATTTTAAGAGGACAGCACTTCAGTAAAAGCAGTATTACATAAACTCAATGTATATTTACCTGCAAATGCTGGAGATCATCTTCTTGAATGTTCTGGGACAAGTTGTAAACCTGTAGGGGATATCGCAATTCCAAGACTTAGCGGGAGACATGTTTATTCTTCATGTTTCAGGAACAGATTTAGTCTATACTGCAGAACTTGACTATACCATCTCTGCTGAGATCTAAACAGTCAAAGTGGTATGACATACTGCATTTTCACATGCACCAGCTGAACAAAACTACTTTGGACATAACTGCTGTTCAGATTAGTTTCTTAATCCGAGTTAATAAGAGTTCTTTCAAGAGTGAAAGAGCTGCAAAATAATTTTTTAAAAATCTGCTGAAAACTCCCTCATATTGGAATAAAAGGGACACACATTTAGCATCATCAGCTTGAACGCCTCACCCACAACTCACATTGCTTGGAGCAGGAGTTGGTGATGCTCTTATGGTAATGTTGCATCAGACACAGAACCCCACTGGAGTTGGCCCACACAAAGTTGGATAGTTCTTTGCTATATATTGCCTGATTTTGCAAAGTTTCATTGCCTTGCTTTTAAATATCCCAAAGGACAGAGTTCTGCAAATAATGGCCAATAAATCCTGACCACTCCTGAGGCTCCATGATTGATGTGACAGTGCCAAGACTGAATGTTGGAGTCGTGCAAACCAGGAGAAAAGGATAAGTTAAGGTCATGTACTAAATGCCCCTATGAGACTGATATTGTGGAAGGTCAGCACAGTATTTTAAGGTGGTTAGAATGCTCTGCAGTTTGCCTTTAATTAAAAAAATTAATTATCTGAAAAGTTTGTCATATATTATTGTTACTTGTACAAGCAAGATTACTTCATTAGAAAGGGAAAAGTAACATTCCCACCTCCCTAAAAAAGTTTACTTAATGAAACTGACAATACACAAAGCTGTCAAATGTACGAATCCCTGTTTGTGGGGGTCTTTCGGACAGCAACAGTGAAGGGAAAAAACAGTTAGAAAGAGACAAGATTGTGAAGTCATGCAAGGTAATTGGGGAGACTCTGGGGCAGACATAACTCATTTTTTAAAAGTGGACTAGACAAGATGACACTGTCTCTTTAGAAAGAGTTCTTGTAGCTATGTTTATTCTCAAATATTAAAAATGGGTAAAAATGATAACGTTGAGAGAGGAAAAACTTAAAATTTAGTTGATAGATTTAGAAAATACCTGTGATGTATACAGTCTGTATACATATGTATTTCTTAATATAGACATATACAGAGGCCTAAATTTTCAAGAGTTACTAATGATTGAGTACCCAATTTGACACTCCTTAAAAAGACCTGGTCATTTTGAAAATTCAGACCAGTCTCAAAATACACATCCTGCAGGAAGTTTGATAACAATGTACCTGTAGCAGCAATAGTGCATTTAAGAGGTTATTGTGCTGGGTCAGTTTTCCCTTTGTATAAGCTTGGCTATTTAGAGATTTTCACGATGCATCTTTGTGGAGGTGTCACTTTTTTTAAAATCAATTTGGGATTACCTCAGTAGAATCCGCAGCCCAACAGAATTAGGGGCCTGTAACAGGGGTGGATAGTCTTGGCTCCAAAGAGATTCATCTGCAATACTTCAAAAGAGCTATGAACATTTAAAGAGTGCTTAAAAGGTTTGCATATTCATTTTACAGTGTGACTCTACATATATTCTAAGCTTCAACGGTTCAAAAGCTGCCATTTAATCAGCAAAGCTATTCTCACCTGCACAGAGCTCGTCATGGTGCTCAGAGCAAACACCGTCGCACAGTCTTTGATAGTAGATTGGCTATCAAAGGCACCTTGGGTATCCATAAGTAGCACAGCAACCTAAAAATTTAAAAAGCAGCAACAATTAGCCAAGATGTTATGGTTTCGCCTCAGTTGCTGGGTCAGATCCAGCCCAGGTAGTGTAAGTCATTGCCCCTCTAGTGACTCAGTCTCACTCCAGCTCCCAGGGAACAGGTGGTCACAACTCAAACCACTATCAAAGGGGGACATCTTTACTGGCCTTCTACAGAGAGGCCAAGGATCGAATACACACAGAACACAGTCACTCTCCCTCCCCCCCCCCCCCCAAACCAACTCAACCTTGACCAGGCCTAGCAATCCAGCAACCCTTCATGAGCATCAGATGTGTGATAAATCTTACTTCAAGAGGATATGAAGCAACTAAACATTTTCTGAAGGAAAACTGGATGTTTACTACTAAATAAGTTGACGACTAGTTAAGTGATAAAACAGTGAAGTAGTCTTGACTCCAAGACATATCTGTGATCCCCAAAATCTTAGAAATAGATTCAGATTTCTTTTCTTTCAGTTATAAATTATTTAAAAGAAAGAACAAATGAGTAATGTTACACAAGTTGCTAGAGACAAGATCCCACACTTTGACCTTCCTGCAATCACGGAACCAGTCAGCTAGTCATGACTTAAAGATCATGGAAGTTACATAGACCACTCTATACAACTTAGAATGCAAGGTTCTTTTTAACGTTCACTAAGGCCATCATCTACTTAAAACTGGTAACATTAGTTATCCAGCCAGTGACACTGCCAACTCTCCCTTTGGGCTCTAGCAGGGCAATGCCTATGAAAAATATCAGTTAAGAGCTCCAAAGGACCGGGAGGGACAATGGGGCCTGGTCTACACAAGAGAGAGTTCTGTTGACAAAACAATCCTGGTGTACACACTGCAATGACCCTTTTGTTGACAAAATAAAACCATGTCAACAAGAGGCATAGAGCTTTTTGCAACAAGTTTTTAGCGACAATCAGTGTAGAGACTGCTGTATGTTTTTGTCATGGTAATCGGCCTCCGAAGAAGTCCCACAATGCCAATCCTGGCCACTCAGGACTTCAGTTTGCCCCTCCCCCTTTACAGTCACAGCAAGTTTGAAATTACTTGAAATTAACTGAAATGTGCAGAGCTTGCATCTCATCTTCCCAGCTGATCATGCCAGCTCCATGCAGCAAACACTCTCTTGCTTGGAGCACACCAGAACTGCTGGACCTGATCAGCATTTGGGGAGAGTCTGCCCTGCAGTCCCAGCTCCGCGTTAGCCAAAGGAACTTTGATACGTACGGCCAAATTTCTTGTGCCATGGTGAAGACTGAGCAGGACACGCTGCAGTGCCGAGCTAAAATCAGGGAGCTGTGGCAGAGCTACCACGAGGTCAGGGAGGCAAACCACCCTCTGGTGCAGAGCTGATGAGTTGCCATTTCTACGAAGAGCTGGAATCCATCGTCAGGGCGACCCCACATCCACCCCCAAGATGCCCATAAACACCTCCACAACCCCGGGGCCACCGGATACTGGACTGAACCCTGACGAAGAGGTCACTGACGAAGAAGTGGAGCTGGAAGATGACCCAGAGCTGGGGAACAGTCCAGTTGCTGAGGCTGGGAGTCAGGAGCTGTTCTCGACCCCAGAAGGCTACAGCCAGCCCCAGCCCTTCAGCTCAGGATGCAGGAGCGGGGAGCTCTGGTAAGTGTTTGGAAGCTGATGCTTGTGTACTGGAGGCATGGGGGTCATTAGCTTGGCTGAAACATACAGGTACGTGAAGGGATAAACGCAGGGGAGTAGCTGTGTTTGCAGACGCTTTCCCATTCCCTTGTGCATCTCGGCAGCATGGCTGAGATTCAAAGGTACCCTCCAGTGTGACCTCTAGGAAACTTCATCGGAGACACTCCCTGATTCTCTGCCTCAGATTCCTGGGCAGAGCAGCTGTATTTCTGCCCCCTGGAAGTCACCTTCCCACACCAACTGGCAGTTACTTGAGCGGGGACCAAAGCAGCACAGTCGTGCAGCACAGGGACCCAGTTTGAAGCTGCTCACATGGAGATGCACCCTAGCATCTTTGACTCCAAGGAATGAGATATCTGCTTCTATGGCCCCGCCTGTGGAGAATGGTGGCACAATTTGACATTTGTTTTCCCCAAGTACCTGCATGTATGCCCCAAACGAGCACCATCCAGAACCCAGGTCTACTTGTATGGTCTTGCCCCCCACCCAAACTCTCCATTCTCAGGCTGATCAAGGAGCTGTACTCTGTGCAGGGGGACAGTGAGAATGAGGTGTTTCAGTGATTCATGTGTACTGTCAGGGCGCTCACGATAATAGTTTCGTTCATTGTTTCTTGTTCTTACACAGATGTGACCATCGCAGCCAAGGCCCCACACCAGCAGACCGCCTACAATGGATAAGGAAGCGGCCCCAGAGAAGCCAGGAGATGTTCCAGGAACGCCTCCTGTCCTCGGAGGCATCCCCAAAAGAGAGAAAAAAGAGCATGGAGACAATGGATGTCAGAATCTCAGAAGATGGACAGACAGGAATGGAAGGAAAACCAGGAGAGAATTTTAGCTGGCCATGAACAAAATCAACGAGGCCATAGAGGATCAGGCAGAGCTTCTAACGACAACAGTGTCCTTGCAGACATAGATCATGCAAGCTCGGCCCTCACCCTTCAGCCACAACAGAACTTCTTCGCCTACACTTCACCATCTCCCCCTATACATTCCTACTAAAGCCACGGACCATCTCGCTACCCCTTTCATTCCATCCCCAGGCAGCTACGAGAACGACAGCTGGACTTACATGCAGCTCTCATAGCTGGCACTGCCTCTCACTACTTTACCCCTCTAGGATCTGTTTGTGTCGTGTGCTGTCTTGTTTTGAGAGCTTGCTTTTATTACTAAACACAAGAACCACTTTTTATTTGTGTGTTGAACATATGTGCACCCACCACCGACACACATGTACAGCTGTATAATGGTCATAGAATATCACAGCACAGTTACAAACACCTAATGGGTTCTCATGTTCAAAATGGGCCCTCAATGCCTCCCTTATTCATATGGCCCTTTGTTGTGCCCCTCTAATACCCCTGGCATCTGGCTGCTCATATTCAGATGCAAGGCGATACACCTCTGCAATCCACCCAGGGGCCAACTTCTTGCCCTTAGCATCACAAATTAGGGAGCACACGGCAGGCAGTTATAACCACAGGAATATTGTCCTCATTTAAGTCCAGCCTGCCATAAAGGCATCTCCAGCATGCCTTTAATCTGCCAATGCACATTCAACAGTCATTTGGCACTTGCTCATCCTGTTATTAAAGCGCTCCTTGCTGCTGTCCGGGTTGCCTGTGTAAGGCTTCATGAGTCATGGCATTAGTGGGTAGGCTGGATCTCCCTGGATCATTATGGGCATCTCAACATCCTCTATTGGAATCTTTTCATCTGGAAAAAAATTCTTGCTTGTAGCTTGTTGTACAGGCCAGTGTTCCTGAAGATACGAGCATCATGCACATTTCCTTTCCAGCCTGTGTTTATGTCAGTAAGACGTCCACGGTGATCCACAAGTGCCTGAAGTACCATAGAGAAGTACCCCTTCCTGTTGATGAACACAGTCACAAGATGGTCCGGTGCCAAAATTGGGATGTTTGCGCCATCTATTGCCCCGCCACAGTTAGGGAATCCCATTGCTGCGAACCCATTCACTATTTCACGCACATTGCCCAGAGTCAATGTCCTTCGCAGCAGAATGCAATTAAAGGCCCTGCACACTTGTGATAACACAGCTCCAATGGTGGACTTGCCGACACCAAACTGACTAGTGACTGACCAGTAGCAGTCTGTTGCCAGCTTCCACATTGTGATTGCCACACACTTCTCCATCAAGAGGGCAGCTCTCATTCTGGCGTCCTTGCGCCGCAGGACAGGAGCCAGCTCTACACAGAGTTCCATGAAAGTGGCTTTGCGCATTCGAAAGTTCTGTAGCCACTGCTCATCATCCCAGACCTGCAGAACAATGCGATCCCAACACTCAGTGCTTGTCTCACGCACCCAGAAGCAGCAGTTCACCATGTGCAGATGTCCTGGGAATTACAACGGTAACGAGATGCTGTTTGTCTGCAGGTCAGGCTCCTCAGATTCCTGTTCCAATTTGGAGCTTATGATGTACTGCACGACTAGCCGTGATGTGTTCAGAAAGCTAAAAGCAACAGTGGAGAGCAGCGCGGGACCCATCTTTTCAAAGAGACATGCTGGATGTGCAGTAAACTGCAGGGAGCCCTTGGAAAAAAATGGTGCAAGTCGCTGCCAGCAATGCAATGAAAGAGGCACGGAAACTCAATGCACCATGGGACATTGATCCAGCACCCATGTTGCTCCATGCTCCTCTCCTCATCCCAGAACTCCCAGCAGCAGAAGCTGCCAAGTTGCATGGTGGCATAGCTGCCCATATTACAGGACCAAGTGTGGAAGTGTTTTTGCGACAAAACAAGTGCTGTGTGGAGGGATGGGAGTGCTGTAATTAAAGTGCTTTTTTAATCACCGAAAAAACTACCATTGACAAAAACTTTCTAGTGTAGACAAGGCCAGAGACTTCAAAGATTTAATTCTTATTGCCAGCAGTCACTGCATATTTCACTACAGACAATGCAACCTGTGAACATTTTGTTTTGCTGTGAAGAGGTTATAACTAAAAATCAGATTTCAAGAACGTCACATCCAGAGTTTAAAATTTACCAGCTCTGCTTTGTGTGGCGTTCTTAAACTAGCTAGTACTTTAGCAGAAAACCCTCAGAGGTATGAAGTTGGGTATGACACAGGGCCATGCCTCTTTTGGCCACTAGAGCTTGCCCATTTAGAGAGAAATGTTACAGAAAGGGATCAAAAACTTCCATGTACACTTGCAGCCTAGCCTCCTGGCATTTTTGGCCATCTGTACAACCCACTGGAGCACAACTGCAGACAGACTCATTTTTGCAGACTTCACTAATTTTTGCTGCAGAATTCTTCCATGTGCCAGAGCATTTGGCTACAATACTGTTAACAGTCACTTATAGAAAGCCTTCCATAATAGCAACAAAATATCTGAATAGCAACACATTAGCTAAAAAGATAACCTTATAAAAAGGGTTTGATTATGGCAAAAAGCTTTGGAATGGTAATAGAATTCCCTCACCACACTCCATCTCAAATAAATAGAAATTTTATTCTTAGAAACTATTAGAATCGATACAAAGAGTGACTGAGAAACCAGGGATATCTGATCACTTAAACAACCAGAACATCATAAACAAACTCATATAGGCTACAGAAGTGTAAGAGGTTATAAAGAAGACTGAGTTCATTTAAGCCACGGAAATGTTTACCTTTGTCCCATCAGACTTGTTAATTACAAATACTTCACTCCAAATCTGAATGCCAGTTGTTTCTCTCTCACATCCACCTCTCCATGTGAACCCAGTCAATGGCTCATTGTTCCCACCTATCCAACATGAGGAGTTCTGTTAAGAGAAAGGCACAATCTTACTCAACAGCAGGAGGATTGCTTCTAGATTGTATTTTAGCACATTTCCAGAGGACACTCTGGTTTCTGAGAACAGGCTTTCCAGTTACACAAAGTATTAGAAAAGGAGGCTGGCTCAGCTGTACTTGGAGTCCAAGGTAACTGCCAGCACAGATGTATGCTCCCGTGGAGCTCAGACACTCATGTCTTTACTGTTTCCGCTAGAAACCTTTGGTCATTAGGGTTGCACACATAGACCCCCTTCCCCTCCCCCCCCCAATAAGGAGATGCAACCCAGTTATTTCAAATTTTACCCCTTTGACTTCAGAGTGGGACATGGGGCTCTGCACAGACCAACTCAAAACACTACAGAGACTCATCAGCTCAATCATCTTAAATTGCATCCACCGCTGCAGTACTTAAAAACACCTATTAGAAGGGGCTGAGAAAGGGAAATTAAAACTCATGGCCCTAAAAATATTTGGAGCTTACATCCACTCGTCAGGAAGGTAGGTTTTAACACCCCCACCTCACCAAAGTGGACCAAGTGCTCAGGTTGCACAGGGAAAGAAGAAACAAGACCCTCACAGGCAGACAACGAGAAGAACCCAAAAAGAACAGGACAATGATAGTGACCAGCAAGCAATCCACAATCCAGTCTGGGCAATTCCTAGCAGGTTTCAACCTGCCATGGTAATACTTAAGAACTCACTTTACAATGAAGTTATGAGCTAGCTTCTCCCAGTAATGGGCATCATTCAGGGAAGTAAATTTGCAAGAGTATGGTATAGCTAGAAGTCTAAAGCTACCCTAGAAAAAATGTAAGGCAGGGACAGTCTCCATCTCTGTGGAAAGAAGAGTCAGCCAGCAGAGCCTATAGTTCAAACTGTTCTAGCTGATGTTCCTGGGATGCAGAAATCAGTTTTCAAGAACAGGCAACATAAAGAGCAGTGCCTCATAGGGGAGATTCTCAGTTTCATAAGCACCAATGTAATCCACAAATAAATGTTTACATAGAGTTGGGAAAGAGTTGGAACAGATCTTTGTATTCAGACACACCACAGTAAAAAGATTTGTCAAAGAGGTTCTCAAAGAAGTGGATGGTAGGCAGATACAGGAACCAAATGAAATCTGAGTACAGGGTAAAGCTTGAATTTAAAGAGTAGGAGATAGCTCCCTGGGCAGAAGAGTAGAAGCAGATATTGAACCAATTTGCTTTTCATTGCCTTTGATCCAAGAACCCTTTATGGCAACTAGCAAGGGGATTATAGGAATATCTTGATTCTGGCATGTATATCCTGGTTCACCAAAGAACATCATATGAAGTTGTAAATAAAAGCCATGATTACACTGGCCATTTAATATTACTGTGAAATGTATGCACAGACACTAGTATATAGAGAGATATTAGGGAGAGGTTTTTAAAGTCTGTATCAAGGCATTAGTTACACTGGACAACAAAGATTTTGCTTCCTGCATACTTTTCGGTGTATCTTATGGATTTTGGGCAGCTGATTACGAAAATCACCATGAAATGTCCCTATCATGTACCGTTTTTTGAAGTCGCCTATATTTGTTATTTCAATTCATCATTTAAGTCTATTAAAATGTTGCCCACAATGTAAGCTGAAAAGTTTTCTATCTTGTGTCCAAGCATGCCTGGGCGTGCAGTGACACTGCACCTAGTACAGGCCACACAACATGCAATGGGAATGCTAAGGCTTAGGCAGGGTGGATGCTGGCAGGACAGGTTTTAGAAAGCCCATAAAAGCATTTCACACACACCATTCTATGCATTGCGCTTATATCAGTTTGCATTCATGTTGATGCGCATGGTCTATGCTCATAGCATATTGTGTGTACTCACAAATAATAAAGCAATTATATTTTCAGGAGGATTCATGATAGCAAAATGTCTCACCGATGTTGCAACAGCCGCAATACGTTTCTTGGCAACTATAGAGCACCAAACTACGTGCAGCTGGTTGACAACCCATGCTTCAAGCATACAAAACCATGAAGTGCAACATGTCACTAAAGATTCATTGTCTGCATTCGCATTTAGACTTCTTCCCCGCAAATCTTGGTGCAGTCAGTGACGAGCATGGTGAAAAGTTTCACCAGGACATTGCAATCATGGAAAAACAGTATCAGGGCAACTGGAATCCATCAATGCTGACCGATTATTGTTGGATACTTAAACAAGAAGCCTCAGACACTGAGTACAAATGAAAAACATCATCAAAACATTTTTAGTTTTAGTCAGTTGAACTGTTGCAAAGCGTCAGCACCATTATGCGATTAAACACATTACATTCAATAAGAATTTATTTCTCCAAATTCCTACGTGATACAAGTAGTCTGAAATTATATTTGTGTTCAGCTTCAAGCAGTCTAGCATAATCAAAAGAATTTCTGCGGAAGCAACACTTTCAAAAAAATTTGTTGTCTAGTGGTATCAGCAGAGGTGAAAAAACAGACTTTCCTTCAGACAAGAGGTAAGAATTGTTTCTCTTTAGGCATTGTAAACTAACAATAGATACCAAGTTACATACGAAAGAAAGTGTTAATGAAGAGATGTGAAGTCAACAGGGTAGCAGAACACAAGCAAAAACAACAAGAATCCTGTAGCACTTTAAAGACTAACAAATTTCTGCAGGCATAAGCTGGTGGTTATTCTATCTCTGAGTACAGGCAATGAATGTGGAGGGCATATGCAGAAAGCAAAGAGGATATCCCCCCTTAACCCACAACTAAGAAATAAATGGACAGCATGCTCACATTCATGAAAATAGCTCAACCAATCTCCGTTAAACTGCTGCAAAGGAATTTGCGTGTGATGCTTCTTTGGACAGGATGTTAACCTATTAGTTAAATTTAACCTCTAGAAAGCACTTTGATTGTTTTATGTGTAACTGTTCCCAATATCTTTACTTACTATCACTGGAATGTCTGATAAACTTATTCTTGTTTTCACTATCACGATATCTAAACGCTGTGATATGAAGCAATGCGCTGACCCTGAGTTGAATCATACAAGCTGGTATGTACCATTTCTTTGGGAATGGCAGAGTTGGTAATTCTGAGTAGCCAGGGCCAGCCACTAGTCTCACAAGCAGACACTTCAAAGGGACCAGGGTGCACCTATTATTAAACTGCAAGGCACAGTAAGGGTTGGCATAGCCCAGAGGCGGCTGCTTGAATGACTGACAGGGTGGTGCTGTTAGGAAGCTGACAGCCAGCAAAACAAAAGCAAGATTCATGCTGCAGGCAGGGTGTATAAAACGTCACCTACCTTCCCATAATTGCTGTTTGAGATGTGTTGCACATGTCCATTCCACTGCAGGTGTGTACGTGCCTCATGCACAATAGTTGGAGATTTTACCCTTAGCAGTACCTGTCAGTGCAGTGCGAGTACCCACAATACAAAGGGATGCTGCTCTGACCCCATTAGTTACATCCTACCAGAATGGCTCTGATAGTGAGGGGAAACAGAAGAGGGGTCATGTGCAACATATCTCCAAGATCAAAAGCTATGGAAAAACAACCATTTCTTTTTCTTCATGTGATTGCTCATCCATTCCACAATACGTGACTCACAAGAAGTTTGAACTGGAAAGGGGCTTGGAGCCTACGTGAACAGGGATTGTAGGACTACCTGTCCAAATCTGGCAATCTCTAAAGTGATGAAAGACAGCATAGACACACAAACATATGACTGGCAATCAGGTTGCTAACTTAGAAACATCCAGAATGGGAACACAAGCCAGAAAGGCCATCAGAATTGCCCAAAACCTGTGAGCGAGCGAGCCCGCCACTTCAGCGGCATCAGCCAGATCAGTAACATCACCACCACCACACACACACCCCTCCCCTCCCCTCCCCTCCCCTCCCTCCCACACACACAAAACCTCACCCACTGCCAGAAATCCAGGAAAATGATCCTCTGGGTTGATACGGGGGGCCCTTTACTCTCTAAACTGCAACAGAGCCGAAACAAAGGCCTGGTCTGACCCAGAGCATGGCACATTTTCCCCATTACGTGAATGAGGTTTTGGAAGGAAAGTCAGTAAATAACCATCACCTTGCCTAAAGATCTCTATCATTTTGCTACACACATTTGTCTGGTAGATTGCTGTCTCTCAAGATTTGCAGCACTGGTCTGAAGAGGGTGAACAAGTCATTCTGGACTCTGAAGTTAGTCTTAAATCTGTTAGCTCTGACTTAGCAATTGTCTAAACAATGGAACAGAGGGCTCTCAGAGAAAGCTTCAGTCAATGTACAAGATGACAGTGAGGGACCCTGAAGGCATATGGAACAGAGGCTGCTATTCCAAAGCAGGCAAGTTTCCTTATCTGAATCAAGCAGACAAGTCACTGTTTTGCACCAATGTTCTCTATGTCCACAGCCACATTTGGTACTAAGAAGAGAGAGAGTACTAAAACCAAGACAGGTGATCAAGAAACTTTGCTCTAGTTTTGGAAGATTCTCAGCACTGTGGTCTCATAATACAGTGTTCTATGGGTGTCAGTCTCAAAGAGAATTGGGTGCATCTATAGTGCAAACTGGGACGTGTGGTGGCGGCATATGTAGTCATGCCTGAGCTAGCTCGATAGAGATAGCAACAAACCTGCAGCTGCACAGGTCAGCTGCTTGCCTACATATCCAGGCTCTTAGGCAGGCCTGTACATGGGCAGATAGCCTGTGCTCTTGCAGCATCACTCTTATTTTAGTAGGTGAGCTCAAGTAATGACTAGTGCTGCAATCACACCTCCAGCGCAAACATACCCTAAGAGCAGATTTGCCTCTACCTCCAGCCAGCCACATCGGGTATCTGATGGGGCAGCTGTTTAAACAGCTCACAACAGCATCAGGAAGTGAATAATATAGCTAAGTGAAAAAAACCAGAGGTTCCTTAATCATGGCTAGTGGTTTGGGGTCAGTTTTGTCTCATCAGTAAGGCTGAGACTACAGCCCTTTTGTCTCTCCTATAATAGGGCTTTGGGTCAATGCTGTTTGAGGCTAGACTGTTACCAACACCTCTTTCTGCAGCAGACATTTATTCCGTCGGAGGTTTCACCCAAACACTGGCCAGTCTTACTTGTGAGACCTGACTTGAACTAACCTGGTAACTTAGGTGCAGGCCATTTCACAGAGGTTGTGTACCAATTGTCTAGAATTGACTATCTTTAGGGTTTCCCATGCCATGTGTCTGTCTACTCCAGTATACCACATCCAACAATTTATTCTTCAGCGTAATGTGACCACCACCTCCCATCCCAATGGTGCATTTAACTAGTTGTATAAGAGGGAGGACATCTTCCCCTTTCCTACACTGGTCCTGCAGCAACTTTTTAAAACCCAGCTACAGTTTTGGTCTGACCACTACAGAATAAATAAGACCAACAGGGGATGGAAACAGAGAAAGAGACCCAAACCACACACACACAGATTTAGTTACACAGCACTACTGGCCTGACACAATAATAAGAGAATGAAGTTATGACTATGACCATGGGAAAGCTTACACTCTACATTTACAAGACTCATTTCACCTCACTTGGAGTAAGGCTTCAAACTGGGGGAAGGGAAGGAAGAATCACAGGAATCCTGCAGTATCTTGCTCCTTTCCCCAACTGAAAGTGTAATCATCATATCTGCTGTTATTTTAAAACAGCAAATAGTTTTGACAGCAGCAATCTGAAGTGGCTTAGGACTGAGTCTCAAGAGATGAAATCTGGCTCCCTCGAAGTTGATGAAGTGTGACATTGACATCAAAAGGGTCAGCATTTCACCCTTGGAGAACTTTTTTAAAAAGGCAACAATTTACCCCAGTTCTAACTATCAATGACTGATGACAGCATGCCAGAATGCCATTTTGAGGCCCCCTAGCGTGGCACTTAATTTTGCATTACATATTGTTTCTACTATCCATTGGAGATGGCTGTTCAAGGTCACTGTTCAGTGAATAGATGAAAGATAACTGGAACACATGTGCATTGGTGTTAGGTTATATAAGTCCTGGTATGTAGATTACAAGTTTGTTTTCTATAACTGAGAAATCTAGAACACATTTAATTTTTCTTAACTACAGTTAAACTATGCCATTCTTCCCCTCACTCAATGACTGAATTAACTGAAGCCATGAACTGAAGCTTGGACAGATGACTAGGGACTGGTCAAGCATGCAGGGGTGAAAACAAGAAGGCCAAAGTACAACTGGAGTTACATTTAGCAAATGACATGAAGGGTAACAAGAAGGGTTTCTACAGGTATGTTAGCAACAAGGTGATAAGGGAAAGCATGGGCCCCTTACAGAACGGAGGAGGCAACCTAGTGACAGATATGGAAAAAGCTGAAGTACTCAATACCTTTTTTGCCTCTGTCTTCACAGAGGAGGTCAGCTCCCAGACTACTGCACTGAGCAGCACAAAATGGGGTGGGGGTGAGCAACCCTCAGTGCTGAAAGAACAGGTTCAGAACTATTTAGAAAGGCTGGACAGGCACAAGTCCATGGGGCCAGATGCAATGCATCTGAGGGTGCTGAGGTAGTTGGCTGATGTGATTGCAGAGCCATTGGCCATTATCTTTGAAAACTCGTGGCAATTGCTCAGGAATTAAGAGGCAGGGAAATTAGACTATTCATCTGATCCAAAGCTATAGCTAAGCCAGACTTCCTGGTATTTTAGCTGATGGAATTAGTATCACAATATGCCTCTCTAGTAGACAGACACTTGCTAGTTCAAACTGCCAGTGCTGGTATTCATTTTGGCAGGATGCCCTAAAACACGGTCTATGGGGAGATGGTACACAAGCACAATCACTCAATATGTAATCTAATACACAATCTATTTTTCCTGTAATAGTACAGTTTTGCAAAGTCAGAGGAAAAGCCATATAGCATGCTGGGCCCACATTTACATGATCAGATTCTCAATGTCTCTCTTGTAACTCCTAGCATAGTAAAGAAGGTGGAGGTGGCTCGTTTGCAGAAGCGGTGGGTAGAGGTAGACGGTCTTCATTCTCCTTCCCAAATGAATGGGACTAGGAACCTCTGCTCCGATTTCCTGCACTAGGACCGGGGGTTTTGATGTCTCTTCCCCTCAGGCCAAACTAAGAGGCAAGTGAAATTAACAAGACATTGGTTAGTTTTCCTGCTGTTTTTCAGTAATTTTGGAGACACCGCTGTTCAGAAGAACTATGAGCAGCAGCATTATTCCCTGGGAAGGATGAAAGCCCTATCTGACACTAAGGGATTTGTTTGGAGAGTCCCTATCCCACCATCCACACAGTAGTCAAGTGATCATGGCCAGTGGATTTCGTTTACTAAGCATTGAGCAGGGTCCAAATCCCAAAAATCTGACCTAAGGACCACACTGCCCGACAAGCAGTAACTCCAGCCACAGTAGGAAGTCAGGTAAGATTTTTCAAGTCCTTTGCATGAAGGAGGTGAGTGAATGGGGGAGCAAATGCTAGATACAATCTTAAAAGGAAGAGACCTGGCAGACAATAGAAGTAAAATGCTATCAGACTGTTATTTGCATATGGTTTGATGGGCATTCAAGGCTATAGTCAATTAGTCCACCTTTCTCCACAAATCTGTTTTCTTCTGTGCTATACCTTATACTTACAACATTCTTCCCAAACTAACCCAGAAGCCACTACCGTCTCTTATTCAAATACTCCCTCCATGAGTATTTCTGCTGTGACACCAACAAGAAGTTAACCTAGCCACTGTATGAAATGGATACTTACAAAGAATATCTGAACACCACTTCAGAACTGAAGACCAGTATTACTAGTGCATCACACACCTCCTAGCTTCCATCAGCTGTGATCACAGCATCCACCCTCCTGCTCCCTTCTATTTCTGGACCTAAAATGCTACATGCCCCCTTTTCCTTCTCCCTCCCCCAAGGCAGAGACACTGTGTGCACCCCTATTCCTCCCATGCCTCCCCCAGTATCAGGCTCCCCATTCTCTCCCTTCCCCCCCATCACCATTATTCTCTCTGTCTGGGAGATAAGTGATTCAGGATGTTAACACATTAAACTAGTGAGAGGATGGGTAGAGATGAGAGGCATTGTTATTCTGAAAGAAATTAATAGGCATCATCAACCAATTCTTGGAGAGAACTGCAGAGGGGCTGGCAGCTGTGCTAATCTGATGGCCATGCTCAATTTTTCCTCTGACGGTTCCCCCCCAGAATCAGGTTCTGGTTACTGATGCCTAAACTAGTCTCTGAAATACTGGAATTGATCGGATGCGGTATTCAAATGTTATCACATTACAGAGAAATGCCGTCATGTTGAGTGTAAGGCTTTCACAAGCTCTGCCAACTTGACACCAGTCAATATTTCTGGAGTTAGGACAGGTTTTTTGTTTTTTAAAGATTATGTTTTATAAACAAGACCACCAAAGCAAAGAGCTAGCAAATCAGGTCATTTATTCTTAGAGGAACAGCCTTCAACCACTCACCTTGTTATACATGTATCTAAGCATGAAGTCCAGTAGAAACGATTTCCCCTTGCGGAAAGCCCCTGCTACAGAAACAACTACTATATTGAGATCTCTTATGTGCTCCTGAAGCAAAATGTTTTCCAATGCCTCTTCATCAAGTTCAAAATTATGGTCATCTTCATGAGCAAGAACAATTTGTATAGGGCAAGGCTTCTCCAAATCAGCTTCAGCTTCTGTGTTGATCAGGGCATCCTCCTCAAAACTCTTATCTAGAAATTAACGTTTGAGAAGATAATCAGTCAATCAAGCTAAAGATGTACTACTTTTCTGAATTCTGATAATGAAATTATAGTTCGCATACTTCTGCAGATCTGAAGAGCTCTAATGCTCATAAGCTTGTCTCTCTCACTAACAGAAGTTGGTCCAATAAAGGATATTGCCTCACCCACCTTGTCTCTCTAAGACCATGGGACCAACATGACTATACCACCACTGCACATCCATGCTTCATTAAAGTAGCCATGGCAAAAATGTATCAAGGCATTACATCGCTATGAATGATGACTTTGCAAGTATTTTAAATTGTTCTGGGCAAGTTGCTAGAATAAATTATGTTCTCCATTTCATATGGATCTTGTCCCCAAGGCATAAGTTCCCTATTGACATAGAAACATCTATTTTTATGAGCTCTGTATGTAACACATTGCAAAGCAGCATCTGTATCTTAACACCTCCGCTTTCTTTCAATTTTAAAGGAGTTTTGCATTCCAAAATTATCTTTTCACCATTAATATCCTGAAATCCTCTATAAGGCCTTTGGAAGTATAACTTCTGTCACAAACAAGGATCTTTGCTACCTCTCCTCACTTGAAAAAAGCCAATCTGACTGATATAGACTATGTTAAAGATGACAACTTATTTTTAGAATACTACATTTTCATTGACATAGAAGATTGACAGTCGGACAGTTTTGGTTACCAAATTGTACTGTCTCAATATTACTTAATGCTACCCAGAGCTACACTGAAAAAGATTGTGTGTTGGAGTTTAAAAACAGTTTTTTCCAATTCCAACACAACACTGATTTTAATCACTAACTACCTCGGGAAGTTTGCACTTTCAACATAGTTTGTTAATAATTAGCTAACACTGAACATACAGAGCGAGGAGCCCTTTCAAAGACAGGGTGAAGTAATAGGCAAGATACATTTACGCTTATATCCTAGAGATATATTTAGATACGCATGCAAAATGCAGAAGTGATTTTGCACCACTGGAAGACTGTTGAATGAAGCATTAATAAGATAGTTTCTTTCAAAGACAAGGATTTAGAAGCAACTTTTTTGAACAGAGACATTTCTTCCTGATCTAGTGGATAATAAAGGCCATCATAGTTCTGAGACAGTTCCACATTATAAACAAATACACAGACAAAACAGCAGCCAATCCCAATTTAGTCCTGAATGCACCAAATTTGGCCTTCTCCATCAGTAGGTTGCTAGGAGTGCTACAACTCAGATCAACCTCAAAAACTTTCATTCAGATTTTCCAGCAAGTAAAAAAGTCAAGACTAAGTATTCCCAGTATTGTATAAAAAACCCAAGAAGAAAGCACATCTTTAAGATTCTCTAGAAAGAGGAAAATGCACAATTCTGTTGTTCCTTGAAAATTCACCTTAACATTTATCCTTGAGCACTACAACTGAAGATCCAGCAAAAGTTAGAGATTATACTCTTTAAATATTTGTGTCAATGTGCAAAGGCTTATTCAAAACTTGACCCCAGTAGTTATTCATTTTAATGGAATAGAGCAGCATTTCCCAAAGTGCAGCACAAACTTTCAGTTGCTCTCTACAGAATCAGTTTTCTTAAAAAAGACAATGACAAAATTAGTCTTCAGCTGTTATGGTTGTAAAAAAAAGTCACAACCTGAAGTGAGTGTAACCAAATTTGATATGTCAAAGTTTGCAGAGAACCTAAAACAATAACTCTGAAGCATTAACGCCCCATTTTTCAACAAGTGCTAACTCAAATGTTACTGATGATATTTTAAAACAAACGTAACTATTTCATGCTCAGAACATGTAAGAAAGGAGAGAAGATCTACATGAGCATTTCCGAGTGGCAGATACCTATGTTAAAAAGAGTAAGCCCTTTTAGACACAAGGCAGGGTTTCAGGAGAGTAGTTTTGTTTTCCTGGAAAGGGACTCAGTTTTCAGAAGTTTAGGAAGCACCAGGTTAGAGACTGCCCAATTTTTAGGTAGTTCTTAGATAGACAAAGGTTCCAAGCCTAGTGAGGGGAGCGTCTGGAGGTTCCCATGGCAGAAGAGGGCAAAAAGGACAGGATGGGACAGGTCCCATGAGATTTCCAGCCACCACAAGATTTCCAAGTGGATTGGAGGTCTTGAAGAATGTGGAATGTGATTTTGAACCACAAGGTCTTGCAAGATTTGGTGCCACAATAGGAGCTCTGGACTCAGAACCACTTCCTATTTGGTTGGTTTCTAGCAATCAGCCCCCCTCCTGCCCTTATCTAGGGCTCTGCAGGCCATGCTAGTCACCACTTTGGGGCTGTGAAATAATTTTTCCTCATACCACCAGACTGGCTGAAGCTGAATGGCTTTTCTACACCTTCCTTGCAGAAAACCCTAGGGATGGAGAACAAAGTTTGGACCTATGGGAGAGAGGTTTAGTTGCTGCAACTTTTGGCAGCTGCCCAGTGCAGCAACTGGCTGATTTAGATGCAAAAAGGTAACAGTGGGTTATCTTTGCTCTAGATACAAAAAGGGGGCATAGTGGGTATCCCGAGGGCATCTCCTTTCAAGATGGGGGCAATGTGAACCTCCTGGGGCCAAATGTGAACTAGCGCACAGTTTCTCAACCTGTGGTATGCATACCCGTGGGGGTACATGAGACACAGGCAGGGGGTACCTGGGGAAATAGAACGAAGGGGAGGTAGGCAGCAGCCCCCAGTTTCTAGGGAAGGTGGGTGGCAGCCTCCCACTTTCCACCCAGTCACAGCTCCCAGCTGGGAGGCGGGCAGTAGCTGCCAGCTTCTGGGGGAGGTGGGCAGCAAACCCCTGCTTCCCACCAGGTCCCAGCTAGGAGGCGGGTGGCAGCCGCTGGCTTTTGGGGAAGATGGGCAGCAGCTGCCCACTTCCTGCCCAGTCCTAGCTCTTAGCTGGGAAGTGGGCAGCTCCCTTCCTGGCTCAAAGCCCATTGCCCAGAAAACCTGACAGCTATGACAACCCCAGATTTTACCAGTTACCCTCTTTTCCAGTCTCTCTCACCCCTTCCTCCACTCAAATCTATGGCAAAAAGCTGGGCATAGCGCTTTATGTTCCCCAGCATTGGCATACTACTCAAAGCCTCCTAGCTTTGGCCAATGTCACCTCTAGCCCAGGTACAGACTTGAGCTGTGCATCCCTGGTGTAAAGGTGGTAACCCTACCCACACCACATCTGACATCTGTCATATCACGGCCTTATATACATACTCAGCCTTTCTTCTAAACATACAGCTCACATTAGTCTGTGACATAAAATCCCATGGAAAATTGAGTGCTGGGGTACTTATTAAAATTTTCAGACTTTGGGGGGGGGGGGACTTGCTACTTAAAAGGCTGAGGAACACTGAACTAGCAGCTGGGACTCTCCCCCAGAGGAATTGTCCCACCAATGCACTTTATGGTGGTGCTGGAGGGGGGTGAGGTCCTCTCTCACCTCAAGCCCTGAAAGAGGGAGAAACGCTAGCAGGTGGGTTGAGGCTCGCAGAGACACAGTGTGATGACTGGCTGTGGCTAGAGCACCCCAAGAATTTGCAAAAGAGTGCAAATGAAAGCACTGGGCTGTCCCGATGTGAACCTTGGATGAAATTTGACTAATGAAGTTGCAGCCTGGTTACAAGGCTTTTGACACATCTCTACCCTCTTCTGTGCAGTGAGCATGCCAAAGGCTTCCCCTCTCACTCTTCAAAAAAATTCAACATTGTTGAACTACAATATTTAAACTGAAACAAGGGGTTACCTAAAGCTTCTTCCTATGTCTCTAATACAACTCCTATAGCTAGAATTCTTAACTGCCAACTGCCTGCAGCAGTCAGGTTACTTGCAATGGACCTTTATTTTGGCACTGAGTGTGTATTTTGCTGTACACATTGACGGCAGCTGGTGTGCCTTTCTGGTTCTTACAGTGGTATGTAAATACTGGTGTAAAATAAAAAGTGTTGAATTTGCACACAAGGTTACAATAGAAAGCTTTATTATACATAACATCACTTTAATGTCACCACATGCCCATTCTCAATAACTTTCATAATTAAAATTTACAAACTATCAAACAAGTCTATAAACTGAGTTGCAGTATATCGCTAATATTGACAAAATGCATGGGACTGTAAATCCATTACATGGGCGCACACAGCATCCCTGATTTCTGTTGTGCATGTAAATCCAGCACCAGTCAGAACAGTCGCACTGTCTGGTTGTATGCACTCAGGCAGAAATCCAGCACCGTCTTGAAGCCCACTCCTGGCAAAACAAGGTTCCCCCTTCCCCTCACAGGCAGTGTGCAGAATACAGCAAACCACAATAATACAGACTACACTGGCATCCAAATGGTTTGAAGGCAGCACCAATGGATTTCAAATGCACATTCCACCACCATCCTACAGCTCCTAGGTGTGTAGCTGAATCTTCTTTTGCCAGGTCCTCTGAAATCAGGGTACAGATCATAAGCTACAGCAACAAGGGGTGAGCAGTGTCCCTTAGAGGGACAGTGGGGATAGGGATTCCATTTGTCTCATTTGGTGGGAACAACATCCCAGTTTATCCATGAAGGTTAAGTCCCAGAACACTTTGGTGGCATGTCCCCTGCCAGTGCATTCCATATTGGTGTCCATGAATCTGCCTGTGGTCAACCAGGGCTGGCCTAACGATGCAATAGTACATTTGTGGTTTAGGTACTTGTGTTCCTTGTGGAGAGACATCTACAGGCTCGAGTCCCATCAATGGCCCGGTGCAGTTTGTAAAACGCATTCAGTCAAAGCCAGTGATTATTTCAGGAACATTTGTCATGCTCACCCCTTTTGGGTACACCCTCTCCTGATCACCTCACTGCCCTCTGCCACAACAATCCCCCGTTTATTTGCCAGCTCCAAACTAGTTGGCCACAGACCTAAAGCAGTCTGGGGTAGCCAGCTTCCAAATTGCTAGAGCTACCCACTTCTGAACCAGGACGGCATGCCTCAAATGGGTGATCTGGTGCTGAAGGATAGGAGCAAACTGATCAAGAACCCCCAGGAACATCTGCTTCTTCCTTTGAAAATACTGGACCCACTGCTGGTCACCCCAGTCCCACATGACAGCGTGATCCCATCAGTCTGTACTAGTGGCACTGCTCCAGAAGCACCAGTCTCCATAGGGGGAATCTGCAGTTAAGGCAACAGGCAGGAACAGCATCAGCTGGGTCGTGGCTGGTGCCATAGTATGCCCTTCAGAGGAACCTTTGGGAGCTCAGAAACTGCCATGGCGGCCACCAATATCTCGCAAGTGTTCTGCTCGTTTCCCGAATTAGGACTGAGCATTAGGGAGAGAGGTGCTTCTACTGGGGCAGGATTCACGTTGGCTCAGCTGCTGGGAGCGTGCAGACAAACTGGCTCATCTGAACGCGTTGGCAGGCTAAAACCACCCAAAACACTGCCATTCAATTCCCGGGGGACGGACAGACAGACAAGTTCCCCCAGAACTCACTTTGAGACAAGGCTGCTAGGAACCCTGGGATACAATAGCATATGGCCACAGATGCTGAATTTCTGACTCAAGTTTCTAGTGCAGTGCCGATGCCCAAGCACAGACTCGGAAACATCGAATCTGCAGGTGTGAGGCTCACAGACCTAGGATTAGTGTGCTCTGTTGACATAAACAGACCTTAGTACTCACTGCACGTTCCACTGACTTTCAGTTTGCTTTGATACTGCCCTAAATTTAGACTTGACTTATTTACTATCATGTGCCCCTGTTGTGGTCATTGTAACCAGCTAGAACAGTCTTGGTGCATGTCCCTACAGCAGCTGGTTTGAGGATGGGCTGCAGATACTACTTGGATTTATTTTAAAAAATTGTTCCAGAAATCATTTGAGGGTTCACACAAATTTGCTATTTCTTCCCCACTAGAAGTGTGGGGCAAGACACTGCTCAATATGTCGCACCAAAAGGGCTTCTGAACACAGGCATCATCCTATTTTTCCCCACTTTAAGTGACACCTGTTGGAATAGGAGGTCCCTGTAGGCTCTGGTTTGCCCTAATCTCTGGATGTGTGTAGCTATAATTCACTGAAAAAGCAAGTGTCTTTGGCATGAAGCTTGTCTGATTGGGTTCTAGTCAAATCACAATGTACTATAGTCATTCCAATTTGAGCTGAAGGAAAGAGGAAGCCCCGATCGAACTGGCAGCCCAGCGATAATGCAGTAAAGGCATGGAGGCAGAGGTCTCCCATCACCATGATACAATGCAGCAAGTACTTGCAGGAGCTGCTTTCACAGGCACCTCAGGATCCAATGAAGGCAGTCTCTTGGGAGGACACACCAAGTGGTGTTCTCGTCCATCCTCCTAGCTGAAGGAAAAGGCCCAGGTAGGGACTGTCGCATTGTGGAATTAAATGCATGGTTACGCAGGTGGTGTCGGAGAGAGGGCTTTGGATTCTTATATCATGGGCTGTTGTTCCAGGAAGAAGGATTACTAGGAAGAGACAGGATTTACTTAACAAAGAGAGGGAAGAGTATCTTTGCAGACAGGCTGGCTAACCTACTGAGGAGGGCTTTAAACTAGGTTCGATGGGGGACGGAGAACTAAGCCCGAAGGTAAGTGTGGAAGTGGGACACCACAAGGAAGCAAAAGGAGAAGGGTGCAACAGGGGAGGCCTCCTGATTCATACTGAGAAAGTAAGGCAATCGGCTAGTTATCTCAAGTGCCTGTACACAAACGCAAGAAGCCTGGGAAACAAGCAGGAGGAACTGGAAGTCTTGGCACAGTCAAGGAGCTATGACATGATTGGAACAACAGACTTAGTGGAATAACTCTCACGACCGGAACACTGTCGTGAATGGTATAAGCTGTTCAGGAAGGACAGGCAGGGGCGAAAGGGTGGAGGAGTTGCACTGTATGTAAGAGAGCACTATGATTGCTCTGAGCTCCAGTGTGAAACTGGAAATACGCCAGTTGAGAGTCTCTGGGTTAAGCTTAGAAGCAAGAACAATAAGGGTGATGATGTGGTGAGTGTCTGTTATAGACCACCAGACCAGGAGGATGAGGTAGATGAGGCTTTTTTCAGTCAGCTAGGGAAAGTGTGCGATTCACAGGACCTGATTCTCATGGGGGACTTCAATCACCCTACATCTGCTGGAAGAGCAACACAGCAGGGCACAAACAATCCAGGAAGTTTTTGTACTGTGTTGCAGATAACTTCCTGGTGCAAGTGCTGGAGCAACCAACTAGGGGCCGTGCTGCTCTTAACCTGCTGCTCACAAACAGGGAAGATTTGGTAGGGGAAGTACAAGTGGGTGACAACCTACGCAGCAGTGACCATGAGATGGTCAAGCTCAGAATCCTGACAAAAGGAAGAAAGGAGAACTGCAGAATAGACCATGGACCATGCACTTCAGAAAACCAGACTTTGACTCCCTCAGAGAACTGATGGGCAGGATCCCCTGGGAGGCTAATACGAGGGGGAAAGAAATCCAAGAGGGCTGGCTGTATTTTAAAGAAACTTTATTGAGGGCTCAGGAACAAACCATCCCGATGTATAGAAAGAATAGCAAGTGTGGTAGGCGACCAGCTTGGCTTAACAAAGAAGTCTTTAGTGAGCTTAAACACAAAAAAGAAACTTACAAGAAGTGGAAGCTTGGTCAGATGACTAGGGAGGATTATAAATATACTGCTCGAACATGCAGGAATGAAATCAGGAAGGCCAAAGCACAATTGGAGTTGCAGCTAGCCAGGGATGTGAAGGGGAACAAGAAGGGTTTCTACAGGTATGTTATCAACAAGAGGAAGATTAAGGAAAGTGTGGGGCCCTTACAGAATAGAGGAGGCAACCTAGTGACAGAGGATGTGGAGAAAGCTGAGGTACTCAATGCCTTTTTTGCCTCTGTCTTCACAGACAAGGTCAGTTCCCAGACTACTGCACTGGGCAGCACAGAATGGGAGGGGGTGAACATCCCGCAGTGCTGAAGGAACAGGTCCAGGACTATTTAGAAAGATTGGACATACACAAATCCATGGGGCCAGATGCAATGCACCCAAGGGTGCTGAGGGAGTTAGCTGATGTGATTTCAGAGCCATTGGCTATTATCTTTGAAAGCTCATGGCAACAGGGGGAGGTCCCAGATGACTGGAAAAAGGCAAATATAGTGCCCATCTTAAAGAAAGGGAAGAAAGAGGATCCAAGGAACTATAGACTGGTCAGCCTCACCTCAATCCCTGGAAAAATCATGGAGCAGGTCCTCAAGGTATCCATTTTAAGGCACTTGGAAGAGAGGAAGGTGATCAGGAGCAGTCAACATGGATTCACCAAGGGCAAGTCATGCCTGACCAACCTGATTGCTTTCTATGAAGAGGTGACCGGTTCTGTGGATGTGGGGAAAGCGGTGGACATGATATACCTTGACTTTAGCAAAGCTTTTGCTACAGTCTCCCACAGTATTCTTATGAGCAAGTTAAAAAAGTATGGATTGGATGAACGGACTATCAAATGGATAGAGAGCTGGTTAGAGCAAAGGGCTCAACAAGTAGTGATCAATGGCTCCATGTCTAGCTGGCAGCCAGTCACAAGTGGAGTGCCCCAGGGGTCGGTTTTGTTCAACATCTTCATTAATGATCTGGAAGAGGGGGTAGATTGCACCCTCAGCAAGTTTGCAGATGACACTAAACTAGGGGGAGTGGTAGATACCCTGGAAGGGAGGGATAAGATACAGAAGGACCTAAACAAATTCGAGGGTTGGGCCAAAAGAAATCTGATGAGGTTCAACAAGGACAAGTGAAGAGTCCTGCACTTAGGACGGAAGAATCCCATTCACAGCTACAGAGTGGGGACCGACGAGCTAGGCAGCAGTTCTGCAGAAAAGGATCTGGGGGTTACAGTAGATAAGAAGCTGGATACGAGTCAGCAGTGTGCCCTGGTTGCCAAGAAGGCTAATGGCATATTGGGCTGCATTAGTAAGAGCATTGCCAGCAGATCACGGAAAGTGATTATTCCCCACTATTCGGCATTGGTGAGGCCGCATTTGGAGTATTGTGTCCAGTTTTGGGCCCCCCACTACAAAAAGCATGTGGACAAGTTGGAGAGAGTCCAGCGGAGGGCAACAAAAATGATTAGGGGGCTGAAGCACAAGACTTATGAGGAGAGGCTGAGGGAACTAGGCCTGTTTAGTCTGCAGAAGAGAAGAATGAGGGGGGATTTGATAGCAGCCTCTAACTACCTGAACGGGGGTTCTAGGGAGGATGGAGCTAGGCTGTTTTCAGTGGTAGCAGATGACAGAACGAGGAGCAATGGTCTCAAGTTGCAGAGGGGGAGATCTAGGTTGGACATTAGGAAACAGTTTTTCACTAGGAGGGTGGTGAAGCATTGGAATGGGTTACCTAGGGAGGTGGTGGCATCTTCATCTTTAGAGGTTTTTAAGCTGAGGCTTGACAAAACCCTCGCGGGGATGATTTAGCTGAGGATAGTCCTGCTTTGGGCAGGGGGTTGGACTAGATGACCTCCTGAGGTCCCTTCCAACTCTAATATTGTATGACTATCATATACAAATGATGTGCCACCATTTGATTCATTGATAGCAGAATCCTAGCCAACACCCGCTGGTTCTGCCAGGTCATTTTTGGCAGAGCTACAGTATCCTGGATCCCATTCTCAGACAAGGACACCTTTGAGCAAAGCTCCTATGCACTCCAAATGTTTTGTGGCATAGTAGGACATTCAATAGTTTTGCATAAAGCCTAAACACTCCAGTGGCGTGATAGACTTGGGAAGGGATCAAAAGATGGGTCACTGTTTCTTGTCATTCACTTCTAAGAACACACGCACTCCAGTCTACGAGGATGAGAAGTATCTGCTTCCAAGTATTGTGAACACATGATGTCTCAACACCAGCTAAAAAAAGGTAGTATTCAAGAGTTTATAGTGCTGAAAAAAAGATTTTCAAAGCAGTGGGAAACTGTGAAAGTTCCTGCCTAGAACTTTATTACTCTTTGAAAGCTCTACACTTAATTTTGAGCTCCCTTCATCAGTATTCCTTTTAGTTATCCATTAAGCTTATTTCTCAAAGAGCTTTCTCCTTTTTGCTTTCCTAGCAACAGAATGATCTTTAAAACCTTTCTACTTACAGTTCCAAGATGAACTGAATTTCATATGAAACGATGTCTTCATTCCATTGACAGCAGATGTGCATACTTGAAGTTGTGCAGATCCTATGGTAAGTATCTCAGATTTCCTCAACTCTTAGAGTGGTGTATATTTTCAGGACCTTAATAGCGTAAAAGCTAAATAGCTCTCGTCCTATGTCAAAAAGCAGAGTATTGTGAAGAACACCTGTTTAAGTTGGTGTCAGAGCCAATTCCACAAGGGATCTGTAAGTGTTTGCCACACAGCAACCTAGCCAACCCTTTACACCCACCCTGCACATCACTGATTAGACTATATTCAGCTTTCCAAGTTCAGCAGTCAGGACTGGCCTTATTTTCTCTTATTTACCACACAACTCCAAGTACTAAAATTATTAGATATAGCTACATGAATTCAAGTGGAGGCATACACAAAAAAGATTTAGTTTCCTACCTCAAAACTGAACTCCAGGAATGAGTCCATCAAGTATCATTACTTAAGAATTTGCATTTAAGAAAGTTAATTCTAGCTAAGTCATGACTAAATGTGCAAAATACTAAAGCTGCCTACTTGAATTCGCAGCATGGAGGAGATATGGAACAAAAAACCACTCGGGGGTTCCTCCCCAAGCCTATCTCCCTCAAAAAAAAAAAGTTTTTTAGACTTGCAGTAAGTGAGGGAGGGATTATCCAGGTGCATTTGGCTTTTGAAAGGCCTTGGCTACCAGCAGGTCTTGACTTACCAAATGTCTCCTAGCCAGAGGAGATATGAAAGACAAGGGTAAGAATCCATTCATCAAAGTAAAGGAGAACCAACTAACTCCTGATGCTGGGATTTCTACTACTGTTTTCTCTTGACTATGCTTGGACCTCCATCTCTGTCAACCTCTGGCTAGTAAGGTCTTCCAACCATCTGAAGCTTCAAACACTCGTGCACCACAGATGCCCCCAAGCCAGCTGACTGTCATAAGGAGGGATGGGAGAGACATAAGAGAACTCTTCAACCAGCTTTTTTTAAATTTTTTTTTTAAAGTGGCATGGGGACAAGGAAGAGGAGCGTCCTTTACCTCAGTGAATAACTCCAATACCTGCTCATAGTTTTTCCAAGCAGCAAATGGATGTTCTTGCCAGCATCAATGCTGCCCAGACAATTCTGAAGAGCCACAGTGAAACTGAACAATGTGCTTTGCAAACCTATAAGACAGTGGTGGCACCATAGGTACTTGCAGACTCAAGGAGATGCAGAATCAATTTACCCGTGGAACGTTACCTGTACAAACGTAAGAACCATCAAGTTTTGTTTTTAATGAAAACTTAAGCTTTGCAGAACTATAAGAATTGGGGCCAGGCGGTCATAAATAAGGAATAATGAAGTGGTGAGAGAACTGGACACAGTCCACCAATGTGTGGAACTAAACAAACCCACACTCCTGCGTGGAAAGGACTTTCCAATGTAAAGTGGATTTTTCAAGCCCTAGTCATCAGAAGGTTAATCATTTTTCCATGGTAAATCCTGCTTTATTCTGTTCAGCTTGCCAAGCCCACATCTTGTTTCTTAAATTTATTTGATGCTCTTCAGCAGGCAACAAGAAAAGAGGTAGACACAATCAGACTGGATTACATGACCTCACACCAAGGGGAACATCTCTAGGTTTTCCTTTTAGCTTTTTGGTTGCAGGCATAACTATACCAAGGGAAAGATCCAGAAACAAATGAAACCCTTTAATAAGCTTCACTGCATGAGGCAGTCCACAATCAGGAAGGCAAGGCAATCAAAGTCTTGTGACAACCTGTTTAGAAACTCAAAGAATTTCTATAATTCAACTTTTCATTTGTCTGTTCGAGTGCAAATTAAGCAAAAGCCAATTTAGTTACTCACTGGTCTTGTCTATTTACATAAAGGCCTGTACAAAATTTTTAGGCCTGCATTTGCAACTGCTGTCAAAAGTGCAATAAAGCTTTGTTAAGCTTTTTTACAGTATTGTAGAATCAGACTCAGAAATAAGTCTGGAAGGGATCTCAAGATGGCATCAAGTGCAGCGCCCTTCGCTGTTACAGGACAAGTTAACCTAAATCCTCTGACTGGTGTTTGTACGACCTGTTCTTAAACTTTCCTTGGAAGCCTAGTCCACAGCTTTACTACCCTTATAGTTAAAAAGTTTTTCCTAATATATAGCCAAAAACTATTTTGCTACAGATTAAGCCCATTACTACTTCTTCCACTTTCAGTGGACATGGAGAACAACTGATCACTTAACACATCTGAAGTCTTATCAGGCCCTCCGTCAATCTTGTTTTTTCAAAACTAACAAACACCCCGTTTTTTAACCTTTCCTCATATGTCAGGGTTTCTACACCTTTTATAATTTCTGTTGCTCTCCTCTGGACTCTCCAAATCTTTCCTAAAGTGTGGTGTGGTGCCCAGAATTGGACAGTACTTCAGCTGAGTCCTCATTAGTCCCAAGTAGAGCAGGACAATGACCTTCCACATCTGACATACAACACTCCTGTTAACACACCCCTGAATATCATCAGCCTTTCACAACTACATCATATAGTGGATCACAAATGAAATGAGTCCACAACCACCCCCAGATCCTTTTCTGCAATACTACTGCCTAGCTAGTTATTTCCCATTTTGCAGTTTGGCATTTGATTGTTCCTTCTTAAGTGAAGTACTTTGCACTTATCAGAATTTTCATCTTATTGAATTCAGACATTCTCCAGTTTGTCTATTTTGAATTCTAATCTAATTCTAATCCTCCAAAGTGCTTGCAACCCCTCCAAGTTTGGTGACATCAGAAATTTTTATTGGCACACTTCACATTATCATCCAAGTCATTAATGAAAACATGGACTAGCACCAGTCCCGGGACTAACCCCTGCAGGACTCCACTACATTAACCCTCTTCATCTGAAAGTGAACCACTGATAACTACTCTGATTTTGGTCTTTGAACCCAGGTGTGCATACACCTAGAAATTTCATCTAGAATTCATTTCCCTAGTTTGCTGAGGAGATTCATGTAGGCCTGTGTCAAAAGCTTTTCTAAAAATCAAGACATAGGTCTAACTGCTTCTCTCCCCAATCTATATCTGCTAGATGAGCCCAATAACCCTGCCAAAAGAGGAAATTAGGTTGGTTTGGCATGATTTGTTCTTGACAAATCCATACTTGCTATTCTTTAGAACCCTCATATTCTAGGTCTTACAAATTGATTGAGAGTAATTAGTACTATTTTGGTGCCCACAGTGTTTGCCTTGTATGTATTTTACAATAATTTCATTCTGGAAAATTAAAACATTAGTTTTAGCAAGTGTTCGGCACACTCAGTTATCCCAAGAGGATAGAGAACACTCCACGTCTCTGCACCTGTTTCCCCTCCCACGTATTGGCTAGTTCCCTTTGGGACAGGGATGGTCTTTTATTATGTGACTACAGAGTGAACTCATCTGCACTCACCACAAGAAGAACTGGTTACAAAAGAAAAGATCAAAACCTAGGATTATTTCCCAACACTGAGTTTTTGTAAGAGGGCTGGATGACCTCTATGCATTCCATCTTTCTGAAGCCTACAGGAAAAGGCTGACTTACATGAGAAGTCAGCAACTTGTTACTACTCTACATTTTGGGCTAAAGTTACATGTTGACACTAGCATGAAAACTGCTTAAAGGAATACAGTTTGCCTGGGGTCTTTTAAGTTGACTAATTTCTGATACAGTAACCTTTTTAAATAAGAGGTGCTAGTTTTTTTAAAAATAGAGATTGTTTCACTCCCATGTTGATATTTATATGAGTCTTTTCAGAAAGGGAAAGATGATACAGGAGAATCTGAAAGGTAGTACAGAGTGCTATCACATGCATAGTCAACTGAAAAAACTGGGGAAGTCTGTCCCTTGACGACTTTCCAGTCATAGTAATCTTGGTTTTGCTTGTAAGCACACTAGGTACCAAAATTTCAGACAAGTTTATTTTCAAATTGATAGTAGTCCTTTTAAAAGGGAAGTTTATGTATAATCAGAATGTTTCCTGATGTTCTGGATGTATAGTTTGAGCTAAGATTCCAAGCTGGTTCTTGTGGAAGAGTTTTGTACAATGTGCAGAAGCATAATTTAATTTTTAAGGATCTTGTCAGACCTTTTCACCCAGCTAAAGGACAGACATTTTAGTCTCTCTACCTTCTCTAGTGAGAAAAGCCTGAGTATGTTTAGTGTTTTGGGGTAGTGAACTGAATAGAGAAAGTGTAGTCATGTGTGAAATTTTAATAGAGTTTAAGTTCTCTTAAGAGACAGATGCAAATAAAGTTTACTTTCCTTTAGTTAATTTATAAGCATATTTTCAATATTTAAACAAATATTTCATAGTTCAGTTCTAAGACAGTTCTGCTAAACTTCTAAGTGATAAAATAAAATTTTAAACAATTAATAGCTATCTACCCCTTTTTCCAGTTGTCTCATTCTGTAAAGTCACAGCAGGATCCACATGAAAGTTATGGCACTACTGCAGGCTTCTACGCATCACTGCCTTCCTATTGCTGACTAGCACATACTGCCAAGTAGCTCATTTTAAGGCCAGAAATAATTAAGTGTTTTGAATATTTCTGCTATAAATAGAACTGATTGAGTTAAGTTCCAAAGACTTGCTTGAATATCCAACAAGAATGTGGGGGAAAACGAATATATTTAACACCCCCCAAATCCCTTTCAATTGTAGAATTTCTGTTTCTTACGTTTGCTAATTCTGGAGCTGTTATATAAAACCATAAAAAAGCATAAGTACCTGAAGCTACAGTTCCACAAGGGAATGGGGAGAGAAGATATTCTGGGGATCTAGAAATCCAGGAAGTGTTATAGTTAATTAGACCATAGGTCAAGCTCTTTAAGATTAGGATTTTTTTTTTTTTGGTCTGTTGAGAGCTGTGTATACAAGGGCAGAGGAAAAGTCTTTCCCACTAAATGGAAATATTGGAAACCTAGTATTTTACTGTGTTTTTTAATTAAGGAGAAAATGCAGGAGACTTGTTTTTGCAGACAGTCCATTACTGCAGGATAGGTGACAAAAAGTTAATACCCTTCCCCACCCCGATACATTCAGCAGTTTGCTTCCACACAAATTGGGCCCCTGTGGATAATTACTACCACATTTTCCAAGACCATAACAGCATGAAATGTGACACAAACCCAGTCAAATTTTACTATGCACTTCCTGTTTTGGGGAGACACTATGGATCAAGCAGCTCAGACAATTATGTTCCTCTACTGCTGATGAGCAAAGTTTGGTTTTTGGTTGGATGGGGAAGGAGGAGGAGGCAGTGACAAACAGAAGGTTTGTTTCTCTTCCTCCTCACCTACACGTCTTTTATTAGTACAGATCGTCAGCACATAGCAAGACCCCAGAAGCAACAGCAGAATGAGATTTACCAGGACAGTGCAGAGTTGGCCTAATACTGTTTTAGGAAATACTACAGTAAGTTAAGATATGTGAATGGGAAAGGAAAAAAGGCAGGATCTGCATAACCCTTCTCACCTTTCCTCCCCCTCCCCACTCCAAAAGTCTTGTTTACTACCTCCATAAGTGATCAGATCCCATAAAGCACTAAGACTATACACACGTGGAAGGCTAGGCTACGTAGAACTTCTTGTCCACACCTCAGGCAACCAACTTCTTGTATGCTAAAGTAGATTTAATTAGATGCTCTTCGCATCCATGATCAAACTGGGATTTTATTGAAATTTGTTATTTTTCCAAGGCTAGCTTGGATTCTGACTCTGGCTGTCCAACAGGAAAAGTTCATCACCCTGATTTCTCCTAGGCAAAGTTGAATTTAAATAGTGGGAAACCAATGTTAATCTGTAGTTTTACTAACTTGCTAGGCGAAGGAGAGAAAGCTACGTGTAGGAAGGAATAGCACAAGTTCTTTCAGTATCAGCAGAGAACAGGCTGAATAAAATTATCAATTTTTTAATTTAAATTGGATTTTTTGATTAAATTATTGTACATTTTTCTTGAACCCCTGAGATTCTCATAAAAAATTGAGCACAAGGCTACTTTTCTATACAAAGAAAGAATTGGGGGAAAACATCTAACTTTTGAGGTCAAGCTTTATAAATATGGCACAATAGGTCAGCCTAAATCCCTTCAGAGACTATCATTTTCAAGAGATTTATGCAAGTAGGAACTTAAGCTCAAGTCATTTTCACTTAGGTATACTTGAAAATTCTCCAAGGCTAACCTGAAATCAGTTTATTTCACTGAACAGAGTTAATCCTCCTATTTAATAAATCACTTAGTTGGAAATGTGGAACATGTTTTGATAAGAGACATTCCTGTATTCAAAACATTTTAAGGCTGTTTTGTTTAATAAAAATAAGCTTTTATATGCTGTTGCATGTAATTAAATTCCAGCTACCATCTGAACACAGCTTGACATAATTCATGAGCAAAAAGTTAAATATCTGGTGAATGATACATTGCTTATTTACTATTTTCTAACATACTGAAAATGTACATTTAAGAATATGAAAGTGTTAACCTATGTAATTGCTTAAATGAATAGTTAGAGTCTATCCTCCTAGGCAGTAGAAAGACATACCAAATCTAGTGTAAAGGCTCTATTTAGTTGTAAATCAATGCTTTAATGCTTATGTAAACCAATGAGAATGCATCTTTCTTTAGAAAAGAACTGAAGTACAAATGGAAAAGCTGATTAAAGTTGATTTAAATTAAGGCTTTCCACTTGGTGATTTAAATCAATCAATTTACTCTCCCAGAGGGCTACTCAGGATAGAAGGAATTGCAGTTAAACAAGCAGATTTCCTTTTCTGGGTCCCCTACACCTCTCCTCACCCTGGAGCAAAGGAAAATTCTTGAGCTGCTCCTTTATGAAGCATTTTCTCATCATAAAGGTAGTGAAGTTCTCCAGGATCATATCAGTTTCACTCTATTAGGACCTATTTACACTACAATTTAAACCAACTTTGTAACAAGTTGGTGGCATGGCTTGCACTAATATGATTTATGTCTACATACCTGTAGTTCTGTTAGGCTTGGCCTACACTAGCAACATACATTACTATAATGTCACTCAGGAGTGTGGAAAATCTGAACCCCAGCATGACACAATTATACCGATCTAACTCCCAGTGCAGAAAGCACTATGTTGACAGGAGGGCTTAGAACACAAGAATGACCATATTGCGTCACACCAATGGTCCATCTAGCCCAGTATCTTGCTCTGACAGTGGCCAATGCCAGGTGCTAGACGGAATGAACAGAACAAGTAATCATTAAGTGAGTCATCCTGTCACCCATTTCCAGCTTCTGGCAAACAGAGGCTAAGGACACTTCTGAGAATGGTTTTGCATCCCTGCCCATCATGGCTAATAGCCATTGATAGATCTATTCTCCATGAATTTAATTAGTTCTTTTTTGCACCCTGTTATAGTCTTGGCCTTCACAACATCCTCTGGCAAGGAGTTCCACAGGTTGACTGTGCACTGTCTGAAGAAATATTTTTTTCTGTTAGTTTTAAACCAGCTGCCTAGTAATTACATTTGATGACCCCTAGTTCTTGTGTTATGAAGAGTAAATAACACTTCCCTATTTACTTTCTCCACACCAGTCATGGTTTTATAGACTTCTATCATATCCCCCCTTAGTTGACTCTTTTCCAAGCTGAAAAGTCCCAGTCTTATTAACCTCTCCTCATATGGAAGTTGTTCCATACCCCTAATCATTTTAGTTGCCCTGTTCTGTACCTTTTCTAATTCCACTGTATCTTTTCAGAGCTGGGGTGACCAGATCCGCATGCAGAATACAAGATGTGGGCATACCATGGATATATAGACAATATGATATTTTCTGTCCCTTTCCTAATGATTCCCAACATTGTTAACTTTTTTGACTGCCGCTGCACATTGAGTGGATATTTTCAGAGAACTATCCACAATAACTCAGATCTCTTTCTTGAGTGGCAATAGCTAATTAAGACCCCATTTTATATGTATAGTTGGGATTATGTTTTCCCATGTGCATTACTTTGCATTTATTCACATTGAATTTCATCTGCCAATGTGTTGCCCAGTCACCCAGTTTTGAAATCCCTTTATAATTCTTCACAGTCTGTTTTGGACTTAACTATCTTGAGTAGTTTTGTATCATCTGCAAATTTTGCCACCTCTCTGTTTACCCCTTTTTCCAGATCATTTATGAATATGTTGAACAGCACTGGTCCCGGTATGTAGCCCTAGGGAACACCATTGTTTACCTCTCTCCATTCTAAAAACTAAGCATTTATTCCTTCCCTTTGATTCCTGTCTTTTAACCAGTTACTGAACCAGGAGAGGACCTTCCATCTTATCCCGTGACAACTTACTCTTCTTAAGAGCCTTTAGTGAGGGACCTTATCAAAGGATTTCTGAAAATCTAAATACAAACACTGAATCACCCTTGTCCACATGCTTGTTGACCTCTTCAAAGAATTCTAGTAGATTGGTGAGGCATGATTTGCCTTTACAAAAACCATGCTGATGCTTCCCAAACATATCATGTTCATCTATGTGTCTGATAATTCTGTTCTTTTCTATAGTTTCAACCAGTTTGTCTGGTACTGAGCTTAGGTTTACTGGCCTCTAACTGCCAGGATCATCTCTGGAACCTTTTTTAAAAATTGGTGTCACAATAGCTATCCTCCAGTCATGTGGTACCAAAGCTGATTTAAATGATAGGTTACATAACACAATTAGTAGTTCTGCAATTTCACATCTGAGTTCCTTCAGAACTCTTACGTGAATACCCTCTGGTCCAGGTGACTTACTGTTTAATTTATCAATTTGTTCCAAAACCTCCTCTAATGAGACCTCATTAGAATCTGGGTCAGTCCTCGGATTTGTCACCTAAAAAGAATGGCTCAGGTTTGAGAATCTCCCTCACATCCTCAGCCGAGAAGACCATCAAAGCAAAGAATTTATTTAGTTTCTCTGCAATACCCTTATCTTCCTTGAGTGCTCCTTTAGCATCTCGATCAACCAGTGGCCTCACTAGTTGTTTATCAGGCTCCCGGCTCCTGATGTACTTATTTTTTTGCTGTTACTTTGAGTCTTTTTTGGCCTGCCTAATTGTATTTTTACACTTCACTTGCCAGAGGTTATGTTCCTTTTTATTTTCCTCAACAGGATTTAACTTCTACTTTTTAAAGGATGCCTTTTTGCCACTAACTGCTTCTTTTATTTTATTGTTTAGCTACGGTGGCACTTTTTGGATCTCTTACTATAGTTTTTAACTGGGGGTGTACATTTAAACTGAGCCTCTGTTATTGTCTCTTTAAAAAGGTTCCATGCGGCTTGCAAGGATTTCACTTTTGGCACTATGCCTTTTAATTTTGGTTTAACTGACTTCCTCACTTGTGTGAAATTCCCCTTCCTGAAATTAAATGCTACCATGGTGGGCTGCTTTGGTGTCCCTCCTCCCCAGGAATGTTAAAATTTATTATGTTATTTATGGTCACTATTACCAGGCAGTTCAGCTATATTCACCTCTTGGACCAGATCCTGTGCTTTCCTTAGGACTAAATCAAGAATTGCCTCTCTTCTTGTGGGTACCAGGACTAGCTACTCCAAAAAGCTGTCATTTAAGGTGTCAAGAAACTTACTCTCTGCATCCCATCCTGAGGTGACATGTATCCAGTCCATATGGGGATGGCTGAAATCCACCATTATTGAGTTTTTTTATTTTTATAGCCTCTCTAATCTCCTTGAGCATTTCAATCACTGCATACAGGTAAGGTGATCAGTAGTATATCCCTACTGCTATATTCTTATTATTCAAGTATGGAATTATTATCCATAGAGATTCTGTGGTACAGTTTGGTTCATTTAAGATTTATAAATCATTTGACCCTGCTTTCTTTCACATACAATGCCATTCCTCCACCAGTACGACCTATTTTGTCCTTCTGATATATTCTGTAGCCTGGTATTACTGTGTCCCATTGATTATCCTCATTCTACCAAGTTTCTGTGATGCCTATTATCTCAAAATCCTCATTTAATACGAGGCACTCAAGTTCACCCATCTTAGTATTTAGATTTCTAGCATTTGTACATAAGCACTTAAACTGCCATTTTTTAGCTGTCTGCCATTTCATTTGACTGTTTCTCATCAAATCCTACCCATGTTGTATCCTCTTTCATCCTCTCCTCCTTTTAGGATACAGAGAATCTCCATTAATAGATCCTCCCCTAAGGGATGTCTCTGTCCAAACCACATGCTTCCCTGCACCTGTCCGCTTTCCCCTAGACCTTAGTTTAAAAACTGCTCTATGGCCTTTTTAATTTTGTGTGTCAGCAATCTAGTTCCATTTTGGTTTAGGTTGGAGTCCATCCTTCCTATGTAGGCTCCCCCTTTCCCAAAAAGTTCCCCCGTTCCTAATAAATGTAAACTCCTCCTCCCTACACCATCGTCTCATCCCCACATTGAGACCCTGCAGTGCTGCCTGTCTAACTGACCCTGCGTGTGGAACTGGAAGCTTGTCAGAGAATGCTATCATGGAGGTCCTGGACTTCAATCTCTTACCTAGCAGACTAAATTTGGTCTCCAGGACCTCTCTCCTATCTTTCCCTATGTCACTGGTACCTACATGTACCATGACCACCGGCTCCTCCCCAGCACTATACATAAGTCTGTCTAGATGTCTTGAGAGATCCGCAGCCTTCACACGCAGCAGACAAGTCACCATGCAGTTCTCCTGTCATCACAAACCCAGCTATGTCTGACTGAGTTCCCCGTTACTATTACCTTCTGTTCCTAACAACTAGAGTTCCTTCCCCCGAACAGGTATCCTCAGAGCAAGAGGATACCATGACATCATCTGGAAGGAGGGTCCCAACTATGGGATCGTTTCCCTTTGCTCCAGTTTGACATTCTCCTTCATTGAGACTTTCATCCTCCCCAACAGTACAGAGGCTGTCATACCGGGGGTGGGACCATTCTACTGGGTCCCAGAAAGTTTCATCTATGTACCTCTGTCTCCCTTAGCTCCTCCAGTTCAGCACCCTGCTCTCCAAAGCCTATACAGTGTCTGAGGGCCCAGAGCTCCTTGCACCAAATGCACATACACACCATCCGCCCGCAAGGCAGGTAATCATACATGCTGCTTTCAGTGCAATAAACTGGATAGGCTCCCACTCTGTTGCTGGACTTCTGCCTGCATTTTCTTTTTGTTCTTGCAGCTCTGTCCTTTGTTTTGTTTTTATAAGGGGGTGTTTATTGCCTTTTGTTTAAAAAATACTAATGAAGTATATTTAGCCCCCCACACTCTCCCATTTCCCCTGTAAACTCCCTCGCAAAACTTCTCTGGCTTTTTTAAACCCCCTCTCATTGACATAGCTAATGCCTCTTGCAGCAGTGGATTAACTACACTGATGGGAGAATCCCATCAGCGTAGTAGCATCTTCACAGAAACACTATAGCAGTGCAGCTGTACTCCTGAAGCGTTTTAAGTATAGATCTACCCTCTAACACAATTTTTTAAGAGTAAATAATGTGCAAGAGAGTAAGAAGGTGATAAGACAAGGATTAGGAAAGATAGACAAGAGGGAGCTGATGGTTTTCCCTCTTTTCCATCAGTTAACTAAGTGAGTTTGAAATTCTAACCCAATATTGCTTAATTATTTCCACACACACACACACCCTTTGTTATTGCCCTTTACAGTCTTTATTACTTTGTTTTCATTTGAAGGGACAGTCACTTTAATCACGCTTCTGTCTGAAGTTTTTCTAGCCTATTGTTACAGCACCTTAATATTTCTAACCAATACATGGAAGCTTCCCCCAGCTTTCTTTGTGCATGTAAGAATGTGTAGGGCCAGTTTACTCAGTATGGGTCTTTTGTATAAGTTTCTTCCCTGTTGCTGTGTAAAACAAAAACATTAACGTCAGAGTTGACACTTGGACCCCAAGTACAAGAGACTACTTTTAATTTTTTGAACTCTTCATCCTGCCAGTTCTAATGCTCTATAAAAATGGAAAGCTAGTATGTATTTTGGACTACAGAACAGTCTACTCTAGATGAATATTTGGTTAACAAAAAGGACCTAAAGAAATGGCATGCCTGCAATACAAAGTACTTAAATGGCATGTAATTCTTGCTTATTCGCTCGCATTCTACTAGATGAGCAAAGTAGAATCTTCACACTCCATACAGCATCTTTACACACAATCAAGCTTCCTGTCCAAACACTCCACAAATACATCTCCATTTCCATTCTCTAAGTTTTGTCCATGAAGTACTCTGCCTGTTTTTATAGCCGATATTGAATACTGCTATTAAGATTAGTTCAACTTGCATGTATAATACCATTAGCCTCAGCTTATACTAGAAGATTCTTTCCTTCACTGTTAAACCTTTAGGAATGTACCATGTGATAAGGATTCCGCAACTGACCCACACAATTACCACTTATTTCTACAATACTTTTAGTACTAGCAAATTTCTTGCATGAAGCTTTAGATACATTGCACTTCACTTCTCTGATGCACATTTTTATAAAACTTATAAATTTGTAATGATAAAACTTATGTAACAAGGAAGTTCTACCTACCTTTCCAGAAATAAGTTTTTAGCCTGTTAGCATTTAGAGACAACGTTTGCTTTTAAACATTTTATATTTTACTTATATCCAATAGATTTAATTAATTATGCAGCTTCCCCAGACAGAACCACTTTCATGGTGGTCTTTTAATTCAGGTGAGCTATCCCTGTAAATGAAACCCCTCAGAGCTACTGTAAGTAGAGCCCTGCACAGATACTAAAATGCAGATCCAAATCTGCATCAACCTCTATCCAACCCACAATCCACACTCCCCACCCTGTATCTACCCACACCACACCCTCAGCCCCGTCACCACCTATCAGCAATTGCACTGCCAGCTGGTCATTCAACAGTGATTAGCAGCTAGCCCAAGGCACCCCCTGCCCTCAAGAGCTGATAAATGGCCAGCTGGCTACACAGAACATCTGATTGGGCTGCCAGGGTGGATGTGGGTGGAGAGGAATGGGATCTGGCTGCCAAGGGGAGTTGAGAAGAAAAGTGAAGGAGAGGGATGAGGGTAGCAGGAGAAGGGCTCTCCAGAGAGGACTCTCTGAGGCTGAGCAAAGGGGAGTGCTCTTTTCAGTCTCCTGTGGTGCCCAGGGCAAGGTTCTCACTTGCTCCTTCCCCTGCTAAGGGGGAGCTGGGTCTGGGCCCTGGCACTCGTTCTCCTTTCCGTCAGGACACCTCCATTGTGAACTTATCCCCTGCCAGCAGTGGGGGGCCCTGCCTGGGAAATCCCTGCCCCTCCTGCAGGGATGTACTGAGTCTGGCCTCCAGGGGATCGGAGCCTGCTCCAGGGGACTGTCTTCCCCCAAGGCTGTTAGCTAAGCTAGGCACCTTGCAGTCACCAGCTCAGAGCCCCCGCTGAACAGCTGATCAGCGGCCAACTCCAGGGGGGCCCCACCAAACAGCTGATCAGCCTGTCCACCCCCAGATCTTGAAGACAAGGAAGTAGCCTCAAAGGCTGAGCTGTAAGCAGCTTCCCCACCTTTGAGATCTGCATCCAAGCCACTACGCACAAAAAATGGCCCACGGATATCCACATCCGCTGATATGAAGCAGATATCCACGAATTTTCAGGCTTCCAGCTATAACTTAAGAACACAGGGCACATAATACAACCAATATGCAATAAGGTTCCCAAGCCCACAAAACAATCTAAATTCCATTTCCAACCAACAGAATAGTAACAGTGATAAGATGAAGTACCTTGTTGAAGCTAATGCTATGGCAATGTAATATTTAGAATTAGGTGAAACTTTATACATGAACAATTAACAAGAACTCTATTAGTTCACTGAGCTATTAAAAGTGTATTCTGGAATCTTAAGTGTTAAGGAAAATATTGCCAAGGAAGAAGTTCTCTCTCCTTTAAATAGAAGAGCCACAATAGCCACCAACACTACATGGCAGACTTTGAATAGCTGATATTCTCAGTGCCATTCTCTGCATTTGCAGGAAGTCAGAATATATGCATGAAAGCAGGATCTTAGCTGTTTAGCAATTCACCTTCTTCCATTGCCTGCTCCTCACCTGGTACTGTGAAGGTTTCCACAAGAAATTGTGGAGTCCTCTGAGCAGCGACTGACAGCATGCTTCTGTTCCTAATTCCTAAACCAAGGAATCTCAAATCTCTCAGACTGGACCACATTAGAGAGATTCAGGAAAGCAAAAGCCACAAACAAGAAGTAGAGAAGAAAAAGGGGCTCTTCCATCTGTCTTTTTACCTGCTCCCAAGAAATAAATTAACAGACAAAGTGATACAAACCAGCCCCTCAGGAGGAGTTTGAAGGGGACACGAACAAGATTTGGCTTATGTACATGGTTAAAATAACTGCACTTCACACCACTCCTATCTCAAATTGAGCTGTACTACTGAGTGAAAACAACTTCCTTGGGAGTGTGCAGTGTAAGTATATGCAGATCCTGTATCTCAGAACATGCCATTAACATTTCTTTGTTAGGATACTCCACACCCTTTTTATGGTTTGACTGAAAATGAAGTTTTTTCCCTGGTAGTCATTATGCAGTACGGACTGTGCCAACATACATGTTAAATATTTTCCTGATATCAGTAAGTTGTTTTCAGGCAGTTTGTTGTGTCTAACCCTGCACTTCTGGGTGGGTCATCGGAAGCAGGGACCTCCAGTTCTAAAAGCATAAGTGCCTCATCTGCCTGAATTAGAAGACCCAGCTCTACTAAGACTGTAGCACATTCACCAATCAGCATGGCCCACTGAGAGGTATACATTATTTCCAACTCAATCTCTAACTTCATTACCTGCATCTACCCACTAACAGACACTGTTTGAAAAACAGTTTGTTTCCCAAGATGTCCATGTTCTCCACTTAAAGGCAGATTAATAAATGGATATATATTATAGTCTGATAACTATTTACTTTTGAAGTAGCTTTTTTTGCCCATCCAGGATTTCACAGGAAATATGACTGGTCACTGAAAAAAACTGACAGCAACTGCGTATGCTACACAAACCTTGGTGTACACAGTGGTAAAATAATGATTGTCTAAATTTCTCTGCTAGGCGAGTGACAGCTATTGTATTTTGCACTTGAACATCAGAAGTTTCTCAAGACAATGGTTCTCAAATTGTGCTCTCTGGCACTTTCTGGTAGTCCACAGAATGAAGCAGCAAGGATCACCTTAAAAGATGCCTTAAAGGAATACCAAATAAAAATAATTTGAGGGGTTTTTTTAAACTGACTATTTAGATTTAACAGCCAAGATTATGGTAATTGAAAGCAAAAAAATCAGTCTCTTTACTTTGTGCATGACAGCACTGTATCAAATCAGCTTTCCTGCTGCCCTTGCAGAGTCACTTGCTCCCTTGTTGTCAAAACTTTTTTTTAACTTAAGATAAATAGTGCCCTTTAAATGGTATGCCTCATATCTATTAGACATGGGAGTTTTTTTAAAAATTAGTATATTTCAAGAAGTTTGAGTTGAGTGTCCCTGACCTACCAGGCCCAATCTGCCTGCCACTTGGAACACAGAGGAAATTTCCAGTTTATACAGTGCAAACAACTCTCTGATTTTATTTTGAACATCTTTTAAAAAAATCAATATAGTGAAACATATTGGGGGCTTTATGCAAACCAGATCTTCCACAGATGTTTTAAAACTCACAGACCCATGTAGTGTTCTCAATCACTTTGCTTTATAGGAAATTGTTAAAGAATAGTAATATTATGAAAGTCGTGTAGTTGAAACATGATATGATGTGCTACTGACTCCTTAGGTAAGTACTCAGTAATGTTGTTTCCTGTGAAATTAGTTGCCAAGTACTATAGATGAGTTGTTATACTGTATGGGTAATGTTACTCCTTTCAGACTACTGCATGACAAAAAATTAATGATATTTAAGAACAGTATTTCAGTTAAAGTGCTTTTATCCATAAAAGGAGACCATTCCTTAGAACAGATTAGTTTGCTTTAGTGTTCATGTTACAAGCAGAAGTTCCAAGACTGCAATTGGATTCACGTGGGCAAACTCATGCAGAGTTCTCCTAGCTTCATATAGCAACCCTCTGAACATGTGTGAAAAATGGTCCATTACTAATCAGAGTAAAATATTTTCTTTTTAATAGGAAAGAAGCAGCACTGCGAGACAGCTCTAATTCAGATGTGGTTTTATAGAAGTGTTTGTTTTCACAAAAAGTTAAATAGAATTCTTCACTGTAGCGTTTAGAAGTCAAAAGTTTAAGACTGCAGTACAACTGTAGGTACTTCAAGATTACTCTACAGTATTTGGATTGCAAGAATTGCAGTATGGTGTAAACAAAAATTCCAGTTACTTTTGAGATTTCACTCAGCTTTATTTAGATGATGATCAAATATTTAATTTGATTTAGATTTACTAGATGACCGCCTGAGGTCTCTTCCAACTCTAATATTCTATGACAATAGTAAAAAAGGATTAAGAAGCCAGCTTTAATCATTTAAACTATCAGTAAATCAAGTTTAAAATGTTGGTCCAGGATTTAATGGCATGCATGCAAGGTGGAGAGTTGCAAGTGCCCAGTGCAACACAATGCGCGCGCGCGCGCGCACACACACACACACACACACACACACGCAGTGTTGCATGCAATGATGCAAACCAGTTCCAACCCTGGATTTTAAACTTGAACTTTGAACTTTTGCAGGTCATTCTAAAGTTCAGGTTTTCAAATAGACACTGCAAAGCTACAAGTTAATTATTGCAGTACAATATTTCAAGCGACTGGAAACCTTAACTTGGGACCTACAGTATAAGTTATCTGTCAAAAGTAGTTGAAACGAACAGCTTTGGTGGTATCCTTTAAGTCCTCAACTGCTCAAAACTGAGCAATCAAATTTTGATGTGCTCTATTGTGTTTTGAACAATGTTGTAACTTTTTAATTCCTCTTATCCTAACCCATATGCAAGGTTTGAAATTTGTGACTGTTGTAGAAGACTGAATATTACAGTTATGTTTCACTCAAAGTAAGAATATTAATTTAGTTTTGTTTCAATTCTAGCCTGGATTTCAGAAGTTCGCTGCCACAATTTTTATTGTACTTGGCATATGATCAAGTGAGCATTCAGGATTGGAATAGCTCAAATGTTACCATTAAGACCAGGAGAACATTAGTGATGTGAGGGAGAAGACCTGGCAGCACTTGCCCATATTATGGCCAACTTAAGTCAGTAGTAGTCTCCTATTCTAAAAGTTTTCTTTCTAACTCACTAGAATAGGCATGAGGTAGCAAGAGCAGATCAACAGTGGTTCACTAGTCTAGTTAAGTATTCAGCAATAGCATCTTGCTGCAGAAAATGAAGTAGTTGGTGAAAATGTTACTTTACTGAAACATTTTACCAAAGTTTCCAGAAGTTGACTTTGATTATGGATATCTAACTGGAGAGGTCTTGAGTCTGAGTTTTAGGAGTGCCAAGTCAGTGGGAGCTGCAGGTGCTCAATATCCCTGAAGTTTCAGCTGAAGACATCTCTTCTGAAATTCTAATTTATCTGTATTTGAAGGAATGGCAGCTTTCTGACATGGCTATTGACAATGGTGCAAAAGGTTTATTTTATTTAGGAGCTTTCAGGACTGTATTCCTTTGAAATGGTATGAACTGTTGGTGGAGTCAATGGTGCTTGATTTGTCTAGTCTTGCCCTAGACCATTTTCTTGAAGGCAGCACACTTTACCCTGAATTTATCAGAATTACTGATGAATACATATTTTTGATGATGAAGAACATTAAAAGCTGTATGTTAAGGGAAGTCTTTAAGTACAGTAAATGTGTACAGCAAAGGAAAAGAATTATGAGCCAGATTTTTAAAGGTATATAAGCACTTAACTCCCATTGAAATCAACGGGCATTAGGTGCCTAACTCCCTTTAAGTATCTGCCTCTATATTGCTATCCTATTCTGTAGAATATATGAATCTACCAATCTGCTTTATATGATGGTACATAATGCACAGAAAGGTCGTCCAATGCAAAGCATGGATTTACAAGTTGAGGTCTTGCTGATCAGATAGTTAGTTCCATGATGACTATGTTCACACGTTCAGTAGAGGACAGGTAGGTGTTACTGTTCTACAATGAGAATGCTGTCACAGTAAGGCCACCTGTTAGAGGTGAACAGATTTTTTTGGGGGGACCTGTAAGAAGCTAGGCAATATCCACAAACTAGTGTGTTTGTTTTTTCCAAATTACTGTTGAAGAAAATCAAGAGAACTGTGTCAAATAAGTTAAGCACTGCTGGAAAAGTGAAATGTAAATAATTTCAGATATTTGATGTTTGATCTTGAGACTATTTTAAGTTACTAAGAGCAGTAACATTACCAAAAATATTCAAATATTCCCACATGTTTAACACTATTATTTCCCCTTTCAACAGGTTGGCAGAGTAGCTGATCTGCACCTTCTACTTCAGCTGAGATTTTTCCATATGCAGTGGGCTAGCAACTGTACCACCACTAACCAAGGACAACAGCACATGGTATCTACCGATCAGCTTTTGGTCAGCAATGCTAAAGCTGACTTCAACCATTTGATTTTCAAAGTAAGTGTTAGAACCATGCAACAGTGTAGTTATAAAATTATGTAAGTCTGCCAAAAGTACTGAGACTTCAACATTCTGCTAAAGATATTAAGTTGTATTTTAACTTCCCAAGATCCTATGACTTAGCAAGACATTGCCTATCTTTCTAGCTTTCAAATCAGTCACCTTCTCAAGTGTTCAGTTTGTTCTTGAGCCATAAACCATACCATATGACGTTAGACTCAAATATATTTGAGTTTAAGTAACAAACCCTTGAAGACAGTACGTCCCATTATTAAGAGAGGACTTTCTACAACAAGAACACTGATGCTCTAGTGTACAAATCTGCTTCCAGGACAAGCAGCATATTTGTACAAGCACGGTTCTGTAAGGGGGCAAGGAAACTCTAGTTTATCTTCACAATCTCTCTTCTCGGTTAGTCAATGAAGTTTCACAACCAGACCCCACTTTCAGTGTCCTAAACAGAACAAGTAAGTGCATTACATACAAGGACTGTTTTAGTTTTATTTGAATGAGAAAATAAATTGCCCCCATATATAGGATTTGAATCATTAAGGTTTTACATGGATTAACATTTTTATCTCTATTATGTTTTCTGCACTCCCCATCACCATATTACCCATACAGATTTATTTACAAAGTGGCAGTATATTACAGATTTGTTCTCCCTGAGAGATTTGGTAACAATTATGCACATAATTTATCACATGACATACACAAAGGCAAGGTCCCTGGGTCACTTGCCAGCTAGACACATGTTACAGCATAGGGTAAGGTCAGTAAAATGTTATCAGTTCAATTAATATGTCCACCCAACCCCGTCTGCCACGCACACTGAGTATGCAGTTCCAGACTCACTACAGTAACTGTTTTGCACTGGGGGAAAGCTCAAAGAGCCTTTCCCTATGGAGGGGAAAGAGCTGAGAAGCAACAAATGAGGAAACTGAAAGGGATAAAACTGGCACTTCGGGATTTTTGTACTACTTAAAAGTAGGTCACAGTGTAAGTGAACCGCTAGTATCGCGCTCACCAGAGCGGATTCCTCCATGCAGCACTGCTACCTCCCTACAGACCCCAACACCTGCCAGCAGCAGCCGCCGCCGCCTTCCTCCCCACCCACCAAAAACAGGGACACAGCTCGGTCCCTGAGTGTACGGAGCAGCCCCTGCCACAATCACCCCCTCACCGAACACGCCGGGCAGCCCCTGCTACACACACCGCCCGCCCCGACACTAAACAGCCCGCCC
>ML675614.1:1065650-1078807 GCA_007922155.1 Mesoclemmys tuberculata | reverse complement strand
CACGCACATCCCCAGAGCAGCGCTCGGACAGAGACTCACACGCACATTCCAGAGCAGCACAAGAACAGCCCAACGCCCCAAAGATACGAGGGCTCCCTGACCCTCACAATGACAACATGATGGCTGGAGACGTTTTGGTCAAACATCCAGTACAAGGTGAAGGGTGGTACCTGACCACATCCAAGGGTGATGTCTCATGTCAGAGGCACAACACGCAACTTGTCTGCATCTGTGTATAAAAGAGGATCTCATAGGGAACTTCTTTGTTCAGCTGAGGGGAAAACGGAAACTCCTGCCATTTTCTGAGCTGGTCCCTTGTAACAAGCAGACATGTGCTAGTGGTCCTGTCAAGTCTGCGGGATGCTAGGACCGTGCTTTGTCTACAATGAACCTGGCCTGGCGCCTTCATTACTGAAATGGATCTCTGGTCTTATTGGATAATCCAGTTGTGGTTTGGTGCCCAGTTATCTGCACAGAGCTGGGACGGCACACACAATGGGAGAACACACGCAACCGGCGACTGACAACAGCATGAGCTGTCCAACCCTGTGCTAGGGAAGCACAGATCTGGATTGTGCTTTCCCCCAGATTTCATTTTGCTTTGGCACCATTTTTAATTTCTTCACTAAAGGCTGCAGGGTTCCCTGCATCTCGCTCCAGCCTGGAGCAGCCCAGGAGGGTTGGGACGTGGGGGGCCAGACTCTGATACTCTTCCCACACTTTCAGGGTAACCACACCAGTTTCCCACTCGGGGGCCCATTCTGGGCGAGGGAGGAACAGTCAGGTCTCAGGTCTCCAGCTGTCACCTATCCCTGGGCAGGGACCTAGGCCCCACTCTCTTCTAACCGGGGGCTTTCAGAGTGCATAGTACCTGGCGATATGCCCAGCGAGCCCGATGGCCTCGCAGCCAGCACCTGCACGTTGCTTTCCTACGACCATCACGCTGCCGGGCGCTACAAGTCACTGCACAACTCTTCCTGCGCAAGCACCTTTAGGCTTAAGGTTAAAGCCCCAAAGAGAAAGCGCATACACCCAATAAGTGTGTCTGGCTGCACACATGCTACCAGCTTGCCAGAGGTCACCCCTCAATCTCGGGGGGCCCTTGCAGGCCAAGCCCCCCCCCCCCCCCCGGGGCCCTTTTCAGACAGAAGGGGCTGGCATTTGTTGACTCAGGAAGAAGACCGCATGGGTCAGGGTCCCATGGCACCAGGCACTGTATGTACACACAGTCAGACTGTCTCTGGCCTAGAGAGCTTCCAGTCTCAATAGACATTCAAGACAGCCACAGGGCAGGGAAAACAGATGGAGTGACTTGCCCAAGGTCACACAAGCAGGTCAGTGGCAGGTTAGAACTCAGGTCTCTGGGTTCCTCATCCCTTAGCCCATGTTGGTTCCCAGTTGCAATATGAGTTCAACACGTACAGTCAGACACTTGCCTCCGTGGGATACAGTGAAACCTCTGGCTAGGTAATGTGGGGCCAGTGGGATACAAATAATAACTCCAGTAAAGCTGGAAGAAGAGGGGTCAGTCCAGAGCTCGGTGTGACCCAAATAAAAGCCCATCCATCAGCTTTGTTTCAGAAGGGTTTGTGACACAGCTTGCTGAGAGAGGTGCTCATGGGGCCAGAACCTCAGCTGGTGAAAATCAGCATCGCTCCATTGACTTCTAGAGAAGGCTGGACACCGCCCGCCCAGCGATGAGGAACAAGGAGAAGGAACAGTAGCTGGCAGCGTCAGAGAGGGTGAGAACCCCGCGCTGCAGTAGGCTACGCCCTGCACAAGCAAAGTCTTTCAGCAAGTACGGTCAGCGGCGAGCATTCAGTAGCATCAGGCCAGATTTCTTGCAACCAAAGGTGAGCACCTGTGCGGGGGGCCTGGAGGGGTTAAAGGACAATCCTGGGCCCAGGTGCTCCTGGCCCTCCGATCTGCAGTCCATGCTGCAGCTGGCGAGGAAGCTCCCAAGGGAACAGCCCAGCCCAGAAGGGGAGGAAGATGTCCTGACCCTGCGGACTCCCAACAAGAGTGCTGGAGAAGCCTTCCTGCTTGGCTCTCTGCAGGCCCGGAGTCAGAGCCAGTGGAGGGGGCCCTGCTGCACTGGTACCATTGAAAAGCTGAGATGCAGCGAAGGCCGTACATGGGCGAGGAACCGGATGGAAAGGCCTTCCCTTGGAGAGCCAAGGCTGGATGTGCTACCCTCGAGGGCCTCTGCTCCGTACTGGCTGAGCGTCTGCCAGCTGGCACCATGCCGAGAGCACTAGGCAAAGCAGAGTGCAGCAAACAGCCAGGGTGACGATGTGCCTTATTCATTAGGTCACTGATGCGCTGCTGGAGTGCACAAGGAGACCCCCGTCCAACGCTGCCTGTGGAGAGCGCCTGTGGCCGAGGCCCAGCGCAGCATTCAGTTGCTACGAAATAATATTCACGAGCGGCAGATCAGCCTCATATTTTGGTGACGTGTGCCCCAGAACACGACACTTTTTAATAAGTAACAAAACATGCCACTGTATTGTTATCGTTTCCATGGGTCAAACTACGTTAGCTGACTCGGTTTTACAGAACTGAACTGTACACGGATCAGGTTGCAAGTGAGCCCATAACGAAGGCCAAAGGCACAACATCATCGCGGCACTCCGATTTGGCACTTGCTTGGTTAATTCTGCAAATGACGGGCTGTGCTCGCTACTGCAGGTTCGGAGAGAAGAGTGAAATGGAGATGAAATCTTACTCAGGGAGTCTTCTCACAGTCCGAGTTGATCAAATGACACTAGCCTTCCAGAGCTGAATTTGCAAAGCACATCATGGCCTAGGAAGAAACGTTATGGAGGGAGAAAGCAGTTGAATTCACTGCCTTGTATTGATTGTTTTAGATAAATACAGATTGAGTATACTGGAGGCTGAAGGGTTAGTTGCCCAAATTGAGACCATCCAAAGTTATTTGGGAGTCAGGGACTAAGAGCTGGTCACCTGCACGCAGATTAAATGGTATAAGCCACCGCAAAGCCTATCTTAACAAACATAAAACATTTGGAAAGGCATTAAAAAACATGAAGCCAGACTGAGTAACAACATAGCAGCATTAAGCTGGCATGTCTAGGCTGATCACATGAAACGCATTCAGCATCCTGTCAGTAACAATACACAAGCTTCTCTGCATAACAGCTCGAAGGCAAGTGGTCTTAAATAATGCAGGGCATTGTAAGCAATGTAAACAAAACCAAATTGGGGTACCGGAGAGGAATGCCCTTTATTAGCTGTTCACACAGCAATGCTCTGCTACCACCCCGCAGCCAGTCTTCCAGACCTCTCCGGTTGCAAGTTTACTTGAGTTCACAGTCGTCAACGTGTCTGTTTTAACCATTTGAAAGTCAAATGATGCAAGGAAAGGGACCCACTTGTCACAATGGGGTGTTGACTCTGAAACCTAACGATGGTGATGTAAATATCAACTTTAACTATTTCAGTGCCATCATTTTAGGAGAACTGTCCAGCTACTTGTCTTATGCAGCAGGGTTGGATATTGTGGTTTAGAGGGACTGTGTACTCTCAGATGCTTTACCCATTTTAGTTTTGAACAGACCACTGTCTCGTGGCGATGGTGTGTCAGAGACATGAGGGAACTGCTCTGATTAGCTTTTCTCCCCAGCTAATAATAATAATGCCCCAGTGACACTGCAGACACTCGGTAACGTGCCATCTGAGAGGCTGATGGTGCACGCACCTTCTGCTGAGAGAGGGAAGTGTCGTTACTCTTGCCCGAGAGCTGGGAGACTGCGGCACAGCAGGAGTGAAAGACTGTCACACTGGAAGTGGGGGGAATTGAACCCAGGACCATGGGCGCATGCCTGAGCCCCAAGACCATCCTTCCCCTCTTTCCAGGTGTGGTTCTTTCTCACCGGCCTTGCCTTTGAGTCCCAAGCTCTAGCTGTCCCTCCCTCTTCACCCCTCGCCTGCTCCTGCCATCCCCCGTTCCCACTGCTAAGGTCCCCACGCATTTGCTCTCCCAAGTCCCCGCCCTCCCCCGTGTTTCTCACTCTCTGACCCCATCTCCTTGTCCATTCCTAAATCTTCCCCCATCGGGTCCTGGCTGTCCTCCCACCCACACATCCACTATCCCCCATAGCCCCGTGCCGGGACTCAGAGATGCTGCTTGTGACCAGGGCCAGGGAGCTGGTGGGTGACCAGCCGAGAACCCCATGCCCCACTGCATGCCCTCTTGTGCTGTCCTGAGAAACACCACGGGGCCGGGCACAGGGGTAGCAGTGAGATGGGGGAGAAGAAGCCTTGGCTGTCCTGTAGTACCTCTAGTATCCGGGAGGAGGAACTGCAAGGGTCCAGAGCCTGCAGCCGGGCTTGAGACACTTTAGCCAGGAGGACCAGCTGCCACTGTGGAAGAGGGGCACTTGGCAGGTGTGAAATACATATTGGGCTCTCTGCAGCTTCGGAACCCAGGAAGACAGCTGTGACCCACCCATGCCTAGGGCAGCCACCTGAAAATGCCAAGGTCAGGGCAGGCTGTAACAGGAGAGCAGATTCTCCCAGCACTGGTGGGTGACACTGCAGTCAGACTTCCCAACCAGCCACAAACAGTGCTTCTGATTCCCCCACACTGGTCATCAAGAAGCCAAAATACAAATACTCGCAGCCCCCTTTACTGCATTTCAGTCTCTGGCTCCCAGCCAGCCACTAGGTCCAGTAAAGAGACCAGTCATTTAAACTCTATGCTCTTTACCAAAAAGGTTCTCCTGACCCCAAAGGGTCAGCCACAGTCCCAGATCACTATAAGTTTGGATCTTACCCAAAATACCACGCTGCCAGCCAATCCTTTAGTAACTAAAACTAAAGGTTTATTATAAAAGCAAAGAAATAAACTATAAAAGAAAAGTGAAAAGATTAAAGCAATCAGATACATACAAATGATTTGAAAGTCCATATATATCAGATTTCTAATAGAATTGTGGGGTTGCAGGCTTGTACAGTCCCTCTGGTTACATCCCGTACCTGGCTGGGTCTCAGTCCTTTGTTTCACAGCTTCAGTTGTAGATGAGTTGATCCAAAGACTGACTGAAGACAAAATGGATGTGGTGCAGCTGCCTTTTATGTCCCTTGGCCTTTGCCATGCTGCTTGTGGAAATTTACAGGAATAAGATGGAGTCCAGGGTCACATGAGTAAGACCTGATGAGTCACCAGGTCTTAATCCCCACCCCCCACCTGTGAATTTCCTTAATGGGCCATTACACAGGCTGGTGCTGCAGCCATCCCATCTGGGGTGTGGCCCAGACACAGCCCAAGCTGAAATACAGACACACCAGCCACATCCGTAACTCCCATTGCACACACAGCATGTGGACATAAACATCACCATCTTACTGAGCACGTTACAGCCTGTCCAACGGTACCTGACATGGCCTCTCTCATCTGAATTACTGTAATTTTGAAGTTTGATGTTAAATAATATCATAAATGGTCCTCCTGATCCAGCCAGAGTCACAACAGCCTCCTCCTTTCTCTGCTCTGCAGCCTCTGAGAGGTGGTGCTGGTGGGTCTGACCGCTCATCCTTGCTCCTGTCCTGAATAGGGAGGGATCAGCCTCTGTTTGTCTCTGGCTCTGTGTGTTTTTAAGGCAATCGTGTGATGAAAGCAGAAATGCCCTTGCCAACACACACACACACAAGTTGAGGACCTGGAAGATAGGGGAAAAAATGTCATTTTTGAGGATTTGTGGGCGCAGAGACTTATGCTGCATCTTGGCCAAATGAGAAATTTTCTGTCCACTGGTGTGGCTGCACAACTGACACCGAGTGAGAAAGCAAACAAGCAGAGCCTCGCAGGGCTCTGAAAACAGATCTGGCATTTTACATTTGAAGGCCTCATTGACAAAGTTGAATAAAAACGTGATATTAAAATCTACACCCTTAAAGGTGAGAATCCCTTTTTGAATGTATAGAAGCACTGACAATATCTGCCTAGCCTAATGTTCTGTTCTCACCAAATGTCTGCTGACGACAATCTTTGCATGGGGTCTGATCCAAAGCCCGTTGATGTAACTGGAAACAGGCCTGCTGACTTTGGATCAGACTTGTGCACAGAGCTGTGCAAGCACAGAAATTCTTTTTGCAAAGGATTTTTGAAATTTGGCTTCATTCCAAATTGGAACAAAATCTGAAAATTTCAAAATTCCCCAGAAATAAAAATCTATATTATATATATATATATATATATATATGTATGTATGTATATTTTTCCATTGTGGATCAAGTGAAACATTTCAATTCAATTTCAACTTTAAACAACTATAATCTATAATATAATACAAAATAAAAAAACTAAATGAAAAGTTACTTTAAAATGAAAAATTGAAATGTTTAATTCAGAAAATGTTGAACCAGGACATTTTGACATTGTCATAACTTTTTCCCTGTATTTTTCTCTGAAATAATTTTTGGTGAAAGTGACATGATTTTACAAACCATGGCAATTTTGATGGAACCGCATTTTCTGAAATGCAGAATGTGGTTCTGTCACTGTTTCCTGACCAGGTCTCCTTGTGTGTTTTATGGATAGTCAGACCAAGAGATGCTGCAATATTTTTTGTGGTGCTTAGTTTTGCTACCACCGAATTAACAAATCTGGTTATTCTCTGGAAGAGATCATGAAACGAAGACATGCAGTTTATTAATAGTGACATCAAAACTTCTACCACCCGTCGCTTTGGTGCTATTGTAATATTATGATTTTTGTACTCCTAGAAGCAGGTGAACTGAATCTCTGAGCAGAGCTGTTGGAAAGAAACATTTGTTGGATTAGAAAAGAAATCTGCTTAGTGCTCAGTTTTTAATTTTCTTGATGAAGGTAAAAAGTACCAGACTGACTGTCCCGGAGACTGAAGGCCCCTGTCCACCCATAGACCAGATACAACATAGCAGCGACACCACCCTACCAAATACACTGGAAAAGCCTGACCCACAGGGCTCACTCTGGGCCTGTCAGAGACCAGGGTCATTCAGTGCCGTGCCTTTTTGCTAACACTGATACCAACACAATAACACTTGTGACCATGCAGGCATTATTAGGCCATTTCTTGTGCTCAAGTCACTGCCCATGTTGTAGATCACTGCTCAGCTGGTGACATGCTTTGCACTGACATAGGTCATTGGGCCATCACTTAGGCACACCTTTTCTGCCAAGGGTCTGTGTGCATGCATCTAAAATTGCACCAGCTCATTCTTGCAGTTGGCAGATACAAAACACCTTGAGCACAATAAATGGCCTGATGCCTGCATGGTCACAGGTGTTAGAATTTGTGCCCCGGATTCCAAGGAGGCCAGCGTGTTTCTCAGGTGTGCAGGTGTTAGACTGTTCAGAAGACACTTGTGGGTGCTGCCATGCTCCCAGGTGGCTGGGCCGGTCTCGGTAAGAGGGGCGAGAGTGTATTTGCACAAAAGAAAGGCTGACATTTGAAAACACAGGCCTTAAACACCTCTGCAATGCACTCAAGGCAAACACGCTGGGCAAGTCAAAGCCAATATCTGAGATCTCTCCGTACTCCTGGCAGCAATGATCTGGCACATGTCAAAGCACTGAGCTATGGAGAGATCATCAGACAGAGATTATATAACAGAACAGGACAGAAGCTACATTTAGGATCTTGACCTCTGCTATATGACACCTTCCTCCCAAAGATCTGCCAGTCTAATCTTGCAGACCTTAAGAAAACAACCCTGGGCCGATGACATTGCCCTTGCGAGCACATGTCATCAGTGGGCATGAGCCAGATACAGTCAGGACAGTGCACTGTGGTGTCTCAGAGCTCTGTACTTTAGGAACGAGAGCTCCCTGGTGGGCCAGAGAGGCAAACTGATAGACACAGGACCATTATTAATGGAGACAGGCTAAGAGCAGGTGGGAGTCTTGGCTTTAGCATCAATTACACAGAGGCAGGTTCGGGTGCAAGTTACGGGCCAGATTTTCCAGTGCTCGGTTCCCAGCGAGGCAGAGAGCAGAAGTGATGAGATTCCCAAAGGGGCTCAGCCCCCAGCAGCTCCCAGGACTCCTGGCCCAGTTGCCCTCTTTGCCAGCCACACAGGGGCTCGCTGGGCCCAGCAGAGCTGGAAGCATGTGTCTCTCCCCTGAGCTACGGAGGTTGCTGCTGCTGTGGGGCTCCAGGATCGGGCTCGGAGCAGGAGACGTCGCAGGTGCAGACCGGAAGGTCCCGGTCACGTCTGACAATCTGGACATTCTGTCTAGGCACCAGAGTGGGCGCTGCGGGTGCCGCCCGACCTCTGCCTGCACTGCCACAGGTCCCTGTCCCGAGGAGAGTCACCCCTGCTGTGGGCTGATGTGCTGGGAAATGGGCGATGCCTTTGGTTGCCCTGCAGTTCCACAGGCGTTGGCCAAGGGGACATTGCCCAGGGGACCCCGAGTCAGAGGCCTTTGACGGCCCGGTTTCAGCCAGGTTTGCTCTGGCCTCTCCCATCCCGACCCTGTGCTAAGGTTCTTCGGCCCGGGATACCTGCTAGGGGCTAGCCCTCGGAGAGCCGTGCTGAACGGGTCCATTGTCCGTGACCGCTGTTACACAGCCCTGCCTTTCCGCTGTTCACTAGCACAGCGCGCAGGACAGCAGGTGCATGGGGCAGCCCTCCTGCCAGGGGACAGCTGGACCGTCTGAGGCAGCCGTTCAGTGAGTCCAACCCGCTGAAAAGAACACCCATTAGCCCATCTCATTAGGGGCGGCTCAGAAAGAACAAGGCAGGCTTGGGAGCGCCAATCACCCCATAGTCCCCACTGGAGAGCTGCACAGGATGTGTGCGCCCGCTGAGCATGGGGTGCGTGCAGGGGTGGGGGGGATCTGCACAACTGACAGCAGTAATGTGCTGACAGAGGAGCCATGCGGGCTGTAGGTCCTGTGTCTGTGAGGAGAAGGGCCAGCTGTGTAGACGTGAGGAGAGATGGGGGTGGGGAAGTGCCTGGGGAACGGGCCTTCTTTCTTTTTTGGTTTGTTTTTGCTTCCTTTTCATTTGCCAAGAACAGAGGCGCTTCCTGGCCCAATCTCACACAGGGGAGCTGGGAACACAAACTTCCATGCGTTCCCCCCAGCACAGAAGGGTTTGCGCCTGCCTGATGTCAAGGGCTTTCCTTGGGAGACAGGGCTTCTTTAGTGTGGTCCTTGCAAAATGATGCTCTGCTGTGCCGGGAGCTGGCGTTTCTCTCCATGGCAGCTTTACTGGCTGTGCAGGAGGCGTCGTGTGGAAGGATCTCAGTGCTGTGTGTGTGACAGCCATGCTTCTGGCCACTACAATAGGGCCGCTACAAAAGCCATGAGTGCTGCTGCTTGGGCTAACGAGCCAACGTTTTCCAGTCAGGGGCTAGAACAACTTATCTCCTCTGTGGAGCGGCACGGAGGGGACCTGTCACACACTCACCAGTGAGTTGCATTCAAACAGTGACCTCTTCATTGACCAGCTAATGGGCTTTTTATAGATAGGGGCATGTTGCTCTAGTGGAGACATTATTTCCCTGCTGGTCCCAGGTGGCTAGTGATGGGCCTACCTCTGCATAGGGCAGTCCCTTAGAGCATCACCAGTGAGGAGAGCCTGCAGACAAGCGGGTCGGGCGGAGAAGGGCCATACAATACATTGCAAGTTGCCCAGCTGCTAAAGCCTCATTTACTCTGGCAAAAACGGGGCCCATAATTCAGCACCAGCTTTTGGTGGGTGTGAGAGCTCTTGGGCTCCTCAGCACTTCCCTTTGAAGATGTTCCATGGGGGGGCCTGCTCTTAGACTGCACTGCAAGAGGCAGGCCATTTGGGACGGTAACGCTGTAAGTGGGCAGCTGCTGGGGTAGCCGAAGTCGAGTCTGCAGGCAGGGTCCCTGAGAAGAGAGATGGCGCACCAAGGAAAATGGGCTGAGGCCCTTTTCTGTCTCTTTCAAGCCTGGCAGAAACGAATGCGCCCATCAGCCGTTGCTTAATGGGCTTGAGCTGACGGCCGCCCTGTTCTGTTTATGTTTGGGCCTTAGACAGACAGGTCCTTCTTTATGTTGCCTCATTGGTTTGGCACCAAGCCCCCCACAATAGTGCACAAACTCCTGTGGGGTGCTTGGCACATGCAGGCCCATTGCAAAGCCACGTTTCCAGAGGGGTATCCCTGCACAGCTCTGGCCCTGAAAGGGAGTAATTCCTACATGCGGGTGGAACATTAGAGCCTACAAGCCACGCCCGGGCACGTTAGCAGGATGCCAGCTGGCTCTTGGAGCCTGCCAAACGGCTCCATCAGCATGATGCTCCATCCTGCAGGGTTGGCTTTGCTTCAGGATGTGACAGCGTTCTGCGCACAGCGACGATGCCCTAGCCACTCTCCCACTGACGTGTGACACGAAGCTGTTTTGCTGCAAACTCTTTATTCATTATTATTTGTATGAATGGCAGCAGCTAGAAACCCCGCTCCAGATCAGGGGGCCAGTGTCCTAGGCACTGTACAAACACACAGAAATGACAGCCCTGCCCAGAGGACCTTACCATGGCGATGGACAAGAGGTTGGAGGGGACAGAAGTTCGGTCTGACGTGACTTGGCCAAGGCGACACAGCAGGGCGGCAGAACCTGGCGAGGACGCAGGTCTCAGGACTCCGTTGGCCCAAGCGCTCGCTGACGAAGGGGATAAAGATTTGCCGCAAGACGCCTGACGTTGCAAATGTGCCATGCTGCTGCAGCTTTGCCAAGTAGATGCTGCTGTGACGCACAAGCTTGGCTGGTCACAGAGACTCCAACCAAGGACAACCTGGAAATGCTATCTGGAGTGCAACAAAGGAAGCCAAACCAGACAGGGCCTCGCCACCCCTGGGGCGGTGTGAGCAATGCCAGGAGATGAGCAGCGAAATTCAACGAGCAGTGCAGCGTTTGGGTGACAGTCTCCTAGTGCTGCCATCGGACGGTGCATTTCCACACTGGGGTAACGGAAGGAGGCGCTAGCAGATCTTGCTTAGACCTGCAAAGGGTTTGCAAGCGTGTCTGAAATGGCCTTATTTTTAAACAAGCCAGGGCCATGATTTTCAAACCTGGGGTCCAGACCCTCAAGGGTGTAGTTAGGCGTTCAGGTGCCTTTGAGGAGCTGGGCCTGGGCACTTGAAGTTTGGCTTCTAAATCTTCATCATGACACGAAGCAAGGGGCCTGATTTACAAATGCAGAGCAGCACCTTGCAGCTCCATCGACGGCAAATGGCAGCTATTCACGAGCCTAAATTTAGACACACTATTGGTGAAGGTGTGCAATGGCCACAGTTATAGAATCATAGAAGATTAGGGCTGGAAGGGACCTCAGGAGGTCTCTAGTCCAACCCTCTGCTCAAAGCAGGACTATCCTCAGCTAAATCATCCCAGCCAGGGCTTTGTCAAGCCGCAGCTTAAAAACCTCTAAAGATGGAGATGCCACCACCTCCCTAGGTAACCCATTCCAATGCTTCACCACCCTCCTAGTGAAAAACTTTTTCCTAATGTCCAACCTAGACCTCCCCCACTGCAACTTGAGACTGTTGCTCCTTGTTCTGTCAACTGCCACCACTGAAAATAGCCTAGCTCCATCCTCCCTGGAACCCCCTTTCAGGTAGTTAAAGGCTGCTATCAAATCCCCCCTCATTCTTCTCTTCTGCAGACTAAACAGGCCTAGTTCCCTCAGCCTCTCCTCATAAGTCTTGTGCTCCAGCCCCCTAATCATTTTTGTTGCCCTCCGCTGGACTCTCTCTAACTTGTCCACATCCTCCCTGTAGTGACTGTTCCTGATCACCTTCCTTCCTTCAAAGTGCCTCAGAATGGTTTCTTTGACCTGCTCCATGATTTTTTCCCCCAGGACTGAGGTGAGGCTGACCAGTTTATAGTTCCCCGGTTCCTCCTCCTTCCCTTTTTTGAAGATGGGCACTAGATTTGCTTTTTTCTAATCATCCGGGGCCTCCTCCAGTCGCCACAAGTTTTCAAAGATAATGGCCAATGGCTCTGAAATCACATCAGCCAACTCCCTCAGCACCCTTGGGTGCATTGCATCTGGCCCCATGGACTCGTGCCTGTCCAATCTTTCTAAATAGTCCTGGACCTGTTCCTTCAGCACTGCGGGATGTTCACCTGCTCCCCATTCTGTGCCGCCCAGTGCCGTAGTCTGGGAGCTGACCTTGTCTGTGAAGACAGAGACAAAAAAGGCATTGAGTACCTCAGCTTTCTCCATATCCTGTCACTAGGTTACCTCCTCCATTCTGTAAGGGGCCCACACTTTCCCTAATCTTCCTCTTGTTGGTAATGTACCTGTAGAAACCCTTCTTGTTCCCTTTCACATTCCTTGCTAGCTGCAACTCCAATTGTGCTTTGGCCTTCCTGATTTCAGTCCTGCAGGCTCAAGCAGTATTTTGATACTTCTCCCTAGTCATCTGTCCAAGCTTCTACTTGTTGTTCAGTTATGATCAATTGCTCACCTAACTTCGTTAAAATCAGGCCTCAAACCTTCATCTCTGTGTGTGTTTGTATTTACACCTAGCCACGCAGTTCTACTCAAAGTGTGGAGGAAATAAATCTACAGTTTATCAGTGAGTAAGTACGTTTGCTTGGCCTTAGGCTATCATCAGAAGGCACTGCTGCAGTCCAAAATCAAAGCAAGCACGTATCTACAAACAGGCACACATGAAAACATTGAAAGGGCAAGGCAAGCTGTGGAAACCCCAGTACGTTAAATCCTGGATCCATCTCCGTATAGGTTGGAGCACTGTCAGCTGAAATTCAATTATATTTAAATATTTAATGCGGACGCACACAGAAACCGTCTCTTTAAGAAGCAGGGAAGGAGCTCGGTCACTGAATGTGCCACCTCCTCTGTGTACCACTGCTATGAGACGCTACAGTAGAGGGACTCATGGCGTCTGCTAGTTGTGGAATACTGAGTAACCAGTTCAGTGGCATTTATTTGAAGAGAGTTTCGGGACATTAGCTTTTGCAGCATGTGTTCCTTTGCACTCTTCAGGGGCAGCAAGCAGCAGCTAATTCCACGCCCTGATCTGAAACTATTGCCTTTAGCTGTCACAGCGTATGGCCGAGAAGTAAACAATACAGAGAATGAAGTAACCTATTTTTAATGTGCAAATCTCATAGACTCATAGACTCATAGGTCAGAAGGGACCAATA
>ML675614.1:999696-1060650 GCA_007922155.1 Mesoclemmys tuberculata | reverse complement strand
CTCATGATCACTCGAACCAAGATTGTCCCCTACCTCCATTTCTTCTAAGAGGTCCTCACTACTCACCAAAACCAAATCTAAGATGGCATCCCCTCTCGTAGGTACTTCAACTACACAAGCAACTCAGGCGGATGTTTTCAAACTTGCCTAGTGGGTTTTCACACCTGGCACCATGTGATACGAGCTGTTGCAGTGTGTGACCAATGACCAGAAGCTGGAACACCTGGGTTTTGTTGCATAACATGCTGTAATTGACACGTTATCCTTTAAAAAAAAAAACATTAAAACCTTTTTGTAAGGCAGTTTTATCACCAGGTGTCTCGAATAAGCTAGTTTTGCAATCTGCACCTGGTTCCTTGGGGAAGGGGGGGGGAGGGCTGTTACAGCTGGTGAAAGTGGTTTTGCTTTATTGACAATGTGGGAAAACAGCCTCAAAACAGATGTTATAATTAAAAAGCAGGATCTGTCACTTACAGCATCACGTGCTATGAAATATGCATATTCTGCATTTCGGTCAGCTGGGGCCCTGGGGCAGTGGGTGTGTAGCTTTCTCATTGGACATGAAGAGGAAGGATGTCAGCATGGTGGGAGAGTCTCTGCCCCCAAATCCAGTTGGTGCTGCCCCCTGGACAATCCCTGCTGCCCCCAAATACATAACTGCCAGCTGCCCCTCACTCAACAGGGCATTATTTTGATAAAATCAAAATGTTTCATTCTGAGGCAAAACCAAGTAAACCTAGACCTCCCCAGACAGGTGTTTGTCCAACCTGTTCTTAAAAACCTCCAATGACAGGGACTCCTCAACCTCCCCAGGTCACTTGTTCCAGAGCTTGGACATGTGGAGTGCAGAAAGCCATGAACCTGAAGGATAAAGCACGATGCCCAACACCAATGTCACTGGGTTAAGCCAGCCAGATTTTATGCTGTAACTTCACCGCCCTGAGTGACTGAGCTCACATGAAACAGGAGGGCCCTTCCCCCTTATTCACCCATTTCTGCCCCCTTAATTTTGCTTCTGGGGCTAGATCATCTGTTGGTGCGTTTGGTACGGGTGTAGTGAGACCATCCGCACAAGCGGCTGGCATGGCCACTAAGACCGGCACGGAGTTACGTACACACTTTGTCTGTGTTAAGTGCAAAAAAGTCCTAGCCCAGGTGGGTTTAAAGGCCAGATAGGGCTGGCCCTTGTGTAGGTGCACAGCTAGGTGGGGGGGAGCATACAGAGAAAGAGCCTTGTTTTATCCTTACCTCCTCGGTGCAGGGCTCAGGGGCAACTGCATTCCCTGTGCTCTCCTGCCAGACCGCTCTGTTTGTGCCCTCTGGATGCAAGCTGGGTGTGCAATGGATTAAACACGGGACCTGTTAAACTTCCCCTCAAAGCACGAGACACGCCAGGCTCCTATGCCACTCCTCAATGCGCCCGACACTAACCCATGGACTCCGCTAGCCGGAGGGTTGCACTCCTGCCTCCGCCGCTGAAAGAGGCTTTTTCTCCAAGCGTGATTTCAGGTGGCAACAGAGGCTGAGAGTGCTGGGGTCTGGGGGGTGATGGAAGCTGGACTTTATGTTCCCTTGGCTGGTTGCTTAGCCCTAGATCCTCAAGGGTATATAGACACTGAGCTCCCACTGACATCCATGGGAGGCAAACACCTAAGTGCCTTCCGCTGATCTTGGTACTGTGCGAGCAATCACTGTCCGGTGGTGCTAGGTTTCTCCTTTCCAGAACAGAGCATTTACTCGTACGTGCTAACTTCAGCTGTAGCCAATTCCACAGGAGTTCGCTTGTTAGCTTGTAATTTTATGCTTATGTCAGCCCCCGTGACACTGACAGTCACTGGGGTGATCAGATGCCAGCTAGCTCCAGAAGGATAGCAAACAATTAAATCCCTGGGATCTCACAAGGTGCTGGAAACACACGATGGAGTATTCACCGCTATTGTTATCCACTGTGAAACAGTTCAGAAGGGCACCGGAGTAGAAGTAGACTGAGACCATCACACGTCCACACTTTGCTAATCTTCACATCGAATTCGCTTCACTTCAAAGGCCAATTTTTCTCCAAGCAAACAGGTCATTTCAGATGCCTGCTCCTAGGGAAAAAGTTTCTGAGTTTGATGCTTTCTTTGCTTCAAGCAACCTTTGCCACCAAATAAACTCATTAATAGGAAAGTGTCAGTGCTAAGTCTTGCAGCAAGTGATCTGCAGCCTGAAATGTGATGCTTTGCAGTTGTCACTCTCTGCTAATCAAGACTGGCTACAGAGAACATTAAATAAATAAATAAAAGAGAAAAGGAAATGGGGAAAGCAGAAGGGAAATTAAAAATCTGTGCATGTTACTTTGGGATGCCAAGTCCTCTGCTCAAGTTGGACAGAAGGAAGAGAACGCATGAAACTAAACCGACTGGGGTGGGAGAGGGAAATGGCGAGACATCTTTAATATGCAGCCGTATGATTCAAAGAGTCATGCCTATTAAAATGCTGCAGGAATCCCTTAAAGAAAATTGACCAGCCCAGGCCTAATGCTGAATATGATCAAGATACATGGTTCATTCTGCCAACAAAGCCTTAAGAATCTTAACTGGAAATAATTGAGATAGTGCTGGACTGTGATGACAGTGCAAGATAAAGCCATTTTTTTCACCCTATTTATTATTGCATCATGTGCATAAATCAGCTGTGGAACTCACTTCCACTAGGTCACTTTGAGCCTGTTGTTTAGGATTAAAAATAGGAATTGACATTTATATTGCTAATAAGAACACCCACAGTTACATTAGAGAAGTTGAATACAGTGAAATAGAGCGGACCCAAGATTTTTATCGAAAGTTTTTCTGCAAAAAACTTTTCATTTTGGTTGAAACTTTTCAGGATTCAGTTTTTGGTTTTTTTTTAAACTATAACCTGAAAAATTTAGAAGTAAATGAAAAAAATATTCAAAAATATTTTTCCCAGAGGGAAAAGTAATTTCCTGACCAGCTCCAGATATAAATGCTCTTGCTCCCAAACACAATGAAAAGAGGGCTATAAAGATGTCACCTTGCAACCGTAACTATCACGTGCATTGCTCTAAGTGCATTATGAGGGATATTTTCAAAATCTATTGTGAAATTCAGAAGTAAAAGCCTGATTGACTTTCAGTGTGTTGGGGTAAGAATCAGCCTTTACAAGCCACACAGCTTTTAGGATATGAGTTTCGTCTAATCTAACAGGGTGAAATTCAGGTTGAAAGTCGTACACAGCTCTTGTGCTGCCACTCTGTACAAGGCTGAGTTTTATCCACAGTTCTTTACTAACAAACAATATATTGAAACTGAATAGTAAGGAAATTCCTTACTGCTGATTAAAAGTCTCCCTCCCTGCATAAACTGATTAAAAGTCAAATGCCAAACTGTTAGAGCAAATTCACTGTAGTTAATGTTCACATCCACACAAGCATGTTGTGTTTGAATGTGTGTAAGACTATTCCTGCCTCTGGTGGAATTCCTCCTTGGCTCTAGATACTGCTTGTTGAGTCTTGCCAGGGCTGACTTTTATCCCTGCATCTCAGCTGCTTTAGTAGAGGGTTAATTATTCCACCCATGGAATGCACCAAGTAGCTGTTTACTTGTTTTTAAATTCCTGTAAGATCTCTTCTCCCCCTTACCTGTCACCCCATTGTACCTGAGCTGCTCACCTTGCAGCTGACAAAAGAACATGGAAAAAAGGCATGCAAGGGATTGAGGCCTCAGAATGACAGAAGTGAGGGGGAGAGAAACTAATCAGAATAAATATTAAGTGCTTGATTTTGGGGATATGAGGATGAGATGGACTGTGAAAAGTTGAAAAAAATGGCACAAGATACCTACTCTCAGTAAGTTTGAGAAGCACTGGCTTAGAGCAAGGAACTGGGGTTACTTCCCTTTCAGGAATACGGAGAAAACTCAGCAGAAGTAGAAGGGCTGCACCAAATCTCCCTGAGCTGTTTCAATTACACCATGATCCACACTGAAAGAGAATTGAGCTCTCTGATTTCCTACCTCATTGTGGGTGGAAACTGAGAGGAACAAAAAGGAAACTGTGCACATAAAACAATTTATTCTGCTGGCACTTTATGATACAGATAGGCATGAGGCCTGGATTTGCTATTCAGGGGATCTCTCACTTGGGAATCAAACTGCAGCTTGGGAAAGGAGCATTAGAGGCAGATGCCCCCTCAAGCAGTGTAACCACAGGAGAGTGTGCTGTTACCCTCACACCAAGCAGATATATTGGTTTGTGGCTGGAACGCAGTGTCAAAGGGCAGTCAGACTCTCAGGCAGACACACTGACTGCAGAAGACGATACGTTTCCCACCCCAGGAGTGAATTCTTACAACACGTCAAAGAGCCTCTTTCGGGGGCATTTCCCTCAATCCTCACTGAACGTACACGTTGACCTTTATCCCTTACATACAGGATGGGAGGTCTCCCCCTCACTGTCTGAATATCCATTTCTGGTTCTGTGGTGGAATAGGAGCCTGTTCTTGGTCATCTCATCCTTTCACTCAACCTTAGAGCACAGTCAGAATCCAGTTATTACAGGAAGGGCTAACATACATTTATATTACTTCATTGCATCATCACATTGGATGATTGCCTGTAGTACAGTAGCACCGAGAGGCACAAGCTGAGACCAGGCTGCCATCATATTAGGTACTATACAAACACATTGTAAGAGACCCTCAAAAGGTGACAAAGCACCCTCATTGTACAGATTGAGATGAAGTGATTTGTTCAAGGTCACAGAAAGTGTCTACGGCAGAGTTGGGAATTGGGAAGAGTTGGGAATCTCCCAGGCCCTGCTACACCATCTTCCCCTCAAGACACTCCTTCCTCCACCTTTCTCCATGAAAAGAACCCTCATGGAAAGAAAGTGGACTTGGTGGGAAAAGCAGATGTTTTCAACCTGTGGTCCACAGGCCCCTGGGGGGTCTACAAACTATGTCTAAGGGTCCATGAAAGGTGGTGGTTACCATAGAACAGTAGTTTTCAGCCTGTGATCCATGGATCTGCAGACTATATCTAAGATTTCCAAAGGGGTCCACACTTCCATTCAAAAGATTTTAGAGGTCCACAAATAAAAAAAGGTTAAAAACCACTGATTTAAAGCATTCGACACTTAGAAAAATAGCAAGAGCAAAATTAATAAGATAATTTTTTTTTATGCTCTTTAGAACAGGAGTGGGCAAAACCTTTTGGCCTGAGGGCCACATTTGGGTATAGAAATCGTATGGCAGGCCATTAATGCTCTCGGAGTGGCTCTGGCCAGGGGGCTGCTTGGCCCACAGGGTTGAAGAGGGGCAGAGAGGTGTGGGGCTGGGAGTGGCTGCTGCTGTGCTACACAGCTTGTTCCTCAACCTTTCCATAGACCACCTGAAAAGATGGTTACTCACCTTGTAACTGTGTTCTTTGAGATGTGTTGCTCACGTCCATTCCACTGTAGGTGTGTGAATGCCTTCGTGCATGATGACGGGAACGTTTTTCCCCTTAGCAGTTCCCGTAGGTGTCTCCTAGACCATTTCTGTCCCTTTATCTCTAGGATGCAAACGGCTGTGGCTGGTATCTTTGCTGCTGGTTTTGAGAACGGAATTGGTGTCTTGAGGCCTGGGGCATATAAAAGCCAAGGAGCGGAGTGTGGCCCTCAGGTCTTTTAGGCCATGCAAATTTGCATCCGTCTGGTCCATAAATAAGGCTGACCCATCAAAGGGGAGGTCCTGAATGGATTGCTGGATCTCCTGTGACAGCCCCAAGGATTGCAGCCACAAACATCTATGCATACAGATTGCCAAGGCCATGGCTCTCCCCGCTGAATCTGCTGCATCAGAGGCTGCCTGCAGCGCCACCCTAGCCACTGTAATGCCCTCTTCTAGGATGGTGCCAAAGTCCAGTGCTTGGTCCTGGGGCAAAGTCTCTCCAAAATGTCTGAGAGAATCCCAGAAGCTGAATTGTATCTGCCCAAGAGAGGGTGCTGGTTAGCAATGCAAAATTGTAGGCTTGCCATCAAATAAGCCTCTCTCCTGAGCAAGCCCAATTTCTTATTCTCTTTATTCTTGGAGGTCGAACTGGGCTGGCCCTACCTGTCCTACTGGTTGGCAATGTCCACCACAAAGGTACCGTTACAGGGGTGGGTGAACAGGTATTGTGGCAAACGGCCGGCTTCTCCCTAGTGGGTCTCGCACTTTTGCCCTTGGCTGGGGCCTTAATTGGTGTCAGCTGACCCTAATTACCCTTTGGCTAGTCTACAGAAAATAAAGCCCAGCTTATTCTAGCACTTACATAGTGCCCTTCTAGAACTTTCCCAGTACCCTCTGCCCTTCCTATACCACAGTATTCAAACCCCTTAGTTGGGACAAAGTACTTTTTCTTGGCCCCTTTAGAGGTCGGGACCAGAGGGGAAGAGTTTTTTAATACCCCCTCATGCACAGGAAGGGCAACCTCCGCTGGAGCAGCCGCTGCCAGCACACTGAAGAGGCTATCTGATGCCTTCTTTAACTTCTCCATCTCCAGCACCAAGTTCGAGGATACCCTCTTGAGAAGTCCTTGATGTGCCCTGAAATGATCCAGGGGCGCCAATGACCCTTGGGTGACTGCCTCATCCAGGGAAGATGAGGAGGGCTGGAGGCATGTGAAGGGTGGTGGCATCCCCTCCTGCTGTTGGGAGGCCCTAGCTGAGGCCCCTTCCTGGAGGCCAAAGCCATCATCAGAGGCCAAATCATGGTCCCTCTCCAGGGCCAGACTGCACCCCCGATGACCTGACCCTGGAAACCCCAGGAACTCCAATATGGCCACTGGACTGGCCACTGCCTTTGAGGCCATGCCGGAGCTGTCGGAGAAAAGGGCTGCTCGAGTGCCTTTTGGGGTGGCGGCACCTCGTGAGAGGATGTAGACTTGCTGCCCGATAACCAAGGTGGGGCAACTGAAGAGGTTCCCGCCGAATGGTGCTGCATGAAGGGGGAGTGATGACCCAACTGCTATGTCCCCCAGTGCTCCAAAGAAAGTCCTCTTGGTGTCGCTGAGCAGAAGGATGATGAAAACGTAGTTACTTACCAGTAACTGTTGTTCTTCGAGATGTGTTGCTCAGATCCATTCCACTTAGGTGTGTGCGCGCCCTCGTGCACAGCCCTCCGGAGAACTTTTCCTAGCAGCCCCTGCAGGGGCCGGTCTCAGCGCCCCCTGGAGTACCGCCATTATGCAGCGGTATATATAGCGGGACCGGCCCCTCCCCTCCTCAGTCCCTTCTTTCTGCCGACTCCGACAGCGGGGACGGAGGGTGGGTGTGGAATGGATCTGAGCAACACATCTCGAAGAACAACAGTTACTGGTAAGTAACTACGTTTTCTCCTTCGAGTGGTTGCTCAGATGCATTCCACTTAGGTGATTCCCGAGCCATACCTTGGAGGTGGGTAGGAGTCAACGGCGAGCTGCCCTCAGCACGGCTCTGCCGACTCGCGCGTCGTCCCTTGACTGCTGGACGACAGCGTAGTGCGCAGCAAAGGTGTGCACCGAAGACCAGGTGGCAGCCCTGCAGATGTCATCCAGGGGGACCCTTTCCAGGAAGGCCGCCGACGCGGCCTGGGCCCTCGTCGAGTGAGCCGTCACCACTCCTGGGGGCTGGACGCCTGCACGCTCGTAGCAGAGCCGGATGCAGGCGGTGATCCACCTGGCGATGCACTGGGAGGTGACCGGGGAGCCTCTCATCCTCTCTGCCACCGCGACGAAGAGCTGCGTGGTCTTTCGGAGCGGCCTCGTCCTGTCTAGGTAGAACGCCAGCGCCCTCCTCACATCGAGGGTGTGCAGTCTCCTCTCGTCCTCGGACCCGTGCGGTTTAGGAAAAAACACGGGGAGGAAAATATCTTGGTTACAATGGAACCGGGAGACTACCTTAGGCAGGAACGCCGGGTGAGGCCTAAGCTGAACCTTGTCCTTATAGAACACGGTATAGGGGGGCTCCGAGGTTAAGGCCCTTAGCTCAGAGACCCTCCTGGCCGAGGTAATGGCCACGAGAAAAGCCACCTTCCAGGAAAGGATCATCATTGGACAGGTGGCTAAGGGCTCAAAGGGGGGACCCGTTAGCCTATCTAAGACCAGGTTCAAATCCCAGGGAGGCACCGGGTCACGGACCTGCGGGTAAAGCCTCTCTACACCCCTGAGGAACCTCACCGACATGGGGTGGGAGAACAGGGAACGTCCCCCCACCGGCTGGTGGAACGCCGATATGGCCGCCAGGTGTACTCTGAGGGAGGCCAACGCTAACCCCTGTAGCCTAAGCTGCAGCAGGTAGTCCAGGACCGCCTGCACGGGGGACGTACCGGGGTTTTCGCCCCGCGACCCCGACCAGCAGGTGAACCTCCTCCACTTGGCCCTGTAGGCGAGCTGCGTGGAGGGCCTCCTGCTTCCCAACAGCACGCGTTGGACCTGCTCCGAGCAGGTTCTCTCCTCCTCCGTCAGCCAGAGAGCCTCCAGGCCATCAGGTGCAGGGAGTCCAGGTTGGGATGCAGTAGCCGGCCGTGGTCCTGGGAGAGCAGGTCCGGTCTCCTCGGGAGCTCGATCGGGGGAGCGACAGACAGGTCCAGGAGCAGGCAAAACCAGTACTGCCTCGGCCACGCCGGGGCGATCAGAATCACATCCGCTCTGTCCCTCTTGATTTTCAAGAGGACCCTGGGCAAGAGCGGGAAGGGGGGAAACGCATACAGGAGGGCCCCCGTCCATTCGAGGAGGAATGCGTCCGAAAGAGAGCCCGGCTCGCGACCCCTGAGCGAGCAGAACCTCGGGCACTTCGCGTTCTGCGCTGACGCGAAGAGGTCCAGATGGGGAACACCCCACACGCGGAAAATCCTGTCCACCACCTCTGGGTGGAGAGACCATTCGTATTGTGGTAGGAATGACCTGCTGAGGCGGTCCGCCTCGTCGTTCCTGACCCCAGGCAGGTGAGAGGCGGTTAAACAGAAATTGCATCTCACCGCCAAGTCCCAGAGTCGGAGCGCCTCCTGACACAACACCGAGGAGCGCGCCCCCCCTTGCTTGTTGATGTAATACATTGCAGTGGTATTGTCTGTTAACACCTGCACCATTCTCCCCAATAAAGAGTGGCGAAACACCTCGCATGCCAGTCTGACCGCCCTCAATTCTTTCACATTGATATGGAGGGCCAATTCCCCCCGGGACCAGCGACCCTGCGTGGTCAGACCACCGGTGATATGGGCTCCCCACCCCCGGTCCGATGCGTCCGTGATCAGGGTGACCGAGGGGGTGGAGGCCCTGAAGGGAATCCCTTCCAACACAGTCCTGGGGTCCAGCCACCAGGTCAGTGACCCCAACACCCAAGGGGGCACCGTTACCACCTTGCTCAAAGCATGCCTGCTGGGCATGTAAACCCTGGACAGCCAACCTTGGAGGGGCCTGAGCCTGAGGCGGGCCAACCTCACCACATAGGTGCACGAGGCCATGTGGCCTAACAGCTGCAGGCAGTGCCTGGCTGTAGTCGTGGGGCACCTCTGAAGCTGCGATATTATCGCTGTCATGGCTTCGAACCTCGAACGTGGGAGGGAGGCTTTCGCCTGCACCGAGTCCAGGTGGGCCCCTATGAAGTCGATGCGTTGCACCGGACGCAGCGTCGACTTCTGCTCGTTTATGAGCAGCCCCAGAGCATGGCAGGTGGACTGGACGAGAGAGACCGCCTCGCACACTTGCGACCTGGTCTTGCCCCTGATTAACCAGTCGTCCAGGTAGGGGAATATCTGGACCCCCCTGCGCCGCAGGAAGGCCGCCACCACCGCCATACACTTGGTGAACACTCTGGGGGAGGAAGACAGGCCAAAGGGCAAGGCCGTGAACTGGTAGTGGCCAGCAGCTACCACAAACCTTAGGTACCGCCTGTGGGCGGGAAGGATGGAGACGTGAAAGTACGCATCCTTCAGGTCGAGGGCGGCAAACCAGTCCCCTGGGTTTAGAACGGGAATGATGGACGCTAGGGATACCATGCGGAACTTCAGCTTTCTTATGAACCTGTTGAGCCTGCGCAGGTCCAATATAGGCCTGAGGCCTCCGTTGGCCTTGGGAACGAGGAAGTACCTCGAATAGAATCCCCTCCCCACCTCGAGTGGTGGAACCACTTCTATTGCTCCTTTGACTAGGAGGGATTGAACCTCCTGAAGGAGTAATTGCTCGTGAGATGGGTCCCTGAAGAGGGACGGGGGGGGTGGGGAGTGGAGGCCAGGAGCTGAAGGGCATATCCCCAGCGCACGATGCTGAGGACCCACTGGTCCGATGTTACCTCCCGCCACAGGCCGAGATACGGCTTGAGCCTGTCCAGGAAAGGCGGGGAACCCAGGGAACATGAGACGGTGCCACCCTCGGAGACACCGTCAAAATTGTCTCCTCCCCTTAGGCCCCTGAGAGGGTCCTTTAAAGGAAGAGGAGGACGGCGGCGGGCGATCGCGCCGTCCAGAGCCCTTGGTCCTATCCCTGACCCTTGCGGTGGGGAAGGGCCTAGGCTGCGGCCTAGACTGCTGCCGCTGACGTTGCGGCGGTTGCTGCGGCTGCTGGCGACTCTGCAGTCTAGCCGCCTGGGGCGTGTACAGGCCCAAGGAGCGCAGCGTTGCCCTTGAGTCCTTGAGAGCGTGCAGCTTCTCGTCCGTCCTCTCCGAAAAGAGGGCGGCTCCATCGAAGGGTAGGTCCTGGATGGACTGCTGCACCTCCAACGACAGGTCTGTGGACTGCAGCCACGCTGCCCGCCTCATTGCAACGGCGGAGGCCATAGCCCTGCTGGCTGTGTCTGCGGCGTCCGACGCAGATTGTAGGGCCGCACTTGCCACAGACAAACCTTCCTCCAGCACCAAACCAAAGTCCACTGCCTGGTCTGGAGGGAGAGACTCCGCAAACCTCCTCAAGGAGTCCCACAGATTCAAATTGTACCTGCCGAGGAGGGCCTGATGATTGGCCACCCTCAGCTGAAGCGCCCCAGTAGAATAGACCTTTCTACCGTAAAGGTCCAGCCTCCTGCCTTCCTTATTTTTAGGGGAGGCAGTCTGAGCACTCTGCCTGTCTTTTTGGTTGGCGGCGTCCACCACCAAAGTACCCGCGGCAGGGTGCGCATACAAGTACTCGTGCCCCTCGGCCGGCACGTAATACTTCTTCTCGGCGCCCTTAGAGGTCGGGGCAACCGAGGCAGGGGTCTGCCAGACTGACTTAGCCAGGCGCAGGACCCTCTCATGTACGGGAAGGGCCACCCTAGTTGGTCCCTGGGCCCCCACGCGGCCGAAGAGGGGGTCCACCTCTTCCTCTAACACCTTGACCTCAAGGCCAAGGTTCAAAGCCACCCGCTTTAGAAGCTCCTGGTGCGCTTTGAAATCAATGAGCGGGGCCCCTTGGTCTCGTACCGCCGCCTCATCCGGAGACGACGAGTAAGATGGGCGGCGGGGCCCAGTGGAGGGGCCCTCCCCAGGGTCCTCCTCCACCTCCTCTTCCCCAGAGGAGCGGTCACCCTCCTGCACCGAAGGTGCTTGCTGAGTCTGGGTGACAGAGGCAGGGGCCGACATAGTTCCCTGCCCCATCTGAGCCGCCCACTGGGCCCACAACGGCCACTGCCAGGGTCCCTGTGGCCAGCTCAGAGGCGGCACCGGTGCCGAGGGCAAAGCCGGTGCCGCAACAGTCGGTGCCGGTGTCGGTAACAGTACTGGGTCCGGTGCCGGCTGCGGTGCCGGCTGCGGTGCCGGCTACGGTGCCGGCTGCGGTGCCGACGACCATATCTGTTCCTGACGTCGGGTCCGGGACCCCGAGTCAGGAGAACGCATGCGGTAATGACGCCGGGAAGGAGCGCTCCGAGACCCGCCACGCGACGATCTCGAGGAGCGACTCCGACTTCGGTGCCGACGAGGCGACGCCGAAGAAGGCGACCGGTACCGGGATGTCTTTCGCCGCTTTGATGCTGGGGAGCGGTGCCGAGAACGCCGTCTCGGTGCCGAGTCAGAACTCGACGACGAGGAGAGGTGCCGCGACGAGGAGCGATGTCCAGAGCGGTGCCGGGACCTGGAACGGTGCCGGGAACGGTGCCGGGACCTGGAACGGTGCCGGGAACGGTGCCGCGACGCGTCGTCCGAGGACGAAGATGGAGAGGAGCTTCCAAGCTCGACTCTCCTGCGTCGGGTGGTGGGCGGCCTGTCCACCGGTGCCGGGGCCGCCCACCCTTCGGGGCCCCCCATCGCGGGTTTGCCCCGGGAAACGGGCCCTGACTCTCTCCCGTGAGAGAGTGCCGGAGGCGTAGGCAGCTCCAACAAAGCCTGAGCCGCCTCGATAGCCTCCGGCGTCGAAGGGTCCCGAATAGGGGGTCCCCCACTTCCAGGAGTCGGGGGAGCCTCCCTAGTAAGTGTCGGTGCCGGGGCCGGTGCCGGAGCAGGGGCCGGTGCCGGAGCAGATGCCGGCGGCACGTCCATGAGGAGGAGCACCTCCGAACTCGACCCCGGCCGCTCCTGCGGTGCGGGGGAGCGCTGCAAGCGTGGATGGCGCTTCTTCCTCTTCGGCACCGAGACCCCCGGTGCCGGAGGCGCACTCCGCACCGAAGACACACTCGGTGCCGGAGTAGTCCGCGATGGCTCGGACGCCGGGCTTAAAGCGGACTCCATTAAGAAAGCCCTAAGCCTCACTTCACGCTCCCTCTGAGTCCGAGGCTTAAAGGACTTACAGATACTGCACCGATCTCTACGGTGCAGCTCCCCCAAACACCGCAAACAACGGTCATGGGGGTCGCTAGCTGGGAAGGCCTTGCCGCAGCTAGCACATGGCTTGAAGCCCGGCGAACCCGGCATAGCCGGGACGCCTTGAGCCCGAAGGCTCCCTAACTAACTAAAAACCCTCACTAACTAAAAACTAACTTAGTTCAGGGTGAACTGATAAACTATCTACTCACTTTATTAGGAGAAAAACAAACTGTTGAAGAGCAGGGGTAGTTCTCAACTGGCCGTCACGGGCGGAAAGAAGGAACTGAGGAGGGGAGGGGCCGGTCCCGCTATATATACCGCTGCATAATGGCGGTACTCCAGGGGGCGCTGAGACCGGCCCCTGCAGGGGCTGCTAGGAAAAGTTCTCTGGAGGGCTGTGCACGAGGGCGCGCACACACCTAAGTGGAATGCATCTGAGCAACCACTCGAAGGAGAACCCCACTGCCAGTTCCTTGATCAGTGCCACTGGACTGGGAAATCATGCTCCAATGGAGAGCTGGAATGCTGAGAGCAGCGGCTGGGCACTAATGACTTGTGGTGCTGCTTCCCCCTCAGTGCTGGCTCCACTTCTGGTGACCAGGTTTTGCACTGCAGCAGTGTGGGCGAACTCCTCAGTGCCGGGGAGCAGGAATGGTGCTGGCTGCCTTCTGGAGAGCATCCATGCGAGGGCAACCTAGACTGTCGCTGCCTTCCCGAACGTGCGTCCCTCAGTGCCAGAGATCACGACCACTGCCAAGGAGGTGGCAGCCTTCCCCCATGCTGTATTATTGAGGGGTGCTCCGGTGACCATGACCGGGAGCACCCCCTCGGAGACCGAAGCCTTGATGACATCTCCACTCACAGCAACTGGGCTCTCGGAGATGGTCTCCCTGGTTCCAGGGATCGTCAAAGCCACACAGGGGTTTACCCTTGGACACTGGCATCCTCTCTTTCGCTGGATCCGGATGCCGGGGGAGAGGGGTGTAGGCAAGGACATCAGGCTCCTTGCTGCCTGGCATCAGCAAATGAAGAGAGCCCTTCCTGCTTCCTGGAGTCAGAGGTGGCTCTCTAGGTGGGGATGCATTCTTAGGGGGCGAGCCCGTCTGGCCGACTTTCCTCCGGCTTTCCCTGGTGCAGTCCTGCAGTCGACCCTGATTTCTTTGTTGTTCGTGGGAGTGGCCTCATGCCGCGCGTTGTTTCCTTTGCTTCCTCCTCGATGGTGAGGAAGAAATTCAGTAACAGAGCAGAGCCGATGCCATACTTGGCATCGAGGCAGAATGTGCTGCCTCCATTAACAAGGCCTATACTATCACTATTAACAGAAACTTAAGGCTAATCTACCTAATGAAAACAAACAAACAATTAATAGGTATGAAGGGTTTGAAAAGCACTTGCGATGCAAGCTAAGCAGTTCCAGCAAGTGTCACAGGCAGACAGAAGGAACTGAGGGGGTGTAGGGTGGGCAGTGCCTCATATACCGCAGCACGTGTGCGGGACTCGGGGGGGGGGGACCAGAGCTGGCCCTACGGGTAACTGCTGAAGGGAAAGAAGTTCTGGTGATGGTGCAGGGAGGTGTGCACACACCTACAACGGAATCGACATGAGCAAGCACTCAAATGGTGCTCGCAGACTCCTGGTTGAGCTGGAGGGCCTGATGAAAAGCTCAGACAGGCCATAGTTTGCGCACCCCACTTCAGAAAATAGACTAGATGTTAGTGCATTTTCCTTGTTACTTTGATACACGGAGGAAGAAATTCAGTCCCAGCATGGGAACTGCAGCTGCTCCAGCCACTTTCCACCAGTCTGAGACTACCCCCTCCATGAATGGGGAAGTTCTTGAGGAACCACCAATCAGTAGATGATCAGGCCCAAACAGCCACGGTGGTTCTAACTTCTGCAGGGGGCATGTATGATGGCTATGAGCCCACAAACAAATCCTGCTTTTACCTTTCTACAGAACTGCACCCCTTCCATTGCCAGGGGATCTACTCACTCATACAAATAGGAAGCTGGATTTGTTCCCTAGTTCAAGATTTACAGGACCAGATTTTTACATTACTACTTGTGTGAACCTGGTGTGACTCCACTGAAATTAATGGAACCACGCATGTAACTGAGATCAGAATCTAGCTCCCGCTGTTTTCAAGCAGAGAACAATTCACCGGAAATGAAGCTAAAACGCAGGTTACGTACTTCATTTTGCACAGGACTCCCTGCAGACTAGTTTGGCCAAAGCCAGGAGAATGCATGGCAAATTACTACACTTCTCCAGATCATTACATCACTTCTCCAACTGTGGCTCAGAACAAACATCCCATATGTTGCTTACACAACAAAAAGGAGACTGGAGTGCAAAAGGAAGGAAAAGTGGATGCAGATGTCAGGATAATTTATGTTCTGTGCAAAGGATTAAATAAGCATGAGATGTTCTAAGCACTTCCAAGGAGAAAAAATGGTTCAAACTGCAACTCATATGTTGGTGTTGCTATGTTTAAGGCATAGGAGAGTGAATACCTCCTGTTGAGATACTATAATGGATTAAAATAAAAAACTTCAGTAGACAAAAAAAACCCACACAGCAGAAAGAGGAGAAAATTACATTTAATTATAACAAGGGGAAGGTTTCCTCCAATCACAGACCAACCCCCACTAATATCATCCCTCTACTCAGTGACACTACATTCAATGGTATCATTCCTTCCTAACAGCATTCAAATCCCTCCTTAAATTAGTCACCCTCACTATGATTTGTTGACAGCATTGGGAAATCAAAGACCATTAACCCTTCTTAATCCATATATGTAAAGGAAACAGTTTAATAAGGATTAGAGTATGGCTTTGTATGGGAATTATCTAAAACAGGATGAACTGCTCTCTGCTGCTACATTTTATTCATCCCCTCCAATAAAATGTTTATAGTTAAACCTGATTTTAAAAGCGCCATCCCTTCACTTCTACACTGAAACACACAGTAGTGGGGGTTTTACTTTAAGCTGTCCACACTCTTAAATTTGCTGTAGAGCAATGTTCACTAGTTTGGGCATATGACTTGTGTAAAAGGCAGGAACAATACAGCAAGGCATCAGTGCTTTAGTCTATCTACCCTAACAAGTATGTGACGAAACAGGAGACTGCCAAGAACATGTTCAAGGTCTGTACAGGTCTCAGTCTGTCCTGTAACAACATCCCCTCCTGCCAACATCCCATTATTTTGTTTCTGTTCAAAAGAGCCAGACGACACGTGGAACTAGACCTCGTGTGTGAAATAAGCAGACCAGCTCTGATCTCCTATAGGTGCACCTATCATTTCAGACTCAAGGAGCGCCCACTGTGCATGTTTATTTGTATAGCAAAATGGTAAAGAATCATTCTAATTCTAAGCTTGCGAATGGACCAGACAACAATCTCAAGGGAAGAGAGATGCATGGGGATTTCAGATCCACTCCTGACCTGAGGGTATTGTATACACCGCAATCAGAGGTGTGAGTGCAGCTCATGCAGATGTGCCCAAGCTAGTTCTGCCTCACTAATTCAAACTGCAATAGCAATGAAGCTGGGAAAGCCTGGGCTAGCTGCTTGAGTACACACCCAGGCCCCTGGGCAAGGCTATACAGCTCATGCTGCCACAGCTTCACTGCTATTCTTTCAAACTAGCTAAATCACGAGTGTGTCTACACATGCTGTTCTCTCATCTCTGACTGCAGTGTCAACAGACCCCTAGGCACAGACTGATCAAGTATTTTGGGTGAAAGAATTTCTAGATGACATAACATCCTCAAAAATTTACCCTGAGGCTGCTCCTGTTTTGTCTCACTTCAGACAGAACAATTGTGGGGAGGGTGGTCCACTGAGGTCATTTGACCACTATAAAAGGTGCATTTTTAAAAACCTGAATGCTTTAAGGTAATTCATCCTGAACACCTAGAAAGCCCCATCAAGTGGCATCACTATTTTAAACTCCGAACTATCTCAACTGCTAGAACTACACTGACACCAACAGTAGATGCAAATTAAAACAATTCAAAGGAAATACTCTGAGAAAGGAATAGCTTTCTACTGACTTGTCAGGCTAGTGGAAAAGAAATAAGGACTTTTTGGGAGGGCAGGGGAAGAAGAGGGTGGACTGCACTTTTTGCTGCAAGGGCTGGAATATATAGACCTATGTACAAATGCTATGCCGTCCAATATTTTATTGGATTTGTGGCTAGCAAGGCATGGCATATGGTGTAACTAACTTGAAATTAAGAATGGGGAAAATTTAGTTTGAATATCTATAAATGCAGACTTAGGACCAGATCCTTTCGGCTGCAGAATTCTCTCTGTAGGGAAAGGTGGAACACTCACTGTTTGCATAAAACTCTAGGAAGTGTACCGCACGAATATTGCTGCACTAGCAGGCAGACCAAACAGAGGATCCAATCAATAGGTCTTTCCCATTTAACTTTCATGGTTGGATAAAATGACAGTATTAAGGTGTGACTGGAGAAAGTACACTGCTGCACATTAGAAAGTGGAACACATTTTCTCCCAGCTGGCAGAGAAAAACGGCCAATTCTGATCTCATTAATTTTACACCATGCAATTCCATTTACTTCAGCGGACTTATACCTGATTTACACTAGTGCAAATAGAAAGATAATCAGGGCTATTGAATGTATGATTCCTTTTCTGTTCCAAGACAAAATATAGTCTTAAATCAGACAAAGAAATAAACAGCATGGACAAAGATACCAACTGTAAATTAAGAACAGTCTCCCCCAAGTATGAGATTTTTTTTAAAGAAGTAGTCTTACAAGGGGAAAAACTCATTTCTTTCATCCAATGTCTATCTATTTTGCCAGGATCAAACTTCTACCTTTTAATAAAGTATGGTAATGTAAGAAAACCTTAAGATACCAAGAGGATACCATAAACACTGAAGATTTAAATTCACATGCAGTAAATGAGGATGAACACATTGACTCAGGCTTGAGATTTTAATTTAAAAAAAAAAAGATACCCAAGATGGGATTAGTAATAGATAGTATCATGCCAATGTAAACGGAAAAGGGTTTGTAAAAGCCATCTCCATTTTAAGTAAATTTGAGTGCACACTGTACAGATGTACTTAATCTGTCTTCTATGCTAGCTTTTTTGAAATATAAACCAGGTAAATCTATGCTACTCAAAATCCAAGATGTGCGCAAGATTAACCTAACAAAACCATTTTATAAATACAAACTAATTTTTAGTATTAATAATTGCAACATATTTAGTTACCTAAACAGAAACAGAACTATTTCATGTAGAATCTGCCAATTAAGTCCACAATGGAAAAATACTTGCTAATCTTTTAAACATTATTGGAAATGCAAATATACTTCATTCTTGGATTAAAACAAATGCAGTTTTACGATTTGGAACAGTACACAGTATTTTTGCATAAGCTACCTACAAGGCTGTTGAATACTTGTAGTTACTAATTACAATTTAGTGAAAAACCAGGTTTTCATAGTAAGCTTACAACATACATATACTCTTCGGAGACAAAGAGAGAAGATCTGTTCTGTATTTATGAAGATACATCCATTTATTATAAAACAAGATAGAAGATCATCAATTTAAATGGAGACAAGGCAACCTTAGAGCAACACCTTTAGAGCTTGTGAATGAAATGTAGTTTCAAACTTGCAAATCAGGGTGAATATAACTCCTAACATGCTTTCTTCTTCTTCTCTATAAATGGGATGAAGTAGAGAAGCAAAGCTTCAAGGTGTAAGGATTAGAGCCATCTGTGAGAAACAAAAGAAAAATTAAATATTCAACATAAACTTCCTTGTATACAATTTTACCAGTTAAGGCAGCATGCACTGCCTCACATGCTTAGCAGAGGTATGGTTTTTTTGGTTTTAATTTTTCAGGCACTCCAAAGTCTCCAGATGTAGGCTCCTCGGTAAACAGGGCTTATGTATAGAATGCTGGCATCTTCTAGACTGTCACGTAAAATGATAGTTAAGAGCACATGTACATGGCATAGCATCTAGAAAACTGACTCGTATGTGGTAAGAAAGTGCCCCCCATTATTAATGGCTCCACTGGAGGATTTATGTTAGCAGCATTTAAAAAGGAATTTCTTAGCCAAGAGGTGGTGGATGTTCAATGAAAGTGACAAGCAGGAGAAAAGTGAAACTGCTGTGAAAGGTAGAACGGCAAATCGGATGAACAATTTCATCCTTGCTTTACCAAGAAAAAGGAATAGCAAGAAAAGTTATCTGCGAAGGCGAGGTATAAAACCAGCTCTCCACAGAAGCGCACTCTTAGAACTCTGGGAAGTTATGGGAGCCGTGTTCTAGTGAAGCAGCCCACTGTGGTAGTATTAGGTTAGTAAGTATTGGTCAGTGCTTAGCTTTAATATTATTTTATTGACCTTGAAGAAAAACAAAATACTTTCCTTTAGTTTGTTGATTCTGTATTAAGAAAGGACAGAAACTTGCCCCCCTCCTTTCTATCCATGATGTCTCCCAGAAAATCATAGAAAATAGATACCAAAGAATGAAAAGTGTATTACTCAGAATATCTGAAATACCTAAAGGGTAGAAAAGAAATTCTCTAACACTCTTTCCCCTCCCCCCACAATTTCCATTAGCAACAACTGCCTCAAACTGTTAGACTTGACAGGGAAAATACTTCCTCCTCAAACTCCAATCAGAACTTTAACTAAAATAACATTAGATATTGGGCCAGCTTCTGATCTCACATCCATAAATTCTGGAGCATTTCCATTTGCTTTAATAGTTACTCCAGATTACCACAAATCTGGCCCACTATTTTAAATGGCAACACGAGTAACTCCAGTCTCATTTTGATCCATTTGAAACTAAACTGGATTTACATGACCCCATAATTTCTTATTTACAAAAATGTGAACCCTGTATAATAATTCTTTGTTTAGAGCAGCAGGTTGTATACTTACAATCCTAAACAAAATGTTTTAAGCCCCACTCTGGTGTAAAGAATTAAATTTTTGGAAGTTATTAAAATCGGCCAGTATTTGAGTTCTGGGGTGATCAGAGAATATTCAGGTTAGATTTCTCCATTTATTTTTATCTGGGGAATTTAAGAATACTTTATTATGTAGATTTTATTCTTACTACAGGAGTTTTCTTTATTCCCTTTCTGAGAGCACACCCATAGACAGAAAGAGATTTTACAACAAGAAATTAGTTTGAGCATCCAAGGGTCCTCAAGCCTTTGAGCATGTTCCATCTCTATACAGATGTTCTGAGTTCTGCAGCTAGAATCTAAAATATCTCCATTTTCGCTAGCCTTCCTGTAGGCAAATGAAATCTTAGCACTCGTTACTGCGAAAGCTCTCATCACAAGAATACATGTTAGGAACCTTATTATTGGAGCACATAATGAAGGGGGGGGGAGAAATCACACAGGACACTTTTTCAAGCTGCAGATTCACAGAATTATTTGCATCTATGACATTTCTTAAGACAAAGATATAATATGAATGGGGGGATACATAGGGAAATACATTTTTTAAGCAGCAATTTATTTTAAAAAAATCTTAAATGAAATTACTTACTTGGGACTCTTATCTGGTAGTGATTAAGTACAGTGAGGGCTTCCACTGCATCTGTCTTGCATTCCCATTCCAGCAGACCAGACAGCGTTTTGGCAGAAGCTGGCAGAACAAGAGAGTCAGAACTTCTTGCCCCCAGAACAAGTCATTTTAAAATATGAACTTTTTCTTTTTAAACTTACGTTTTGGATCAAACACTTTGTATTTGATAAAAGTGAGAACTTCATGGTCATCACACAACTGCAATGGGAATGAAAATGAAAGAGAAAAATATGACCAATGTAAAGATTGAAATGCCCATTCCCAACTATTAAAGAAGTGACTAATGACACTTAGCTTAGAAACTCCTGTATTTGACAAATAAAAGTTTGATGTAAGTTAATATTCTCTGCATTTTTAAGTGGACTTTCAAATGGAAGGGAAAAAAACTAAGATCCATTCTGCTGTGAGAGATGCAAGAGAAACGTAGAGAATTATCATTTTCTAACACAAAATGCTGGCTGCTGATTGTCTGGGAGGACAGGCACCCACAGAACAAAAAAAAAATTCAGCTTCCTAGAGAGTGTTTCCAGTAATTTACAACACAAGTTATTCCAGAGAACTGTAACATGCTTAGATTGTAAACTCTATGGGTGCATCTACATAGCAATTAAACACCTCGGGCTGGCCCAGGTCAGCAGACTTGGGCTCAGGGGTGTTGGGTTGTGGAGCTAAAAATTTCTGGTGTAGACATTTGGATTTGGGCTGGAGCCAGGTACCAGGACCCTCCCTTTTTGTGAAGTCCCAGAGCCTGGGCTCCAGCCCAAGCCCAAATGTCTACATCAGAAATTTTAAGCCCTGCAAGCCTGAGTCAGCTGATCCAACCAGCCGCAGACATGCTGTGGGTCTTTTCTTCCAGTTTATATGTACTCCTTGGGACAGAGACTACATCTACCTCAGTTTGTACTATATCTAGCACAATGAGGCCAATCCAGATTGGGGTTTTGGGGCAGTACCAGCATATAATAAAATATTCACAAACTTAGAGGCTAGGGTTGGGCATTTGCCCAGTCCAAAAGTAACAGGTCAAATATTTTAAAGCACTAAACATTAGAACAGTAACAAAAAAAGACTTGATTGTCTTCAATAGGCTTAGCCTTAGATACTTATGCCTAATTACAATAAAAGGTTACTTAACTCAGTTATTTTAACTCAGAAAAGTGAAAAAGCCAATGAAATGAAGTTCTAAAATGGAAATAATTACCTTTCTAGCAATGTTAAACAACATTAACATTTAAATGTTACTCTAAGAATGAGTAGTTACAAAAGAAAAAAACTAAATTAAATTTTTGTTGGGGATGAGGTCTAATGGCTGGGCCCTCCTTTGCCCCCTCTCATTCCTTTCAAAGTTAATTTCTGTATGTTTGTCTAGTCGGTTTAGTTTGTAAACTCTCTGGGGCAGGACCATGTCTTAATTTATTTAATGTGCTCTAGAAACCACCATGTATATTGTTGGCCAGGTACGTGTGTATGCATGCACACACGTTTGTTCTAGAAGATTCCAGCCAATCAAGACGCTTAACTTTCAATTAGTTCATCTTTTCCCCCAAACAGGTGGCATTAGCATATAGTAAAGTACATGATCAAGACTTTTAGATAGGCTTGCTAACAGATGGTACCATGATACAATCAAAAAGGCAGGCCATCACCTACGTCAGGGAATTCTTACTGAAATATTTGACCATAGGCAAATAGGCGCTTAATTAACATTATTTGACCGGTCAACTGACCAGCTTGCCAAACCTATCTGAGGCACAAAAAAATAGTATTTTAAACAAACTACCAATATAAATACTTTAAGAAGTATAGCGAGATAAGAAATTACCAAACTTTTGTCTGCTTTACTGCTATATGGAGTTGAGAGCCAGACTCTGCAGTGGATCCAGTGTTGTGTGCTCTAAGTGCCTAGGATCAATTTAGGCCACAGTCCTGCAAACGGCTCTGCAGAGGTGAATCCCTGCATCCCCCCAGAGCTGCTTGTTTGACTGGGATTTAAGTTTCTGCTGGAACAGTCCTCTGAGCAACAATTAAAAAAACTAGGAAATCTCCAGCTAAGTTCTCAGCCATCCCTTGCAACCTACAGTCATGTTTTATCTTCTCCACCTTCTCTCTTTCCCCCACCCCACCCTTCAAACAGCTATGCACTAAGGTCTTCACTTCTGGCTGTTGCTTCTTACATTTTGTTTATTGAAGTTGCTAATGCTTCCATATTTCCAGGTTCAGGAAAACCAGTACACACAGCTCAACTTTTCACAGCTCAACTAGATAGATTTTCCATAAAGGGAGCAAAGCTAGACATTGCAAAAATACAGTGGCCTCTGTTCACATACAGCATTTAATGGGCTCCATTTTAAATCTCAATATTGGCTAATTGTTACCATTCAGCTACCACAACTATTTCTTATTCAAAGCACAGGGGAAAACTGTGGAATTCCCATTACCAAGGTATGCTACAATCATTTTGATGTCCTACCTTTACGAAGGTGTCTTCAGTCACACACAAGGGTACATTATAATAGTGCAGCACACACGCAGGTGGCTGGATAATATTCTTAGATGCTTGGCCGGCACTGGTGAAGCGATTGTTCTTGCTCATGGCAAAATCCTTGTAACTACTCGTACCATCCTCCAGCTCAAATATCTGACTGGGAACCACCGAGTGCTGCTTGGACACACTGGGATTCAGAGAGAGACACTTAGAAAACACCCCATCCTGGCCAAAACTGTTCAGAATCCTACTTTTAGCACAGGACATCTTGAGGCAAGGAGGACGACATATGACATGCACTTACAGCAGTGTGAAAATAGTTATCAATTGTTTAGTGCTTGGAGAAGGGTTGACAGATATGGCAGTAATTCAATTTTTCATTCATGATAGTCAAAAGTTAGCTACTGTCCTTGTACATTCAGTCAAGTATGTTTACAAAAGTGTGTGTTGTAGTGTTAAACATTATGTCGTGAATGTACATCTGGTTTATATCTTACAGATTTATAGCTTGAATAGCCAACAAACAGTTTGATGCCTCATTTTGTGTTATTTACCACCTTAGATTCTTATTCCAACTGAATTATTTGAAAATTTTTGTGAAGTTGTCAACCTCCTATTGTTTTAGCAATAGGAGACTGACAATTTGCAGTCAAAGCAAAAAAGAAAGTGAACTGACAGTGTGATAAACTCCATATTTACCAGACATTAAGCCTCTTCCCAAATAACTTGACATTGTTGAGATGTGTGACAGCTCTTTCTACAGCATACTCATCACCCATTTCTACCAATGCTGTGCCTGGAATAGTCTTCATAAATTTTACCTAAAATAGTTCAGGAATAAGTGACAATGCAGCTCAAAGGAAACCACTGCTGTAGAATTTTGCAAGTTGTGCTGGAAAGTATGTTACGTGCCAATGTAAAGTGTTTCCTGGTACCAATAACCATATATCTAGAAAATAAGCTGTTTGCAGATCTTAAATTCCAACATTAGATATACTAAGTTGGGTTTAGTAATAACTTCCAAGTTCCTAATAAAATGCTTTACCTTTTCAATATTTCCATACAAGCAGAATAGGTTGAAGACCCTCGAACAGTTCATCTTTAGCTGATGCAACCCACTAACCATGACAACTGAGCCAGAAGGATTTCCACCATGCATGTAAGAAGAGGAAGCCTGGGGTAGTGGGTAAGCAACAAGCTCTGGAGTATCTCGAGATCCCATTCGGTACCGGCTTGGTAAGGGTAACAAAGGACCATGTGACCCTACAGAAATGAGAGAGATCAGGGTAAACACTACTTAGCCTAAGCCTCATTCACTTACAATATATTAAAGCTCCGCTATACAAATACTTTATTTAAAGGAACACTGTCCACTAAGATTTAATTTACTATAATTACTAATTGATTTCTCTATAATTTACTAATTGATTTCCCTTTTTCTAGTTAAAAAGATTCAGATCATGCTGTTTATTTTTCCCCCTCCCCACTCCTGATGTTTAAGTAGTTTCAATGTTCAGTTAGTTTCTCCCCTGCTAACTGACAATTCAGTGACACAGTAGAACTGCAGTCAAATGCACAAATCAAAAAGACTATTTTAATAAGAATTTTGGCTATTGTACACTTAGCAGTTACTTGGTAAAGAGTCTGCCTCCTTACAAAGGGCAAGCCTGACATTTTGAATCCAGCAACTGCATCTCATGTAGGCCTTGGTGCTGACATTTGCTGGATGCAGGCACAACAGCCCACACATGAACTGCAGCATCACAACCACAGTAGGTAGCTTCCCTCTACCACTACTGACCCATCTAGCATGAAAGAGCATCCCCCACCCACCAGAAACAGTTACAGTTCTCTGAAATAAGCTTTCTGGACAATTTAGCAGTCTAGTGGCAGAGCACCATGCCCCTGCAAAGGGAAATCAAAGTTTGAAATTCTAGCTCGAAGCCAGGTGAGGCTAGAATGATTCAGAGGCAGTGCGCTCAATTTTGGGGGGAGATGTGGGAGTCGGGGAAAGAAGAATGTCTTTCTTCAAACAGTTCTCCAACTAACTCATAAGCAACATGCATATTTAAGGATCTACATTAATACAAATAAAGGCTGCCTTGTTTTCCACTATAGGTAAAATATCATTTTTCATGAAGCAAAGTGACAATTTTCACAGGGAGCTAAACTGCATAAAACAATGTTTTAATGGTCACCTCTTTACTGAACAATACTTTTATAAAATGTGCTTGAAGTATTTCAGTGAATCATTTTCATTCACATTTTAGCTTGTAGGAGCTTTAATATCAGTGCTTCCTCTAGGGGTTGGAGAGGCCTCCATTCTTCTGAGGCCTGGTCTATATTACAAAGTTAGGTTGACAGAAGGCAGCTTTCATCAACCTAGTTGTGCATATGTCTATGGTTAAATTTCTCTCCCACTCAGGTAGACACCCTCTTATAGTGACACAGTAACCCCATTTCCCAGAGCTGGGGTGAGCCATGGTCAATGCTTCATAAGTATAGACATCAAGTTACCTATGTCGACCCTAACAGTCCTCCAGTAGCTGTCCCACAATGGCCAACACTGACCATTCTGTGAACTCCGTTGCCCAGAGGTCATGGAGACCTGAAGCCCTCCCCCACCCCCTTTAAAAGCCCTGCAAATTTTTGAAATGCCTTTTCCTGATTGTCCAGAGTGGCAAGCATACCTAGCTGTGCTCTCCACTGTTGTGTGCAACTGCCCAGTTGGCCATGCTGGCTGCATGCTCCAGTCGCACACTGGCCTGGAGTACACAAGTCATATTGGATCTTCTGGGCCTGTGAGAAGCTGTTCAGGCACAATTATAGACCAGCCATAGAAATGTGGGCATCCACCAGGAGATTGTACAGGGAATGCAAGAGAAGTGGTATGACAGAGATCAGCAGCAATGCTGCATGGAAGTGAAGGAATCGTTTGGGTACTAAATGATATAGCTAGATTCTCGCTGGAACGTATGAAAGGAGACTATGCCTGGCTGGGGAAGACTCTGAAGGAAATCGAGGCTCAGGGATCTTCAGTGGGATTCTGCCTGTCCCTAGAGGAAAACAAAAGTGTGACAAGATTCTGATCATTAACAGATGGCTCAGGCAGTGGTGCTATAAGGAGGGTTTTGGGATGTATGGACACTGGGAACCATTAATGGACAGAGGACTGTTCTCTTGGGATGGACTTCACTTAAATAGAAAGGGAAATGCACTTCTAGGATGGAGGCTGGCACAACTGATTAAGAGAGCTTTAAACTAGGGAGCTGGAGGAGATGGTTGAAAGATGCCCAGGTAATCTCTATGCCTGATTTTAGCATTGTGAGGGAGGAAAATGAAGTAAGAAAGGACACAGCAGTGGGGAGGAGAATGGACATTAAGAGGAAGAGTAGTGTAGATACCAGTCTAGTAACATTGGCAGGAGACTGACTGTGCCAAATCAGGTAAAGAACATGAGCGAGCCCAAACAGCAAAAATTAAGATGTTTGTATACCAATGTGAGGAGCCTGGGTAACAAAATGGAGGCACTAGAGCTACAGCTAGAGAAAGTGAAACCAGATATTACAGGGTAACAAACATGGTGGAATAGTAGTCACGACTGGTGTACAAGTATTGAAGGGTATGTGCTGCTTAGGAAAGACAGATATAAAGGCAAAGGTGGTGCAGTAGCATTGTATATCAATGATGAAGTAGACAGTAAAGAAATTAGAAGTGATGCAATGGATAAGAGTGTCTGGGCAAAAATCGCATTGGGGAAGAAAACTACTAGTTTCCCCTAGACTAGAGCTTGGGGTGTGCTACAGACCACCGGGATCTGATTTGGACATGGATAGAGACCTTTTTTAAGGCTTTTAATGAAGTAAATACTACTGGGAACTATGTGATTATGGGAGACTAACTTCCCAGATATAGACTGGAGGACCAGTGCTAGTACTAGTCATAACAGGGCCCAGATTTTCCTGGTTGTGATAGCTGACGGATTCCTTCACCACATAGTTACTGAACCAACAAGAGGGGATGCCATTTTAGATGTGATATTGGTGAATAGTGAGGACCTCATAGAACTGGTTGTAGGGGACAACCTTGATTCGAGCAACCATGAGCTAATTCAGTTCAAACTAAATGGAAGGATAAACAAAAATAGACCTGTGACTAGGGTCTTTGACTTTAAAAAGGCTAACGTTAAAAAATTAAGGGAATTAGTTGGGGAAGTGGACTGGACTAAAGAATTCATGGATCTAAAGGTGGAGGAGGCTTGGAATTACTTCAAGTCAAAGTTGCAGGAACTATCTGAAGCCTGCATCCCAAGGCAGGGGAAAAAATTCATAGGCAAGAGTTGTAGACCAAGCTGGATGAGGAAGCATCTCAGACAGGTGATTAAGAGAAGCAGAAAGCCTACAAGGGGAGGCAGATGAGAGGGATCAGCAAGGAAAGCTACCTCTTGGAGGTCAGAACCTGTAGCGTTAAAGTGAGACAGGCCAAAAGCCAAGTAGAGTTGGACCTTGCAAAGGGAATTAAAACCAATAGTAAAAGCCATATAAATAGAAAGAAAACAAAGAAAGAAAAAGTGGGACCACTAAGCACTGAGGATGGGGTTAAGGATAATCGAGGCATGGCCGAATATCTAAACAAATACTTTGCCTCCATTTTTAATGAGGCTAATGATGAGCTTGGGGATAACGGTAGGGTGGCTAATGGGAATGAGGATATGGAGGTAGAAATTACCACATCTGAGGCAGAAGCCAAACTCAAACAGCTTAATGGCACTAAATCAGGGCGGCCGGATAATCTCCATCCAAGAATATTAAAGGAACTAGTACATCAAATTGCAAACCCATTAGCAAGGATTTTTAATTAATCTGTAAACTCAGGGGCTGTACTATATGACTGGAGAATTGCTAACATAGTTCCTATTTTTAAGAAAAGGAAAAAAAAAGTGATCTGGGTAACCATAGGCCTGTTAGTTTGACCTCAGTAGTATGCAAGGTCTCGGAAAAATTTCTGAAAGAGAAAGTAGTTAAGCACATGAAGGTTAACAGTGATTGGGATAAAATACAACATGGCTTTACAAAAGGTAGATTGTGCCAGTCCAACCTGATCTTTTTTGAGAAGATAACAGATTTTTTAGACAAAGGGAATGCAGTGGATCTAATTTACCTAGATTTCAGTAAGGCATTTGATATAGTTCCACATGGGGAATTATTAGTTAAATTGGAAAAGATGGGGACTAATATGAAAATTGAAAGGTGGATAAGGAACTGGTTAAAGGGGAGACTACAAAAGGTCATGCTGAAAGGTGAACTATCAGGCTGGAGCGAGGTTACCAGTGGAGTTCCTCAGGGATCAGTCTTGGGACCAATCTTATTAAACCTTTCCATTACTGATTTGGCACAAAGTGGGAATGTGCTAAGAGAAAACGGATGACACAAAGTTGGGAGGCATTGCCAATACAAAGAGGGATTGGGATATCATACAGGAAGATCTGGATGACCTTGTAAACTGGAGTAATAGAAATGAAATGAAATTTAATAGTGGCAAGTGCAAGGTCATGCATTTAGGGAATAGCAACAAGAATTTCTGCTATAGGCTGGGGATGCATCAGTTGGAAGTGACAGAGAAGGAGAAGGACCTGGGTGTACTGATTGATCACAGGATGCCTATGAACCGCCAATGTGATGTGGCTGTGAAAAAAGCTAATGCGGTCCTTGGATGCATCAGACAAGGTATTTCCAGTAGAGACAGGACGCTGTTAGTACGGTTATACAAGAAACTGGTGAGACCTCATTTGGAATACTGTGTGCAGTTCTGGTCCCCCATGTTTAAGAAAAATGAGTTCAAACTGGAACAAGTTCAGAGAAGGGCTACTAGGATGATCCGCAGAATAGAAAACCTGCCTTATGAGAGGAGACTCAAAGAGCTTGGCTTGTTTAGCCTAACCAAAAGAAGGTAGAGGGGAGATATGATTGCTCTCCATAAATACATCAGAGTGATAAATACCAGAGAGGAAGAGGAATTATTTAAGTTCAGTGCCAATGTGGACACAAGAACTAATGGATATAAAGTGGCCATCACGAAGTTTAGACTTGAAATTAGATGCAGGTTTCTAACCATCAAAGGAGTGAAGTTCTGGAATAGCCTTCCAAGGGGAGCAGTGGGGGCAAAAAACCTAGCTGGCTTCAAAACTGAGCTTGATAAATTTGTGGAGGGGGTAGTATGATGGGACAGCCTAGTTTGGCAATTGACTGATCTTTGACTACTGCTGGTAGATATGCCAATGACCTCTGAAGGGATGTTAGATGGGAGGAGGGGGGTTCTGAGTTATTACAGAGAATTCTTTTGTGGGTGTTTGCCTGGTGAGTCTAGCCCACATGCTCAGGGTTTAACTGATTGCCACAGTTGGGGTCAGGAAGGAATCTTCCCCCAGGGCTGATTGGCAAAGGCTCAGAGGGTTTTCACCATCCTCTGTAGCATGGAGCACAGTTCACCTGCTGGTGGATTCTCTGTGCCTTGAAGTTTTTAAACTATGATTTGAGGACTTGGACAACTCAGTCATAGTTAGAGGTTTATTACAAGAGTGGGTGGGTGAGGGTCTATGGCCTGCGTTGTGCAGGAGGTCAGACTAGATGGTCACATTGGTCCCTTCTGACCTTAGAGTCTAGGAACTGAGGCAGGCATATCAGAAGGCCAGGGAGGCAAACAGCTGATTCGATGCTGAGCTGCAGACCTGCATTTTTACAACAAGAGTTGATCAGTGAGCAACTGGTAGGCTGGGTCCCCCAGGGTCATTACTGGCATTTCAATGTTGTCAGTGGTAATCTGCCAGTCAGGAAACAATGTCCCTCTTGTTACTTTCTGAACAGTCCTATGTTCTTAAAGCTGCAAGTGTCACACACCTGCCCTTACTGGCCAGCACTGATGTCAGTCAGCATCCCCAGGGATCCACTAGTGCTTGTATAACCACAGGAAAGACGCCTTTTCTCTTGATGTGCTCTGTAGCAAGGTAGGCTGATGCCAAAATAGGGATGTGTATGCCTATCACTCCACCGCAATTTGGGAATCTGTTGCTGCAAATCCATCTGCTATGTGTGGCACACTGCTGAGCATCTCAGTCATGCGTAGCACAAGACGATTAATGGCCCTGCAGAATGCATGACAATGGTCCCCACAGTGGATTTTACAACTCCTAAATGATTTCCTACTGACCGGTAGCTATCTGGCATTGAAAGTTTCCACAGTGAGATTGCCACTTGCTTCTCCACTCTCAGCACAACTCTCGTCGTGGTGTCCCTGTGGTAAAGGGGCTAGGGCGATCTCGGCACTCAAAAGATTGGCAGCCATTGCTCATCACCCCAAACCTGAATTATGATGTGATCCCACCAGTCAGTGCTCGTTTCTTGGGTCCAGAAGTGGCACTCTGCCATCTGCAGCTGCTCCGTGAATGCCACAATCACCTTGAACTGGTTCTTGCTATGTCCAACAGCAACCTGTCCTCCGTGAAAGTCATGTTCCCTGCAGATTCGCGTCATTCTTGTGGCTCTACAAATACTGGAGGATTATGTGTCCTGTGCTTGCAATGCTCACGACAATATATTGCTAAGCTGTGTAGACTCCATACTTCCGTCAGAGATGGTGGACAGTGAGGAGGGCCACCGGGTTGTGGGATTTTTAAAAAAGGCATGAAAAATCAGGGACAAAGATGACATTATGGGATGGAGAGAGATGGAGAGTTGACCCCCTCCTCCCAGTCACGCCTGCTAACTTCATGCATTGCCAAAAGTTCCCAAAGGACAGTGCACAAGTGCTCCTGGTGAATAAGTACAGTGCCAATACAAGGAACCAAGGTTGCATGCGCACAAGTAATATACTAACAATGGTGATTTTATAAAAAAAGTTTGTAGTGCAGACCTGATTGGAGTCTGTGAACAATTTAGTTTTCTCCTAGGCTGGGAATATGATACAAAAAGCCTATCCTGCAGTCTGGCCCACTGAGAGTAGCAACCAGAGGAGCAAAAAGCCCAAAAATCACACATGAACTTAGCAGAAAGGAGACATTGTTTTCAAAGGGAGGCACTATTTTCTTTGGGTGGGTGGGCGGGCATGTTAGGGTGAGAAAAGAAGGGACACAAACAGTGAAGAGCAAATGGAAGTAGTGGGAATTCAAGACTTGATGGTCTCTTGGAGAAAAAGTTAGGAATTTAACCCGTATTGTACTGCACAATACATCTGCAAAGGAAAAAGCAAGACAAAATACACTGACTTCTGGGGGTTAAGATGACCAAAAATATAAATAAAAGCTTAACTTGCATATGTGACTTACGTAACATTTCAGAAATTCAATCACAATCTCTGCCTTCAGACCACTGAAGAAGAAGATGGACTGCATACTTTGGGTTATTAAACAGTAGATGCCCTAAAAGCACTGATGTCATTTGCTGCCTGAATCTAGTAACAATGATAGCAATAATTCCAAAGCTTTTCCCCCCAGGTATTAGTAACATACTACTAATTGCAGACAACAAGGAGAAGATGCATAATTAGAAGGGAAACAAAAACTGAAAATAGTAGCTTTGAATATAAGTCTCAAAAAGCTCTGAAGATTTTTCTGAAACTAATGAATGTAACAAATACTGGATAGGTATCAGTTATAGGTGACAATTTAAAGAGGATATTGTCCAAGGGGATAAATTTGAACTGGGAAGTCAAATTCCTTTTCCCTAAAGAAAGGTTACTGGTGCAACACACTACAGGATTCGTCATATCACAAGCTCCATGAACACCACATGGACTGACAGTGGCTCATGTGTAACAGCACCACTGACAAACTGCAGAAGCTTAAGAGCTGTCTAAAATTATGCAGCCCAAACTTCAGTGTAACCTTAAATATCTGTAATTCCACCACCCAAAAACTAAAAGCTATGAACCACCTGCCACCTTATGTAACTTACCATAGCCATCATGTCTAAATGATGAAGGGTGTTCTCCCAAAATGGCTTGCCTCTGGCGGCCCTTCCCTCTGTCTAATGCACAGGAAAAAAGCAGTTTTAACAACAGACAAGTACACACTGGTTTTCAAATTAAGATATTACAGTTTCATCTAATAAAAGAAGAAGTAATTTGATTCATGGTTAACTTTAAAAATTACCTATTCAAATCAGTTTTTAAACACAAGCTGTCATCAGAGGACACCAAAATTAAGAAGAGGTTGCTTGCATAACAAAGTCCACTTAAGTTGAGATTTTTTTTTTTTGGCGAAGAAAAGGTACAGAGACACTTTAAAATTATGGGAATGCTTTGAGAATTTTCCTAAAGCGACATCACACAATACTATAGGTAACCTTTTAGAGTAGGATTTACCTATGCACGTCTTAAAACAAGTTTTAAATACAGTACTTTTGAAAGACAGTACCTGAATCCTACTATTAGCTTCAACAGCAACACATTTTCAAAGTGGGCTTCTTTCAAGAAGTTTCAGCATAAGCCAACAACAACCTGTATTACACGGTTTCACAATCAGTAAACAGAGAGCATTACATAAGTGTACAGCTATATTTACATGAACACCTACTGACTTATCGGAGTGCTGAAAGGATTGTACATTATTGCCTTATTCATGCTGCGCCACAGGTTATATTTCAATTGCTGTAAAGTGTCAGAATAATGCACTTAAACAACGGACAGTCCTTTGAGCAAACCTGTTTTTATATAATGTAAAGTTAAGCAAGGGGTCAACATTACTGGATGAAAGTAGCGCACCACTTTCAAAAGGGCATTTCTAGTTAGCGGAAATGCTGGGTACTGGAAAAATTTGAACTTTCAAGTTCTCCTTTGGTAAGCAGCAGTTAATTTGAAAGAACATTTCTGTGTTTTGTTAATAAACCACTTCTTGAAGTGCCATATTCAAAGATATGGTGAAATGTTGAAGTTTGCTATAATTATTACAATATTCAAATATGACTGAAGGAAATTGACTCTTCAGCCAATGACAACTAAAGACGTTTTCCCAAGTCACATGAACTACTGAGTCCTTTATGACAGCATACAATGGGAGATGAGAAATTGTGAGATTTCCACCTAGGATGTTGAGGATAGGTTCCTGGTTAGATGATTATCTTGTCAATAAATATCAAGGGAGGATAGGAAATATTCTCATAGCTCTTTGGCCTACAGAAAGTTCCTTTGAATAAGACCTCTTTCAGAGAACAGAGATGAAAAATAGGTTTAAAATCCTACCCTGTGGTTGCAGTCCCTTAGATCTATGTAGATGAACTTTTACTGCAGCTAGCTGTTGAAGAGCTCTGACTTTAGTGGAGGGAATGCCTACGAAGCACTGGCCTCATAGCAAATGGCACATGTGAAAGCAGTCAGCCCTGTTGGCCTGAGGAAGGAGGCATCTCTCCTCAATCAAGCACCTGATGACAATATACATGCAACCCAAGAATATAATCCACATATATTTACAGGTATTCCTTAGAAAGCCTGTATAAGTGGAGAATGGTCCTGGTGGATGGGAAAAAAATACATTGTTACCATACAGGACTTGAAATAGTTCATTCTTAAGAAGAGACACAAGAAATGTGTCCTCTGTATCCTAAAACGGACAGACGAAGTGGGATCCTGGCTCCACTGAAAGCAGTTCAAAATCTCTCTCAGACTTCGAGGGACCAGGATTTGAACTACGGTGCTCAACACTGTTTAGATGGAACTGAAAGAAAGCTCGAAAGGCAAGAAGCTAGTTTTGAAAATATACGATAGTCTAGGTCTTCTGAGAATTTCAGAAGAGACGGGGGTACCTCAGCCTAAAAGAGAATCAAGAAATAAATGCTAGATATATTGAGAACTTCTATTGCTGTAGAGTACACAGTGGTAAGCATAGCCTGAGAATGAAGTTCCCTGGGGATAAGATTTTGTTTGCTGAAGCAAGAATCTTGCACTCTGGGTAGACTAAGTAGCACTTAGTCTTCTCTCAATTCTCAGTTCTCTCAGAACTTCAGGAAGTGGAAAAGCCTGAAGAGTGCATGTTGAACAGTTAACATGTTACATAAAATATGGTGAGGAAGTGCTGGGATAATTGAAGTGTTACTTGGGCAGTGACTGCTCTATATGCTTGCTTCATGGATGGAAACTAGCTAAGGGAGGTACAGTTCAGCTCTTTATGTACTCCCCTATTTATTACTTTCTAGATCAAGGGATGCATGCAACAAAGAAAAACAATGTTTCAAAAGAATAGCTGGATAATACAGATCTAATTCTCTTTCCTCTTACACAGCATGAAAGGATGTAGTGTCAATATGTAGATGACAAAGACATTCAAGCAACTGAACTTAAAAAAAAAAAAAAAAAACAGTGCATTTTTTTAGGCCAGAGAGTTATGCTGGTGAGACGCTTCTCATCTCCCACTGTTTCATTTACTGGAGGAATCCTAATCCATAGAGTCAGATCTGTTCGTAACCTAATTACATAAAATAAAGGTAGTCAAATTTGAGACTAAATGTCGTAAACAGCCATAATATAAATTACAATTGCTAAGAAACTGACAATCCACTTAATCTTTCAAGTTTTTCATCTCTTCAGTTTCTATGCTGTCAGTTACTATAAACATTTTTCTCAATTTTAATACATCCTGACCACTTAAGAGTAAGTTTCTGAATTTTAGTTCAAATATTGAAATTTTACCATCAACCAATACTGTAGCTCCCTTGTTAACTTTTTACAAGAACTTCATTTTGAAAATCCAAAATCTGTATTTTTAATTATACAACAGTTTTACAAGTCAAACTACTACTGATAACACCCAACATTTCTGCAAAAATGTAAGTTTGAACGTGCATCTCAGAGAGAAGTCAAAGCCCCCGCTTTCATATTTAAGACTCCGAAGATACTCTACCTTGCTAAGACACATTATGTTTCCACCTCCATGTTATGCACTCCTAGATTTCTAAAAATTACATTATAGAAAAGCTATTATTGTATACAAGTCACTGAACACTGTACTGAACAGTTACAAAAAGAGAACACTTTAAATACTTTACAGAAGTCAGGCTACACAGAAATTTGCCTTTTACATTTGTAGTCATATTTCCACTATTAAGCAGTAAGCTCTGATTAGTTTTCACAGTTAAGAACCTAACAGACAAGTTACACTTGCACCAGGTGTGCACCTCCTTGCTTCAAATACTTAAATTTTATATACCTGAGGGGGCTTGTTTAATATTGTATCATCAATCCCAATCAACTACAGATAAATGTAATCCTTCAGTTTACTTACTAAGAGACAATTTTACACTGTAAAGACACTGCAGTTGTCTTAAATACAGCAAGGAATGAAATAAGAGTATTACAACAATATAGACAAGATCAACAAGACATGGGATTTACCATTTTCTGGAGGTTCTTAAATGTTGCAATTGTAATTAAGGGAAATAAGACCAGTATACATAAAACCTTGAACAGAATGGGTACAGTCTATCATGGTATTCATCCCATGCAAATCTGAAGTGCTTTAAGTGTCCTCCTTTAACAACTTGGGGTGATGGTGCATGCAGTATGCAGACAAGGTGAATTGCAAGTCTGAGTTTTTTCAGAGGGCTTTTTGCTGATGCCGATATAGTGCATGATGAAGTGTAGAGTCAGCCTGCTGGAGTCCTCTATCCTTCTCAATGCCTTGTCCAACATAAGGGAAAAAGTCCTTTCCACAGAGAAGCAGTGTGCAAGTTTGTAGTTTGTAAGGAATAGTCTGTATCAGTTTCCTCTCCTCCAAAGAGTGAGAGCTGCTTGGAGAAATGCAAGTCCTTGAACTGCGAACATGCTTGCATGTGTGGGCTCCTTGTTGAACTAAATAGCTCATTGTACACCAGTAGGGGGCACTAATGTTCAATGTAATTTTTTTTCCTGGATTACTTGTTGGCCTTTGCAAGACAGCTTTCACCAGCAACGGCTTGTTTGAAATGACTATTGCATTACGTAAGCTAACCATGTATCAAGTATGGTCATTAGCATAGGCAAACACATACAGCTATAACATACAAAAAAACCTACCTCGTCTGCCCAGATATGGTTTAGTGTAGTCCCAACTATCATTGTCGTTTCTAATGACATTAAGTCGAGTTGGCTGTTAAAATTTAAACACAGGGTAAGTCTTGAACTTATGCACTTCATCAGTAAAACAGTTAATAGAGAATATCAGAGCATTACCCTTGCATATTCAATTTTTAGTGTACAGCATCCTGCATATATATCTGCTCCATTGAGTGCTGCTTTAGCCTTCTGGGCACAGAGAACTGATTCAAACATAATCATGTTAAGGACGTTTTGGTTTTAAAGAAAGATTAGTTTCCCTCCCTCCAAAATAACGATGCAATCCAAGACATTGTAGAGCAGCCCAGTTACCTTGCTAGGGATAAGTAAGAGGTCTAAACAGGCACACTAGTTAAAACTGCTGAACACCACTGACAGCCCAAGTTCTCAGCCGGAGTCACGTGGTACCTGCCTTTGAAGCACATGCAGCCTAGGTCGAGCTGTTCCATGATTTAAGAATAGACTCACTCTGCTTGCAGCCTATGAAAGTTCAGTTGAAAGCCTTAGTTATTCACACAGGTCTCTCTGAGTTGACAGCTTATCCAACCTATAAATGGCAGACACACTACACCTCAGGGTGAAAATGGAAGTAACCATTTCAGCTGATATTGTAAGATCTTATCTACATGGCCATTTAGTTTATAGAAAAGTAGCATGTGAATTTACCCTGCCACACATTAACTACCTTTGTGCACCCTGCTTATGCAATTTAACCGTTTGTTAATGCACGTCAGCAGGGTTCACACAGACAGGCAGTCTGTGACAGGCTACTGTAGGGTTGATTCAAACCCCAGCTTGCTGCAAACTAAATATTTGTGTAGACAAGCCTGAAGTTTTAAGCTTACTACACACTACTCAGAGTGGGTGTAGCACATTACTGACAAATCTGGCAAATGACTGCCATGGTAAGCAAGAACAAGGTCCAAACTAAATCTTTGAAGAAGGCTGGAGCTGGTGTCTCCCTTTACTATTACTAAAACCAGGGATGAAAGGTTGGGTCTGGCCAGACCTGAACTCTATCACTCAGCATGGAAGGAACTGAGGATATAAAAAGGAAGAGATTTGAGTAGTTTGTCATTTCCAAGAAAAAATTCCACCACTGAACCATAGAAAAGAAGTTTGAAAGAGACTTCTTGGTTTGGATTTATCAATTAAACATTATGTTTGTAGATGGACAAGCAAGAGACCCAAAATGGACATTTTTGACAGCTGACACTGTGTTTGTGGCCTGAAATTAAAGAGAAATTTAACTTCATCACCGGCAGTGACGACGACAGCCTGCAAGACAAGTGTCCCTGTGATGTGCTAGCCTCAATACATGAAATAAATTTCATATTCTTTATGTATTCTGATATTTTAGTTCTCTGGAGACTAGCACAAGAGCATACAAAATGCCTGCAGAAACCTAGAGCATAGTTCATGTCAGGGTCCCCTCCGCCCCTGTATTCAGTGGCCTGCTGTGCCAGACAGCCAAGATTCAGCAGCATCCCAACACAGCAGACCAGACATTTTGCAGCACCTTTTTAATGGGGGAAACCATGAAACTGACTTTATACAAAGTGCTGCCAAATGCACAAAAAAGTATTAGCCTTTCTGTTACATTAATCTTAGGGGTTACTTTTAGCACAGTATATAAAAACACTGCAAACAAAGATGTTATGTAAAAGTGGTAATATTTTGATGCAAGTTTATCCGTTGCATACAGTGGAAATGACAAAGCATCTTGAATTTAATAATTCTCAAATTTGTAGCGCTCAAGATTAATGTAAAATTTTACTGAAATACACATGCTTAAGTCTCATCTGTAATTGAGAATATACAAAAACCAGTATTAATGAAAGGATATTCAACCATTGCTTGTATTCCATTTCTCTTGAATATAACAATGCGTTGCACTTTCCCAACAGGGTTGCAGACAGTATACAAGACATCCTATAAAAGAGGAAGAAAAGCTACTTTTGTGAGATGTTTCAAATTTGACATTTTTATTAAGGTTCACAGGTGTTCTACAGGACTTCAAGGTATGTGTATGTTCATGCAGTAAATGTCACTATCAGCATTTAAATATCAAAGGATAAACCCAGTTATCAAATTATAGCTACTTTATATGTATATTAAGAAATGTTAATTTTAAGATATTATGATTTTCCTTATGTTGTTCTATCACAATCAAAAACAGCTGACTCCCTCAAATGGAGACTGAACCTAGACAATTTCTAAAATACATAACCTCCTAAAGGAAGCATTCACACATATATTATGCTTCACTCCAGGTAATAGCTCAGGCCACAAAAGAAGAGCTCCTCTCCCTGTGCACCATATCTCTGGATAATATCTGCAAACAAATTCAGGACTCAGATCTCTCAACCCCCCAGTTTTCTTTGTGCAAACTACAATTTCATCTCAGCCTGACTCATGGAGGTTTAAGACATCCGATTAAACTCAACATGGCTAAAACTGAGCTCCTAATCCCACCCCCAAACGCCCTCCCCACTACCTTCTTTCTCAATCACTGTGGACACCACCAACATTCTGACTTGTCAGTCAGGGCTGTAACCCGGGCCACATGTTCAACACAGACCTCTATAGAGGTCCTATGTCTCAATCGTGCCAATTCTATAGGCATCTCAGCTCTAAAATATCTTATCCATCTGCACAGTTAAAACTCTCATCTTGACAGCTGCAATCTCCTCTCTGGCCTTGACAAATGCAATCTCACACTGCTCACATCTGTTTAGAATGTTGCTACAAAGGTTTTCCTAGCCATTGTTTTGATGGTGTCACCCCTCTTCGCATCCTTCCACTAGCTCCTCCTTCTCTTTCGCATCAAACATAAGTTGCTTTGTCTTCACTGTCAAGGCCCTTCACAATCTATCCCCACCATACCTCTCATTTGCTGTCAAGATGTCAACTCCTCTCTCTGATTGGCCCCTCTTGTTAAATTTTCAAACAAGACCTTCATGGTTTCTCTCATGCTGCCCCTAATATCTGGGTGGAGCTCCCTACAAACAACTGCAAAATTAACTTATTATCCCCCTTCAAAACTCTCCTTTGCTGTGATGCCCCATAAAAAAACTTGACCATGATTAGGTTGTTGGTGTGCTGAGACCATACGTTTTTCTGTGTTTGTACAACACTTAGCACAATGTGGTCTATGATCCTGGTCCATGAATAGGGCTCTCAGGCTATAACAACAAGAATTATGTTTTTGTCGTGCTGTAGTACTTGACTTTCAAAGTTTAATTCATAATTTATAGAAACCCCATTTTCAATCCTAACCTTTTATATAGTGATGAATAGGACTTGAATTTCATCTCCAGAAAAGGGAAAGACACAAAAAGAGGGTGCCTTGTAATTCCACTACTCTCCATGAGACATTGTACCCAGGCCAGTACAATATGCATCATCTCAAGTATCAAGAGTAAAGAGGGATGTTTAATGAAACAACACATTGTAATGCATCACAAAACTCAGACAATCTATTGCCTTGGTTTCCAACCTAGTAGATCAATTTATGGCTAGAAAATAAGTCATTTAAATAGTGAGAACTATCATCAAAACTCCAGGTTCTCAAGTCCTATAATGGGAATAAAGAGAAGTGGAATTTTATCTTTAGAATACACTTGAATATAAACGTCTGATGTGTGTCCAAGTAGTTGTGACTTTTAAAATAAGTTTTAGTAATCAATGAATTACTTGAGATTGCCTATTCAGCTCATTCCCTCTTGCACATGGCATTGGCCACTGCCAAAAGACAGGATACAGGGCTAGATGGACCATTTGTCTGACCCAGAGTGACCATTCTTACGTTCTTAGTAGATTGGCTGCTAGGGTTAAGTGTAGAGTTGACAAAAAAGAAGTCTTTAGAGACATTGCATAAAACTTATGAAGCAAGATGGGATGAGCAGAGCTATTATAAAATGTCTGAAGGGTTCAGTGGCCAGGATATTGAAATATTAAGTTGCTACATTCTTTACGAAAGACATTCCAAAAGTATTGCTATAACAAGGGGAATGCCATTCAGTTTTTAAGCCCTTAGGAATATTTGTGATTGTGAGTTCTATTGGATTGTATTCTGCTTTGCTAACTTGCCCTGACAGGATATTAATAGTTGCCTTGAGTAAATATTACTAAAAATGTACTACGTACTTAAAGCATATCAACTGCTAGCAAATTTTTGAGTGCCCAAGCAAGAAGCTTCTAGTTTTAGGGGAAAAGGGCAACATTAATGAAAAAAAATCAATTAAAAAGGAGTGCCAAATATTCTTGACTCCAATTGGCCAAACCTGTAAATCATACTGTTTTACTTTCTGCAAACATAACCGATGTTTTGGATACATAGCACAGGGTCTTATAAACTGTACCCTCATAGAAATGGATGTATCCAAAGTATTGACTGCATCTATGGAGAAGTCTGAGGTACATGCTTAACCTGAATTCACTGTTCTAACAAAAAATACAGCAAAACTGACTATGTTACAAAGCTTATATAGATACCCATAATTCTTCTGGTTCACATTATTACATAATTATAACAAAAAAGCGTATGCATTGAAAGCGAAGTTGAAAGGTTTTTAAAAAAAATTTAAGAAACATACCACTGTAATTGGGTAGAGAGGATTTTGAATTGATAATAGGAGAACTTTATTTCCACCTGAAGGATCATCAGTGTTCCCTGGCCGAGTGATCCTTTTGCTTGTAGAATAGTTGAAAAAAGCCTGTTGTCCAGCTATATACACTGGCTCATCTGCAGCAAATGTCACACACTTCTTGGCACTTTCTATGTTTTCAAACTCCACCAAAGCCTGGCGTTTGAATGGCATCATCATGACATAGCTGATCAGTAGAAAAACACCAGAATAAATTCTCCTAATATACTTTTTCTCAAGATCACTTATTTGTCATAAATAGAACAATGTTCATTTAAAAATAATTCCTTAGTGTAAGACATCTGGCCTCCCTTCATAAGTTAGCAACTTTCATTCAATTCCCTAAACTTAGTCATGTAGCTGTAATTATAAAGTATGTTTGTACAAAAATGTTGAACATTTATTAGTAAGTTAGATAAGCAACAAGCAGGGTTTTCAGGATATAAAGAGTTACATATTAGTCTACTAAAGCTTTTAATGTTCACAACTAGCCGCACTAGAAATATGACTAGTTGAGAATTTTACTTCCAAAACAAATGTTTTTAAACTATAGCTAGCAAATAGTCATAGTCAAGTGAAGATTACAAAAAGAGATCAAAGCTTTGGCACAGTATCAGAGTGTGAAAAACCTCTAACTAGAACATAACTATTCTTAGAGTTAACCATTGAAATCTGACTGCAGACATGAAGAGTTGAATGTACAATAACGAGACTTTGTTTGATTAGCCATCCTGTGTATAGAAAGCATCATGTCTGCAGTTAGAGATATTGCCAAAAAGTTCAGTATTCCTGAGCTAATGAGTTAATTATTGACAAAAAATGGCCATTTTGAGATTAGGGATGTCATTAAATGAGTCTAGCAGATCATTTAGTTTTGTTCTCAATAGTAATCTTACCACCAAAGCTCTTGACCTGCCTTGAACCACCAGAGACATGGTTACTACACTTAACATACCATATGGTTCCAAATTTTTCAAGAGCCTCCACAAGGTCCGCTTCTACAACTGATTCACAGAGTCCTCGGACATGGACGACAGGAGAAACAGATACTTTGTGATGACTTCCACCCACATCCTAACAAAAGCACAAAACATTTCCAATTTATATCAGAACTTTAAACACAGCTACCATTAACAGTAATGTAACATTAAGTAAATGCCTGACCTCCCCCAAGCGTTCCATCCACAAGATCTAACAAGCAAGTCTCAAAAACAACAAACAAAAAATTCAACTGAGCCAGAACAAACATGTTGCTGAGTTATGTATTGAGGTTTTCTTAAAAATTAACCAGTTAACTAAGACTCCAGTTTCCAAGTTTGCTCACCTGCATTAGGAAGACCTTGTCTATACTAGGAAGTGAAACATAGGTTACCAAAGATTTCTGCTGTGGGATACATCCTCCTCAGCTGGGGAGGTAAACTGTTTGGATGTAGCACAGATAAGGCTGAACAATTTTTTTTATATTCTTCCAATCTAATTTAAGACAATTTTTGTTGGCAATGCACAGAAAGGACAAGAGGACTGAAGATCCATTACTGAAATCTGGACCAACCTGAGTCATCTTCCTAGCATAGACAGGATCTGAGTTTCAACAGCATTTTCTCATACTACACAGGAAAAAGAGCAACTAATTGACTACAGGCCCTGTGCTTGATGTAGATTATGCACTTTTCTCACATCACTGAGCACTACATCAGCACTTAATCAGAACTAGACCTAAGTCAGTACTTTAAAGAAAAAAAATCAAAGTTTTTATATATTTTATATCCTGTTTTCTGACCCTAGGGGGCATTTGTAGACCCCCTCTGTGATTAACTACTTTAAAAAGATTAATTGACTCGATGACACAGCACAACCTCACAATGAAGATATTCAGAGCTTCATGTTATCAAAGAATTTCATCAATCAATTCCTTGATTACCATCCCCGACCAACAGCCCGCACTGAGAATTGTATAGGCCAAGTCACTAGCACTGAACACAAAAACAACCAAGTTTCCTTTAAATACAATCACCCTGTTTATGCATGACTGAATAGTTCAGATGGTAATTTTTAGTTAATCTTTCCCTTTGTATCCTGGAGTTAAGAACAAGCGGTAAATTTCAGCCCAAGAGAAAAAGAGATGAATAAACTGAAGAGGGAACAGACACTGAAAGATCCAAAAATAGCACGAAAAAATAGGTATTAAAAGGCATACTAAATAAATTGTGACACAAACAGCTGTTGTGATCAACTCTCTTGCCATACTTCAGATTAGTGCAATGTGAAGCTAATGTGAAATAATTTTAACCAGGTCAGTTTTGTGCAAATATATCTATGCAAAAGTGTAATGTCTTCCAACTATAGTATAGAACATAGTTTCTCAACCTGTGGTATGCGTACCCCTGGGGGTACGCGAGATATAGGCAGGGAGTACATAGTGAAAAACAGTGAAGGGAGGCAAGCGATGGCTGCCCGCTTCCCATCCAGTCCCAGCTCCCATAGTGGAAAATTGAGTGTTGGGGTATTTATTAAAATTTTCAGAAGTTAGGGGGTACTTGCTACTTAAAAGGTTGAGAAACACTGGTGTAGATGCCTTGACCTGGGATCCTCAAGCTATTTCATGATATAATTAGAGTTTTGTATAAATTAGCTTCTAAGATTGTCTTTCTTATAGTTCAAGTTCTTCTTTTCCCCTCTGAACCTTTTTTTGAGCCTGCAAATTCTGGGAAATTGACTGCCACTTTAAAACAGATAAGAGTTTACAGGGTCTTATATACTTATTTGTACTTAGGCATGCAGTAACCGCATTGAACATGAATCTCTTGCAAAAGCAAGATTTCTTCCCTTTGAACTGTTGTTTTTTTGAGATCTTAGTAATATTTCCAAGATTACTGCCCTCAGTATCTGCAATTAAAGTGCAAATGGCTTTCACACTGAAATCCTTATAAATAACCTCAGAATTTACAAACTCTGAAAATAGCCAGTGAGTAAATGACTTTGAAATCTTAGAATGTTGTAGATATTTGCAGGATTGTACTGTTTTAAACTACAACATGTATTGTTTGAAGAAAAGTGGTGGTGGCAGCGACAAGGGAGAGCACCAATCATATTTGCATAAATCACTACAATATATTTCCTGAATTAAATCAAGTATCTTTGAGGTCTAACACAATAGTTATAAAATTAAACAGAAGATTATTATGCTTTCAGCTGCAGATGTTTAAAGATTGTGAAGAGCTGAGGGAAGTATCCAGTGATTTCTGTTTTCCTCTTATTCTGTCCTTTCCTGCTGCGTGGAAGCAAATCCAGTTCCAATCAGTCATGCAGAGCACCACTTCTTTCTTCTTTCCATGCATCACAGGCCAATGGCAAAGGCAGTTAGGCTGACTTCTCATTTCCCCACTTAACAGGAAGCCGCTGGCAGTGAGCAGAGGTTTATAAAGTTTTCTCCTTGAGGGGTTAGCCAATTTAGGCTCCATCACAGAAGGAGTAAAAGTAGTTCAAATTATTTGTGTGGACAACTGTGGAAGCAGCTCCAAACAAGCAGAACCAGTTCTCTGGGCTGTAAGTGTTCTGTAGACCACAATTTAAGATCCGTAATTTAGACTTAGATCTTTCCTTTCCTTAGCTGCTATATTGGAAGTTAAGCACAAAAAATACAGAAAAAAGCAGAATGCCAGCGATGCTAATGCATTTATTTTTAAGTATGTTTAAGCTGTGGCAACAAGTATTTAAGAACAGATTTACAAGTGATGTCTATCCCAAGACTTAAGCACACAAATATGCAGGTGACGCTTTGGATCTATCTACACAAGCAAGCTGTAACACTTTAACAATACTGATGCAGTTAAAGCAGTACCATGCACCTAGTGTGGATGCAGTTTGTCCTTATGGGAAAAGGAATAAGCTAAACCTGTATAAGGCACTTCTATTCTATTATTACTGTGCCACACTAAATTCTGTGCACAAGCACTTAAAAGCAGTCTGCATGTGTGCAAAATGTGGACCCTGCTGTAGATTATGACTAAATTCGGAATATTAGATTAACAGTAAATATCTGTAAACACTGATTTCGCTGTACACAAAAACCAATGACAAAATATTCCTATCGATTGAAATTTACAGCTAAAGTAAGAAAAATGCAACTTGAGAATTTTTTAATGTTTGATTTAACTTCGGCTCTTTTGTCAACGTCTTGTGTTAATTTTGTTTTAATGGTTATAAAGCTTGAACTTTTTGAATCCCAATGTCTAGCATTATTGTTTACCCACCATAATTTTGCACAAAATGTGAAAATTTAAAATAGATAAAAATAGAATGCTTAAAAATAATCAACATTATTCGGCAAAATTATAAAAAATAAAATTCTGCCAAGCCTATTTACATCAACGTGCTTAGGCGGCCAGCAGTGTCACAGAGACCCAGCCAGTCATCACCTTATTTAGTATGACCATGACTAACGGCAGTCAAAGCTATCTCCTGCAGATACAGCTGAAAGTTTGGAGGGGAATTAAAAGTCACATTAATGCTCAGGTCTCCCCATGTATAAAAGGTGGAGGGACCCACAGAACAGAAAGCCACAGTACTTTTATCATCTGAGGAATAATACTGGCAGAAGTTCCTTAGGAAAATAGAGGGGGAAAAGGTTTTAAAAAAATCTCAATCTCTTATCATGGGTGTACAAGGTGTTTAGTAGGATTCTCAATCTTTAAAGCTGACAGGGACAGCCACCTGAAGGCTCCTTATGTGGCCCCACCTGCAATTGTTCAGACAATTGGATGTGCATAGATGTGACGGAAAACAGTATGAGGACACAACAAGATGATACTAATGGGTGTAAGGGCTGATCTCTACAGTTTTGTACTGCTATAAGTGTATTCCTACAAGAATAAGCTATGCCAGTACAAAAAAACTTTATAGCAGGGGTGACCAAACTTACTGACTCCCTGAGACCTCCCTCCCCCACTGGGCAGAATCCTTTAACCCCACCACAGTACCACAGAGCAGAAGCACTGAGCTCCCCACCCCAGTCTGCTAGGCAGCGGAAGGGGGGGGCGTAGGGGGCTCCGTGAGCCACAAGCTGTAGAAGAGCCACATGCAGCTCATAAGCCAGTTTGGCCACCCCTGCTTTACAGCATAAAGGTTTATATATATTGGTATAGCTTATCTGCCCAATGTGCAGCAGCACTCAGAAAAGACAACAGAACGTTAGGAAGCATTAGGAAAGGGATCAATAATAAGACAGGAATATCGTAAGGCCACAATATAAATCCATGGTACACCCACACCTAGAATACTGAGTGCAGCACTGGTAGCCCCATCTCAAAAAAGATAGATTAGAATTGGAAAAAGCATAGAGAAGTGCAACAAAAATTATTAGGGGTATGGAACAATTTCCATGTGGAGACTGAGACTGTTCATTTTAGAAGAGAAACAACTAAAGGGGGGATATAACAGACATCTATAAAATAATGAATGGTGTGGAGAAAGTGAATAATGCACAGTAACCAGGGGTCACCCAATTAAATTAAGACAGCAGATTTAAAAATATCTAAGGAAGTACTTCTTCACACAACAGTCAACCTGTGGAACCCACTTCCCCGAGATGTTGAGAAAGCCAAAAATATAACAGGGTTTAAAAAAAAGGTTAGATATATTCATGAAGGATAGGTCAATCAATGGCTATTAGCCAATTTGGCCAGGGATGCAACCCCATGCTCTGAGTGTCCCTAAATGTCTGACTAGAAATGAGGACATGGAAGTAGAAATTATTCAAACAGCTTAATGGGACTAAATCTGGGGGCCTGGATAACCTACATCCAAGAATATTAAAGGAACAGGCACCTGAAAATATAAGACCAGTAGCAAGGATTTTTAATGAATCTATAAACTGAGGGGTTGTATCCTATGAAAGGAAAATTATCACTATAGAACATTTTAAGGGGGGGGGAAGGGAAGTATTCCACAAAACTACAGGCCTGTTAGTATGACCTTAATTGTATGCAAGGTCCTGAAATAAATTCTGAAATGGAAAGTAGTTGTTAAGGCCAGGGGTAAATGGTAATTAGGATGAAATACAACATGGTTTTATGAAAGGTAGATTGTGTCAGACCAGCCTGATCGCTTTTTTTGAGAAGATAACCGATTTTTTAAAGAAAGGAAATGCAGTAAATCTAATCTACCTGGATTTCAGAAAGACACTTGATACAGTTCTTTGATACATGGAAATTAGTAGTTAAATTGAAGAAGATGGGGATTTATATGAGAATTGAAATGTGGGTAAGGAACTGGTTCAAAGGGAGACTGCAATAGGTCATGCTGAACGGGGAACTTTCAGGCTGCAGGGAGGTCATTAGTGGAGTTCCTCAGTGAACAGTCCCGGGACCAAACTTATTTAGCATTTTAAGTAATGATCTTGGCACAAAACATTGGAGTGAGCTAATAAAATCTGCAGATGACACCAAGCTGGGAAGTACTGCCAGTACAGAGGTGGACTGGAATATCATCTAAGACAATCTGGATGACCAGGACAACTGCAGTAACAGAAATGGGATAAAAATTAATAGCACAAACAGGAATGTTTGCTATAAACTGAGGTCTTATCAGTTAGAAGCAACAAAGAAGGAGAAATACCTGGGTGTGCTGGTTTACGATCATGAGCCACCAGTGTGATGCAGCCATGAAAAAAGGCTCATGCAATCCTAGGATGCATCAATCAAGGTATTTTCAGTAGAGATAGGGATGTGTTATTATGATTAAATAAGGCACTGGTGAGACCGCATCTGGAATACTGTGTGCAATTCTGGTCTCATGTTTAAGAAAGATTAATTCAAACTGGAACAGGTGCAGAGAAGGGCTACTAGGCTGATCAGAGAAATGGAAAACGTGCCTTACGAGAGGAGACTCAGGCAATGTCTTCATTTCCACTTATGTCAGCAAAACTTGTGTTGCTCCAGAGTGTGAAGAAACCATACCCAAGTGACATGTTTTGCCAGCACAAGTGGTGTGCACAGCACTATGTCAGCAGGAGAGCTTCTCCCACTGACACAGCTACTGCCACTCATTGAGGTAGTTTTATGTCACTGGGAAAACTCTTTCCCATCGACTGAGTGGCTGTACGAGCGATCTTACAGTGCCATTAGCACAACTGTATTGCTGTAAGCTCACTAGCGTAGACATGGCCTTAAGGCACTTGGCTTGATTAGACTAACCAAACAAAAGCTGAGGGGAAACATGATTGCTCTCTAAAATACATCAGAGGGATAAATGCCAGGGAGGGAGAAGAGTTATCAAAGTTAAGCGCCAATGCTGATAGAACAAATGGATATAAACTGGCCATACACAAATTTAGGCTTGAAATTCGACACAGGTTTCTAGCCATCAGAGGAATGAAGTTCTGGAACAGCCTTCTAAGGGGAGCAGTAGAAGCAAAAATCTTAACTGCCTTTAAGACTGAGCTTGACAAGTTTATGGAGGTGATGGTATGATGAGACTGCCTACACGGACATGTAGCCAATTTGCAATTGCTAGCAGCAAACACCACCCAACAGCCAGTGACAGACACTAGATTGGGGTTAGGAGGGCTCTAAGTTACTACAAAGAATTGTCTCTCAAGTGTCTGGATGTTAGTTCTTGATTACATGCCCAGGGTCCAACTGAGCACCATATTTGCAGTCAGGAAGGAATTTTCCCCTGGGTCAGATTGGCAGAGATCTGGGGGGAAAGGAGGGGTTTTGCCTTCCTTTGCAGCATGGGGCATGGAGGGTTCTCTGTAACTTGAAGTCTTTAAAATCATGATTTGAGGACTTCAGTAACTCAGCCAGAAGTTATGTGTCTCTTACAAGAATGGGTGGGTGAGGTTCTGTAGCCTGAAATGTGCAGGAGGTCAGATGAGAGGATTATGATAGTCCCTTCTGATCATAAAGTCCATGAAACTGCCAAAAACTGGAACTGGATGACAGGGGATGGATCACTCAATAACTGCCCTCTGAATTGTTCATTCCCTCTGATGCATCTGACACCAGCCATTGTTGGAAGACAGGATACTGAGCTAGAAGGACCACTGGTCTGACTCACTATGGCCATTCTTATAACTGTGTTCATACTAGGGTTGTGCTGCTTTAATTAAGATCGTTTCTAAACCAATATAGTTGTAGCGGTACAAAAACTGTGTGCAGTTCAGCCCTAAGTCAGGAAGCCATGCAAGCTTAAGAAGATTCATGATGTACTGAAGCAAAAGGTGACTGTGTGCAAAAAGCACTGAAATGATTACCAAGGACAGCAGACACAGATTATAGTTGAGCTATTGGAGAAGGGGTTGCAGCTGCCAAACTACTGTGGCACCCTTTTTAAATAGCTATCAATACAAGAAAAGAAACAAATTGTCTGACATAGCAGTCATTGCTGTCAATACTGTACACCGCAGCTATTCAGAGCATTGCCATTATGTTTCCTCCGCTCTTGACCTACGGATATCAGCAACAGCAAAGGCAGCTCAGCAATGTACAAATGCAGTTATTTATAGTATATGCAGGTTGACTTCATCTGAAAACAAAACTTATAGGTTTATGTAGCGACTGTAAAAAGAGAACATTGATAATGATTACAAAGAGGTATCCTTGCACCAACTCCTTCACCTCCTAGGATGGCACCAGCAGTTCCATCCAGGCCTCCAGCTTGTCAGCCTCATCCTGCACCACATGCAGCAGACAAGATTAATTAGTGTTACTGACTTTACTTAGCAGTAAATATAACTTAATATAACTTATAACATTTAGCTATTTAAACAGTGTCTATTTAAACAGTAAGCTCTTCAGGGAAGCGACCGTCTACTACTCTGTGTTTGTACCATGCTAAATGCAATGGGACCTCATTCTTGGCTAGCCCTTTGGCACTACTGTAAGAAACATTAATATTTTTTTAAAATTAGAAACATAGGGTCTCTATCTACCCCTCTCCCACGAAGACTGTGTGATAACACAGAAACATGATGTGCTCCACCTGTCCTCCTCCAAGAAGAGGCCAATAAAATAACCCTAAAATTGAAGCTGAAAGCACTTATGTAGAACTGAAGCATCAAGAGCTGACATAGTCCAGCACTTGAGGCAAACAAATTTCACATACACAGATTTCAACAGAAGCAACTTCACTGAATTGCTCTAGTACTTGGGCATTGAGTTCATCATTGACTCACATGACTACTTTAAATAATGTTTTAAAGTTGTCTCCTTTTGTTTTTACTGACCCCCTGCCTTTAGTCTTCAATTCACTATTTCAAAGTCTGATTCTGATTTGTATAAATCTTTTAAGATTTGCTATTTGTTTCCATTACTTTTTTTTGTCTTTCAGTAGATCTCACCTGTTTATACTTTTTCTTTCTTCCCCATATATTTTCCCTATCAGTATTCTCACTTTAGCTCTCTGAGCTTTTTTTCTCTTAATTCTTCTCTTACTCATTGTATGCCTGTCTTTGCCTCTTTTCTAGCCCAACTGCAGCCAGATTATCCTCTCCAGACCACTCTCCCCCCCTCAATACAAGCGCCACATTTTCTGCACTACAGGTTCCCTTCTCCACTCACCATCTTCTCTTTTTTTGTTTTCTTCTTAAATATCCCAAAGGTAATATGACAAATTCAGCAAAGTTATAAAGCAAGCAACTTTTCTGCCCTGTTTATACACTAGAGGGTTGTGCACTGCACAAACCAGGGACTACTTGCATTCCTCTATTGCCTACCACAAGCTATGCTGTGACACCCACCCATTGTCATTATTTCGGAGACCCCCTGCAATCTCTCCCAGGGGCTCACTGTATCCTCCCCCACAGTTCTTCCTCAGACACATGCAGGGCCTGTATCCCTACCATACCAGTGCTTTCCACTGCCCCCAAGGCAGGGGCTGATTGCCACCTCACTCTCCATACCATTAATCCTCCCCTGTTTCTTTCTGTCCGGAAAAGGAGACTTTAAGGGTATGTCAACATGTTTAGATTATACAGGAAGGGCAGGGCTGAGATTGGGCATTATGCTGAAAAGTGTTAACAGCTGCCATCAACCAATTATTTGATCTCTAGACAGTTATTCAAGAGGATGAAACTGATGGGTGTGCTAACCGGATGCCAGGGGCTCCATGTGTCCCCCAGTTCCCACTTTTGGTTTTTCCAGTTTTCACCAAAATTAATATGGGTTCTGCCCACTGATGCCTCTAGAACATTCCCTAACATTTTGGAATTATCAGATGCAGCATTCAAAAGTTATTGGGTTACATCCAAACACAGAAATACCATCTAGTTCTGTGTTGGAGCTTGCTTTGTTCAGTCCATTACAGTACTTGAATGTTAATTCTCACCAATGGTGTATCAATACTGCAGTTTGTTTTGGGAACCTTTTCTCTAACTGATTTAGTGTAGTTATTGCCTTCAGAAAGTTTACTGGATGGAGGGACACTAACAGCAAAGGCTCTTTTACAATATCAAAAAAAACCCAAACCCAGTAACACAGTCGCAACACTAAACTCAGCTTTCTCCATTCTGATGCAGAACATATTTGTTTTAACACAAACAAACATACAAAGGCTGCCCAAACTTCAAGATTTTCCACTACACATTAATGATCTTCTCATCTGATCTTTTTTCCAACCATGAAGAGTGTGATACAGAGAAAATTTCACACCAATAAATAAATTGGATAGTGAACTAACCAGCCCAGTGCAGGTTTGGGGAGAAGGCACCAAGGCAGTGTTTACCCTTATTGATGAGTTCAGAGAATAGTGATTTCATTTCACTATTCAGCTCTAAGTATGCTCACAGAGCAGATGGGAGCCAAGGACAAGGAATGATAATGAACCCCACATTCACTCAGACATATGGGTTGAAGGACAAGTAAGAATGAACAGCAGCAACAGCCCATGATTTAGATTTCTTTTTAAATCTAGGTGTGCGCTGCCGAACTTGCCAGACAAAATGTAAGAGAGCATTTAAAAAATGGCAGCGGGGTCACCGTGAAATAGATGAGTCCCAGGAACACAAAATCAGATCGTTTACTCCTTACAGACTAGGGCTGGGCCTGCCCCCTCCTGCAAATTCAATGGTGGTGGGAGGGAATAGTGAGCGTCATGCCTCCTCCGCATGGTGGGAATAACCAGCATCTCCTCTGGCAGAGCCGCGTGGGAAGGGGTGGGGGGAATGAACGTCTCCTGTCCCCACTTGTGGGGGGCACCATCGCCTCGCCCCAGCACCTCCTGCCCCCAGGCCGGGCGGGGGGCAACGACCAGCACTCCCCCACCCCCATGCGTGGAGGAGCTGCCAACGTCTCGCCGCGCCCTCCCTCCAGCGGCCGGGGCTGGACCCGAGGAACGGCCAGTGCCCGCCGCCCAGTGCCCGCCGCCCAGTGCCCCCCCACCTCCAGTGCCCGCCCCCCAGTGCCCCCCCACCTCCAGTGCCCGCCGCTCCCCCTCTCACCCCGCCCGAGAAGCCGCCACCGCGCGGGGCCGCCGCCTTCTCCCGGCGGCCCTCGCCCTCCTCGGCGCCGCCGTACTCGATCTCGCCCTCCTCGGCGGCGGCGCTGGGCTTGAGGCGCTTGGCCTGGCTCTCGTAGGCGCCGTCCTCCTCCTCCTCGTACTGCTCCCCGCTCGACGACGGCGACGACATGGCGGGCGGGCGGGCGGCGCTCACAAAGGGGCTGGCGGCGGCACGGACGGGACGGCACCGGACCCGCACGACGCCTCCCGGCGACGCGGGGCGGGGCTGCGCGAGGCCGGCCGGGCGGGGACTGGGCGAGCGGCGAGCCGGACACGCGTCGCGAGCAACTCCCGCCGCCGCCTCCTCCGGCGTCTGGCGACTGCGGTTTGGGAAGCCCGAGCGGAGCGAGGCCGGCGCGCGGGGGAAGCTGCGGGAGCGCGCGGCTGGCCCAGCCCAGGCGGCGGGAGAGCGGGCACGCGCGCGCCCTGAGGGCTGTGGCGGCCGGCGGGGCCTGCGCGACCGCGCGCCTCCTCCCGCGCTCCTGGCCCCGAAGGCGCGCGCCCCTCGCCCTGGGCCCCGCGCGGACGGCGGTTGGGCCCCGCGCCCGGGCGGCAGGGCCGCGCTCCGGCCGTGACAGGCGCTGAGGGGGGCAGCCAGTCGTGGCGGGTGCGGTGCCTTGGCCAGCCCGCCGGCGAGGGGGGGCAGCAGCGTGTGAACGCTCTGGGAACGTTGGCCTCCCTGAGTCCAGTGGCAGAGAGTTCCACAGTCCCCGTGGGGTTCAGGGGGCCCCATCTTCCTTCCCTAGACCCCTTGTAGTGCCGGCTTTCACCTGAGCATGGCCAGCTGGCTCAGCCCACTGAGCCCAGGGCCCCTCTTCCGTCCTGGCCCATGTCAGGTGCTCCAGAGGGCACGCACCCAGCAGGGCAATCATCAAGGCGGTGGAAGGGTGATCCATCCCTATCGGCCACTCCCAGCTTCGGGCAGTCAGAGGCTAGGGATTCCCAGAGCATGGGATCTAGCCTCACCATCTTGGCTCACAGCCACTGATGGACCTATCCAACAACTGACCAAATTCTTTTTTGAACCCGTTATGGTTTTGGCCTCCACAACATCTCTTGGCAAGGAGTTCCACAGGCTGCCTGTGCATTGTGTGAAGAAATACTTCCTTTTGTGCGTTTTAAACCTGCTGCCTGTTAATTTCTTTAGCAAGTCACCTCTTCATCGCCTTTCTCAGGGGAACAAATTCAATCTCTCTTCTCAGGAGATATTTCCCATGTTCCTGATTAGTCTCCTCACTCATTCACCACACTGTGCTGCCCTTTGCAAATCGCAGCCCTGTCCCCTCACCGACAGTGGACCTCTCGTCACACCCCAGCCTCAGTACTGTCAACCAAAGCATTCAAAAATCATGAGGCAAGTCCCCCAAAATTATGAGATTAAAAAACTATACTATGTTGCATACATTTTATTTACCTTCTGGCTTTTCAGTCTTCAGGAATTATAGTCTCAAGATTTTTCTCTGCACCTACACAGGACTAGAAATTTAACTTTTTCTTTTCATGAAAGCTGAAATTCGCCCATAATCACCTGATTCCAGGAGCCGGGGCTTTAAGAAAAACATCAACAATCATAGAACTTGCACAAAAGTTGGCGCCACTGCAACCTTGATACCAGGCCCCACACACCTGGCTGACCTGACATGATTTTGTGGAGCCTGACTCCTGGTTTTTGAATGCAAGGGTTGGCAATGCTGCAACAAGTTCAGCTAAAGTAAGAGCTGCCGGTGCTGAGCACTTCACTAAAAATCAGGCAGTAGGTCAAGTTAAGCACCCACCCAGTCATTCAGGCACCCAAATTAGTTGACTTGACACTTAAAATTTTACACTGTATGACTCACTCAAGATCACACAGTAAGTCAGTGTTAGAGCTGGATCTTCTGCCTCCCCTGCTCTTATCACTTAACACTATCTCCTAGCCATGTGCCGCATCAAATAGCAAAAATACAAAAGATGTAGGTGGGTTATAATTACGATAATGGTTCAACAGCAGATCCTTACTCCTGGAGAGATTTCTCAGAAGGAAACCTTTGATCCTATGATTTCCTGGAATCGTAGAATATTAGAGTTTGAAGGGACCTCAGGAGGTCATCTGGTCCAACCCCCTGCTCAAAGCAGGACTAACCTCAGCTAAATCATCCCAGCCAGGGCTTTGTCAAACTGCAGCTTAAAAACCTCCAAAGATGGAGATTCCACCCCCCCCAGGTACCCATTCCAGTGCTTCACCATCTGCCTAGTGAAAAACTTTTTCCTAATGTCCAACCTAGACCTCCCCCACTGCAACTTGAGACCGTTGCTCCTTGTTCTGTCATCTGCTGCCATTGAGAACAACCTAGCTCCATCCTCCCTGGAACCGCCTTTCAGGTAAAGGCTGCTACCAAATCATCTTTTCCAGACTAAACAAGCCTAGTTCCCTCAGCCTCTCCTCATAAGTCTTGTGCTCCAGTCCCCTAATCAATTTTATTGCCCTCCGCTGGACTCTCTAATTTGTCCACATCTTTTTGTAGTGGGAGGCCCAAAACTGGACACAATACTCCAAATACAGCCTCACCAATGCCGAATAGAGGAGAATAATCACTTCCTTCAATCTGCTGGCAATGCTCCTACTAATGCAGCCCAATATGCTATTAGCCTTTGTGACAACCAGGGCACACTGCTGACTCACATCCAGCTTTTTATCCACTGTAAACCCTAGGTCCTTTTCTGCAGAACTGCGTAGCTCGTCAGCCCCCAGTCTGTAGCTGTGCATGGGATTCTTCGGTCCTAAGTGCAGGACTCTATACTTGTCCTTGTTGAACCGCATCGGATTTCTTTTGGTCCAACTCTCCAATTGGTCTAGGTCACTCTGTATCATACCCCTACCTCCCAGAGTATCTACCACTCCCCCAGCTTAGTGTCTTCTGCTAACTTGCTGAGGGTGCAATCTACCCCATCTTCCAGATCATTAATGAAGTTGTTGAACAAAACCGGCCACAGCACTGACCCCTGGGGCACTCTTTTTGTGACCAGCTGCTAGCTAGACATTGAGCCATGGATGACTATCCATTGAGCCTGATGATCTAGCCAGCTCCCTATCCATTTCAGAGTCCATTCATCCAACCCATACTTCTTTAACTTGCTGATAAGAATACTGTGGGAGACGGTATCAAAAGCTTTGCTAACGTCAAGGTATATCACATCCACCACTTTCCCCACATCCACAGAGCCAGTCACCTCTTCATAGAAGGCAATCAGGTTGGTCAGGCTTGACTTGCCCTTGGTGAATCCATGTTGACTGCTCCTGATCAAATTCCTCTCTTCTAACTGCCTTAAAATGGATTCCTTGATGACCTGCTCCATGATTTTTCCAGGGATCGAGATGAGGCTGACAGGTCTATAGTTCCCTGGATCCTCTTTCTTCCCTTACTTGAAGATGGGCATGATATTTGCTTTTTTCCAGTCATCAGGGACCTCCCCCAATTGCCATGAGCTTTCAAAGATAATAGCCAATGGCTCTGAAAACACATCAGCCAACTCCCTCAGCACCCCCAGGTGCATTGTATCAGGCTCCATGGAGTTGTGTATGTCCAATTTTTCTAAATAGTCCTGGACCTGTTCCTTCAGCACTGCGGGATGTTCACCTCCTCCCTATTCTCTGCTGCCCAGTGCCGTAGTCTGGGAGCTGACCTAGTCTGTGAAGACAGATGCAAAAAAGGCATTGAGTATCAGCTTTCTCCACATCCTCTGTCACTAGGTTGCCTCCTCCATTGTGTAAGGGGCCCACACTTTCCCTAATCTTCCTCTTGTTGGTAACATACCTGAAGAAACCCTTCTTGTTCCCTTTCACATTCCTTGCTAGCTGCAACTCCAATTGTGCTTTGGCCTTCCTGATTTCATTCCTGCATGTTTGAACAGTATTTTTATAATCCTCCGTAGTCATCTGACCAAGCTTCCACTTCTTGTAAGCTTCTTTTTTGTGTTTAAGCTCACTAAAGACTTCTTTGTTAAGCCAAGCTGGGTGCCTACCATATTTGCTATTCTTTCTGCACATCGGGATGGTTTGTTCCAGTGCCCTCAATAAGGTTTCTTTAAAATACAGCCAGCCCTCTTGGAACCTCAAATACTTAACACTGACTACAAGTAATGACACATCTCCCGTGTTGGCAGCATTCAAGAAACAGCAGGGAAATTACAGGAGAACCATATAAGAGAAGGGGGAGTGTTATGTAACCATTGGGATAGCAGCCCTCACAATTGTAAACAGTTACCAAGGACACTCCAGACTGGTTATCAAAGTGGGGGGCGTGAGATGGATCATGGGGGGTGTGGAACAGAGGACAAAGCCGGTCCAGCTCCATGCTCCCCAGAGACAGAAGTAGCCACAGCTGCCACCCACCTGCAGCAGCAGCAGCCCCCTCTCCCCAGCCAGGCACGCTGCCCGCCTGGCTGCTGTCCCCACTTCCTGCGCTGCTGCTGCTGCTCACTGCTCCCCATGCTGTAGACCCTGCTTTTTTCTGAAAGGGGGGGCTTGGGGGAAGAGGGGTGCAATTGTTAGGGCCTATTGCATGGAAGGACCCCCCTGTTTTTTTCTGAAAGGAACACCCTTTTCTGAAGGGGGGAAAGTGGAGGGGATTCTAAGGAAGGGGGGGCGATTGTTAGACAAAAGTCCACGGGTGGGAGGGGCTCCACTTAAAAAGTTTGAAAGCCAGTGCCCCAGAGAATGGCGAAGCAGGCACAGAGCCAGTTTCTGATCAGCCTCTCATGCAACTATGTCAGTCTCAGACCCATGCTTAGCCCCCACACTGTGCCTTGCTCTGAAGGAGGCAAGGGTCATCAGCTCTTGTGCTATTGTGGGGTAGCATGGCCCAGGGCTCACTCTGTTGTGTGAGAATGGATTCCTCTGTTGCAAATTTACACTGTGCGGTTTGTGAGTGTATAATGGCCTGTACTATGGTCGCTGAATGTGTTCATTACTAACATTTCCCGTGATTGAGGCTAGTAAACGCCCATGATAGGGCCGTTTGCTGTTCCACTGCCTTTGCTGCTTGTGTAAGCTGGGGAATGGGCCTGCTATTGTGGGGAACTTTCCTTGCTTATACACTGCCCCGGTAGAGTTGGTTAGCAAAAAGATCTGGGTCCCTGCTCCCATTCTTTTTATCCAGAGGCCCACCTGACTTTGAGGGTTCCCCTCCCTCTCCCTTGTGTGGTGAAGTCCCTGTAACAAGGCGAGGCCCAGGATTCCTTGGGCTCAATGCCCAATCTTGCCGTGGTCCCTTAGGGCAGGGGCTAGGGTGTCCCCACTCCAGGGTACTAACTCTGCACTGGGCGTTTCCCTGACCCACTAATCATTGCAAACAGTGCAAAGAAATACAATTTATTAAACAAACAGCAATCAAAAATCAAATAAAAAATAAGAAAAGGGGAGAAAGATTAAAGGAAACACCCAACACTGGGCCCTGGCATGGGGGCACCACAAACAGCGTCTCTGGGGATAAGGGAGGTTCACAGTCTGTGTCACACATCGCTGGCCCACTGTCCAGGCCCTGGCTACGCTGCTGGGATGCAGAGAGTCAGACTCTTGCTCTGGCAGTAGCCACATACTCCCGGGGTCCCCCCTTGCTCGCCCCAGCTGCTCACCACACCTGGCTCCAGCCCCAGCTCCTGTTTTGCTCTGCTTAGTTTATCTGTGCTCAGTTCTGCTTAGCTCGGCTCTCTGGGATGTCCCTCTGGCTCTGCTGCTGTGGGCCAGCTCAGCTCAGCTCCCTGGGCTCCTCTGGCCTCTGCACCCAGCTCCAGATGACTCCAGTCCCAGCTCCTGCTTTGCTCTGTTTCCGTGCAGCTGCGCCTTTTTCATCCCGGCTCAGCCCCCTGGGACGCCCTTCTGGTTCTGCTGCTGTGTGTCGGGTCAGCTCAGCTCAGCTCTCTATGCTCCTCTTCTGGCTTCCCAGCTGCTGGCTTCTTTGTCCTTCGCTCTGCCTGCTCTGTCCAGGCATGCAGCTCCAGCTCACACGGAGGGTGGGGATGCCCTCACCCTCCTGGCTCCCTCATTGACCTGACCTGAGTTGGCCTCTCCCCACTGGCCCTGGGGGCTGTGTCTGCTTCAAGGTCCTGCTTACTCAAAAGATGCCAACCAAAAGACCCACTAAGTTTCAGTGGGGGGCTAATAGATCCCTTATACTTGCATATGTTCAGATGACACAAGGAGTAAGTACTGCTGTTCATGCTGCACAAGTCTCTCTTACGTTTGGGGGGGGCTGGAAGGAACTTCTCAAGGTCCCTTCCAGCCCTACATTTCTATGATTCCTGATGTACTGATGAGCCCATATCCATCTTGAATGACCCTTTTGTGCATGGGTGACTGAGTATGGGAGAAAGGCTGTTTGTGTTTGGTGCATGGCTAAGCCTTAAAGCACTCCTTTGGCTGCCTAACCCGTGAAAACATGGAGAATAACAGTGGTTAAAGTAGATCAGTGGAGAGTAGAGAGTTCATAGATTTTTGTTATCTTTTACCAACCAGAGGTGGGAGTGGTTGTTGTGCACGAGTTTTCTTTTTAATTAATCTATTGTTTTTCTTGGCTTTGTTCTTTCTGTTTCATTCTATTGTATGGCTTAATTTATCTTTTCCTTTGTCTTTTTCAGTGCCTCTTCCCTCAGTCTGTATTTCTTTGAAAATGTCAATGTATTTTTAAGATCATGGTGTCCAAACGGCTAAAGCTATACCTCTGTTTCAGGGACAGTTTGCAGGAGATGAATATCAATTGCCATTGACATTAAGCTTGCTTTCTTCTGCACTTGCCCTTTTTCTAAGTTCCCAGCACCACATGTTATCCCAAAGACATTTCTGCCTTGGACCTAAATGCTTACATGGAATATATGACGTTTCTAATAAACTTCAGTTATACGGACTGTAGTTTTGAGGTTTTGTCAGACATTCATGACATTCTTCCAGGCCATTGTCTGCTGCTGATCTGAATAATAGTCAGATAAATTGCACTGCTTTTGTGGCATGTTGTGATGAGGGTATGTCTATGCTACAAAATTAAGTCAATTTAAGTTAGGTCAACCTACAGCCACCACAGTAATTGTCTGTTCATGTCCACACTACCCTCTTTTGCTGGTGGTGCGCATCCTCACCAGAAGCACTTGCACAGACTTAAATGGGGCATTGTGAGGGGCTGACTGCCGGATCCCTGCCACCCCAGGGCTGATTGCTGTCAACAGGTCTCCAGCAGTCATCCCTGTGGCGCCAATGGGGTATGTAAGCACCACCCAGTCTACATGGATACTGCGTTATACTGCATCGACCTAACTACATTGACTTAATAACGCCACCTCCACAAGAGGCGGAGCACTTAAGTCTGTGTAGTGGGCAACTTACATTGGCAGGAGGGACATTTTAGTGGACACACTTACAGTTAGGTTGACATAAGCTGCCTTACGTGGAACCTTCCAGACTTTCCGACAACTACATTTTCCTCAAATCGCCTAGAATGTTGTCAGCCATGCCTGAGCTGGGTATATAAGAGGTGGGGCATTGCCACTCAGTGAGGTATAAGAACAAACTGAAGTGAAGTGAGAGCTCAGCTGTGATATCGTGAACCTTGTTTTATTGTGTAATTGTGAAAGTGTACTTGTGTTTTAAGACTTGAAGAGTATAAGTAGTGACTAATAAAGAGTTTTATTTAATGAGATGTCAGAGATATATTTGCTTATATATAGCCTGAATAAATACAGATTTAGAGATCCTGGCGTGCAAATTTATTGTCTTAGGTGACAGGGATAAAACATGAATGCAGATTGTGCATCAATGTTATGAAATTGGCTACAAATGCAATAAAAAGTAAGGTATTCAAAAGTTTAACAAATGGTGGGGAAGGCACCAAAGACATGCCTTGCCTCAGGTGCCATTTGGTCTAGGGCCAGCCCTGCAGGCAAATATGTATTAATCAGCTATACTGTGACCATTTGTTTATTGGTAGGGATGCCATTGTTTTTGATGATCAGATTTGTTTCCTTATATGAAGAAGAAAACCAAAGGATGCTAAAGTTTTCCAAAATAATCTTATTAATTTTCATGCAGCGTTTTATTACACAATATTATTTATGAAGAGGAGACAGTTTCAGTCCACTGCACTCCAGTAGGAACGGAAATGAAGATTTCTCACTTATCAGTGTGCATTCAAGTGCAACGACATAATTACGTGAAGAATATTCGCTCAGAGGTCGGAACAAAAACATCCTCCTCCAAACGCTAAATGACTTGAAACCACCTAATAGTGCACAGAGCTATGTAACCACATGGTCCTATCTTTGGACTGGCCTTTGCTGCAGTGTAGCTACTTGAGTGTTGCTCCTAGTCAGACTGCAAATCCCACACAAAAATGCCTAGCAGAGCTAGATGGTTCTTTATACTTAAATTAACTGGCCTGTCAGGGAGTGGGGGGTTGGAGCTCTGTGAGCTGCTGACACACAAACGCAGTGTGGATGTATCTTCTCTATGTGGCTTGAGTGTTATTTTGCAGAGTGGTTGCTCATGGTAGGCTAACATGAAAGGTGTTCATTTGAGAGTAAGTAACCTAACTCAGCAGTGACAAATACCCACTGTTGTCTTTCCTCATAGACTCATAGGTCAGAAGGGACCAATATGATCATCTAGTCTGACCTCCTGCACAAGGCAGGCCACAAAACCCTACCCATACACATTTATAACAACCCCGAACCCATGACTGAGTTATTGGAATCCTCAAAAGTGAGATTTGAAGACCTCAAGCTGCAGGGAATCCATCAGCAAGTGACCCATGCCCCACACTGCAGAGGAAGGCGAAAAACCTCCGGGGCCTCTGCCAATCCGCCCCGGAGGAAAATTCCTTCCCGACCCCAAATATGGCGATCAGCTAAATCCTGAGCATGTGGGCAAGACTCACCAGTCAGCACCCAAAAAAGAATT
>ML675614.1:937036-999296 GCA_007922155.1 Mesoclemmys tuberculata | reverse complement strand
TTGCACTTTTCACTATTATATTTCATCCTATTACTATTACTCCATTAGTCCTCCTCCGTTAGGTCTTTGCTTTTTTGCACCAGCTTGTTGTGACTTATATTCAGTTACACTGTACACTCTGTGGGCCAGGATAGTCTCTTACTATGCATATGTACAGCACTAACATATTGAGGCTATACCTGGGGCTCATAGGCACTACTGGAATACAGGTAATAATCAGAAGAACAAACAGCAAAACTATTTCATGCATTTAGGCATAAATATAATAAAATAATCAACATGCATTGATTTAACATAGCCATAATAGGAGGATGAAAACTAGAGAGAAAGCTCCCTGCGGATCAGTGTGTGACTTTCAAATATGAATTGAAATTATTGCTTTACACTTTGCCATCAGTCATGTACACATGCAAGTGGCAATATTAGGATAAGGGGATCATGGTGAATAATCATTTGACATGAACTCCCAGTGCAATGCTGTGGCCAAAAAAGCTAATCCAATCCTTGGATGCCTAAACAGAGGAGTTCTGAGTGGGAGTAGAGAAGTTTTTACTGATTTGGTACTGGAGCCGATGTGACCCATGCTGGAATACTGTGTCCAGTTCTTGTATCCACAACTCAAGGAGGATATTGATAAATAGTAGAGGGTTTAGAGAAGAGCCAAGAGAATGATTAAAGGATTAGAAAATATGTCTCAGTGAGAGACTATTTATCTTACGTACAGAAAGAGTTAAGGAGTGGCTTGATCACAGGCTGTAACTACCTACATGGAGAACAAATATTTGACAGTGGGCTCTTCAGTCTAGAAGAGAAAGATGTAATGAGAGCCAAAAGATTGAAAGTTGAAGCTAGACAAATTAAGACTGGAAATAAGATGTACGTTTTTAAACAATGATGGGTTGTGGTAGATTCTCCATATCTGGAATTCTTTAATCGATATTAGATTTTTGGTTTTTTAAGCTATGCTTTAGAAGTTACTTTGTGAAAATGCTATGATCTGGATTATACAGGAGTTCAGACTAGATGACCACAGTTGTCCATTTTGGAATCTATGAATGAGTTAAGTCATAGAACAATGCATGTGTCATATCATACTGAAAAATTTTACTCCCACATCCAGTCCGTATAAATGCATTTACGTGGATACTAACACTAAATGCATCATTCTGCACTTCTTGCTCAGGCAAGACTCAAAGTCAACGGGAGCGTTGTCCAAGTAAGGGCTGAAACTACTCTACGTAGCTTGCATATCTCCCATTGACTGCCACCAAATTTCACCGCGAGTATAGACCAGGCCTTAAACTAGACAAAGGAACCTGTGTTGCTTGCTAGGAGAAGCTAGGCTGTTCCCTGGAGTCCAAGCTTTCCTGTCGGCTTGGAAGCTGTGACAGGACTTTTGCAAACTAGGCACAGCTAGCGATAGATAGGGACTGTATCTTTCCCCTCCATTTGTGGAGTACATCCACCCTTCACTAAAACTGTGCAATCTCAGGTTTTTTGTAGACGCATCACCGCTCCTGGATGCTCATGGGACAGCAGTGGTTTGTAGACTTTTTCTATGTCTAGCTAGAGGGTTGCACTCTTTCCTCCCTGATGTGTACTTCAGTAGTTATCCATACCCGTCCAGGCTGGACTAGTGCAGTGCCATTGACTTATTGCCTGTAAACTGGCATAAGGAAGACGTAGCTGGCTGCCTCATAAATGGGGTGGGCTATAATAAGGAGATAACAGTGAGGTTCTGTGCTACACACTGGCTAGCTATTTGCTTCGGGGTGCATGTGACGGAGTCCCACGGGCACAGTGCTCTGGAACCACTAGGGGCAAAGCCAGTCCGGACTCTAGTGTTTGGGATCTACCCTCAGGTCCCCTCACATCCGTGCAGCCGCCTCCTGAATCTGACCTCGGAGTGTTCAGACCCCCAGCTCCGCCTGAGCTCTCCCTGGATAGGACACCTGGGGAGCTCTTACCCACCCCTAAAGGAGCCATGCACCCACCTTGCAGTCAGAAGCGATTCACAGCCAGCATGGAAGTCAGAAGGGGTTATTAGTTCTCAGGATCACAGAATAGAGAGACTTTGTTAGATTAATTAGAAGTTACAGCAGCGACCAACTGGGGTGCCTTGGAGCCCCATTCTCAGGCTCTTCTTCCTGCTACCCGCCATTAGGGACTGATTCTTCCACCAATCAGCCCCCAAACACATCCCTTTGCCTTTTTCCAGTCCTTTGTCTCTTTCCTGGACAAGGTAGCTATCCCTCCTTCTTTCTCTCTTCTGCAACCTGTTACAACCTGTCACAGCTGGTTGACCCAAGGCAGAGGGGTCCTGGCTATTGTCTGTGTACGTGTAGCTGGGGAAGGCCCATCCGCCCACTAGTGGTCTGTGCCATGATCACACACCCAGGTCCCATCACCGAAACACATGAGTAACACATAGGGGAAACTGAGGCACACACACAGCACTAAGAACATCTCCACTTTGTTATAATGCTTCTCTATGCAGAGAAGAGATACCAGTATAAATTCACACCTTAGCCTATACCTATATATTTATACTCATATAACCCCCATGTGGACAGTTTTATTCTGGTGTTAGAATTGCCTTGTTTTGGCTTAGCTGAAGTCATTTTGGAAGGTTTTAATTATAATTATATTGGTATAAATCATAAGTCATTGGTGAGCTTAAACACGAAAAAGATTACAAGACGTGGAAACTTGGCCAGATGACTAGGGAGGATTATAAAAATGCTGCTCGAAATGCAGGAATGAAATCAGGAAGGCCAAAGCGCAACCAGAGTTGCAGCTAGCAAGAGTTCTGAAGGGGAACAAGAAGGGTTTCTACAGGAATATTAGCAATAAGAGGAAGATTAGGGAAAGTGTGGGCCTCTTACAGAATGGGGGAGGTAACCTAGTGACAGAGGATGTGGAGAAAGCTGGGGTACTCAATGCCTTTTTTGCCTCTGTCTTCACAGACAAGGTGAGCTCCCAGACTACGGCACTGGGCAGCAGAGAATAGGGAGGAGGTGAACATCCCGCAGTGCTGAAGGAACAGGTCCAGGACTATTTAGAAAAATTGGACATACACAACTCCATGGAGCCTGATGCAATGCACCCGAGGGTGCTGAGGGAGTTGGCTGATGTGATTTCAGAGCTGTTGGTTATCATCTTTGAAAGCTTGTGGCAATTGGGGGAGGTCCCTGATGACTGGAAAAAAGTAAATATAGGGGCCATCTTCAAGAAAGGGAAGAAAGAGGATTCAGGGAACTATAGACCGGTCAGCCTCACCTCAATCCCTGGAAAAATCATGGAGCAGGTCCTCAAGAAATCCATTTTAAGGCACTTAAAAGAGAGGCAGGTGATCAGGAGCAGTCAATGTGGATTCAGCAAGAGCAAGTCATCCTGACCAACCTGATTGCTTCTATGAAGAGGTGACTGGCTCTGTGGATGTGGGGAAAGCAGTGGACATGATATACCTTGACTTTAGCAAAGCTTTTGATACCGTCTCCCACAGCAAGTTAAAGAAGTATGCATTGGATGAATGGATTATAAAATGGATAGAGAACTGGCTAGAGCATAGGGCTCAACGAGTTGTGATCAATGGCTCCATGTCTAGCTGGCAGCCGGTCACAAGTGGAGTGCCCCAGGGGTCAGTCCTGGGGCCAGTTTTGTTCAACATCTTCATCAGTGATCTGGAGGATGGGGTAGATTGCACCCTCAGCAAGTTTGCAGATGACACTAAGCTAGGGGGAGTGGTAGATACCCTGGAAGGTAGGGATAGGATACAGAAGGACCTAAACAAATTGGAGGATTGGGCCAAAAGAAATCTGATGTGGTTCAACAAGGACAAGTGTAGAGTCCTGCACTTAGGATGGAAGAATCCCATGCACAGCTACAGACTGTGGACCGACGAGCTAGGCAGCAGTTCTGCAGAAAACTGGCGGTTACAGTGGATAAGAAGCTGGATATGAGTCAGCAGTGTACCTTGGTTGCCAAGAAGGCTAATGGCATATTGGGCTGCATTAGTAAGAGCATTGCCAGCAGATCACAGGATAGGGCAGCATTAATCATGGCATTTCCTAATTTTTGAGTACTTGCCTTTGCAATTTTAATAATGTTCTTTTAACATGGTTTTCATGTATAGTTTCCTAGATGTTTTTAAAAAGCAAACAAACAGAAATTCTATCTTGTGGCATTGTTCTGACATCCACATGGTTCATCAGCATGGCTGGAACCTTTAGATCCACTACACAGACCTCTGCCACTTTACCCTATGAGGAGCATGTCATGCTGTGCAAATTGTCTGAATGGACAATGAATTAACTGGAATTTATCCCAGTTAGCAGTCTTAGAGAAATCCAGATCCAACATGAATTAATTCTCCATATCTGCTTCCCAACCTCCAGGCTCAGAAGGGAAAGATGAAGGTCTTAACCCCAATGTCTCCCATTAGTGGATGGACATGCATTCCCTAATCAAAGTTTCCATTTGAAACCAAGTATGCTTTTGGATTCTCTTTCCCACAGCAAAATTAGTATGTCTGATTTAATAACTTCTTACATTTGAATTATCTTGTACAGTGGAGCTGTCCCAGGTAAATCCAAGGTTTGTCCTTTCAGTTTGGTGTGTCTTGGATTGGATTAGGGGATTTATTATTAGGGACCTATCCTGACTTGCATTTGACTGAGATGTTTTGTTGTACTTTAGCCTGTGTTCTTTGTTTTATAGTCTGGTCTGCATAACATTTGTCAAACCATCATTTCCTGCTTCTGACTAGAATCTCCTTTCTCAAGATGAGTATTAGACACAGATTAGTTCCTACAAAATACTAGGCATGACTTTCACATCCTCCTCAGCTATTGCTTTTGCCTCTATTGTGCCAATTCCATGAAATAATTGTAGTTTTGCAGCAAATTCTAGAATCTTAGTAAGTCTCCTTGGCTTCTAGTCACTGATTTGATTTGCATGTCCAGCTGGGCATAAGTGAATTGGTCCATTGCCATAGAATTATAGAAATGTAGGTTTGGAAGGGACCTCAAAGAAGTCATCTAGTCTGCCCATTGCACTCAGGCAGGACCTCATAAATTTAGGCCTTGCTGGCAGGGGATGTTTAGTGATTGTCTAGGTGTGGACAGGATTTTCACTGAAATAAATAGAAGTAAAACTTTGATCTAGTGCCATGGTTCTGTTCTGGACAGAAAGAGAAGTTATACTGAGATTAAAAATATTAAAAGGCCTATAAGAAGGCAACTAAATCTCAGATCTTTTCTTGCCTACACTGAGTTTCATACTCCAGCTGGGTTTCTGCCTTCAGAGGGATGGTTGCCAGGCATAGAAATAGCTATTTTAGGAACATGTATCCTGTCCATTATGTCCAGCATTTTGGAGCGTTGAAGACTAATGATGCATAGGAAAATGCTTCTAACCCCACTTGATCACAGCTCATTTTTAAGAACCGCTGTGTATGGTACCAGCTTTCAGTGGTGCTCCATTCCTTCTTGGTGAATGCAAAACATTTAACCATCAGAAATATCTATTCTGACTCCAGCATCAGGCAACGGATGAGGACAGACCATCTTGTGGTCAAGGTGATTTAGGTCCCATCTGCAGTATAACAGCTTCATCTGTAAGCAGTTAGCGGCATGGTTGGCTGTAAGCATGATATGTGCTCACACATTACATGTTAAGTAACAGCAGCAGCTCTCACTCTTCATCCTAGGCTGCCACATGGTTGTTTTCCTGGGATGAGGTTGAAACACTGTTATTCTGCTGGATAGACAGGACCTCTGTATAAGAGATGTGAACAGCTACCTTCCCCAGTAAACTGAAGGAGCCTTGGTGAAATGCTTCTGGGGCCTCCTCCATAGCACCTCTGTGTAGCATGCAGTCAGCTACCAGGGTTGAGGGATGGCCTGAGTGCTTCGACTGCAGCATGGACAGCTCACATTTCGAAATGTGTTTCGATTTCATAAGAAGGAAATTGTTTTCTTCCTTTAGTTTTGCTTCCGTCAACTGCCATATTCACAAACCACGTAGATTAAACTGTGTTAATAACTAAAATGAACAAGTATTGAAAGTGGAGCTATTTAATGCAGAGCCTTTCAAGATAATTTGTTTTAACTGGATGTAGAAGCAACCCTCCTCCCTCTCATTTGCATGAGCCATTTGGAGCTCATTAGACATGACAAAATAAACTCAGGATAACAACATAATGAATCCCTAGCTCTTATAGAGAATGTTTTGTCCATAGAACTCAGAGCACCATACAAAGGAGGTCGGTACCCTTATCCCCTTTTTACAAAAAGGTAAATGGTGGCATGAAGAGTGGAAGTAACTTGCTCAGGGCAACCCAGCTGGCCAGTGGCAGAGCTGGAAATAGTCCCCAGGTTTCCCTAAAAGATCCAACACTTCAGATTAGAAACATCCTTTCTTGTGGGTGAATATATCAATATTGTCATTCCCAGGCATTCGAAAAATCACGAGCCAGACTCCCAAAAGTTGGGTCTTAGAGGGGAAGGGATGTTAAATATATTTTGGGTTCTTTTTCTTTCCCTTCTGTTTTTTGAGTCATTAGGATCATGTTTGTAAGTTTTTCTCTGCAGTGCCGAGAGCTAGAAGCTTTTATTTTGAATTAAAGCTGAGATTCTCAGCTAATCAAATGACTCCAGGCGGTGGGCCTTCAAGAAATATACCAAATATTGTGAGATTTGTGACAAAATGGCAACATTGACTATGAACCTAGTATTCAGATAATAAATTGCAAGGACACAGTTTGCAGAAGTATGCGAGAAACTGTATTTATCACAAACGTTAGACTGTCTTCACCTGAAATTGGCCCACTAATCTATCTCCACCAGGACATCATTCCAAACCTCTGGGCAGTATCAAAAACCTGCCATTTTAAGGTAGCTTGCCAGATAAATATTTTCTTTACCTCATATGTGGAATTTTCCACTCTGAAAATTAGACTGGCCTGAGACCAAGACAGGTAATATGGAGCTCTGGATCAGTGACATGTTTAAAGGCTGACACATCTTTATTCTGCAGAGCTGAAAATGGAGCTAAATTCTCTGCTGGTAAGATACATCAGTAGAGAATTTGTTCCTAGGAGATTTAGATCAATGGCAAATGGAGATTCACAGCCTTCAGCTAGAGAGGTTAAGATATCAGATTTTTAAATCGTGACATGTTTAGGTAAAGAAAAGCCACGTGAGAGGTTTTCATGGCTTCTGTTGAGCCCAGTGTAGTTGGGCTGTTAATCAAAGCATCCAGCTTTATAGTCTAACGGATTTAAAACAGAAGCTCAAATTAAATCCTTTCAAACTCTCTGTAAAATCCATTTTCTGAATCTTAGGGCCTGCCCCAGCTCTTATGGGGGTCAATTGAGAGATTCCGATTGATTTGAGCAAGAGCTGGATCAGTCCCTTATGTGTCACATGCCAAGTAAGCGATACTAAGCACAGTGTGAAGGGTAGAGGTTCCCTGTGATGAAATACCCCTGTGCAAAGTCATGCAATGACCAAACCCAGGTTGGTTTGGTTGTTTTTGATGCCTTCACTGGGTATTTTCAGGCATTGCATTGGCAGGAAATACATTTGAGCAATCATAACTCTAAGACCTTGCCTACATACAAAAGTTGTATCGCTTCAGTGTTACTTTTATACTTAAAATGATTCAATCCTTCTAATGGGAATGCAGTTATATCAGTATAAAGAAGCTTTATACCCATGGTTCTCAGCCTTTTGGGGCTCAGGACTCATTTGTAAATGTCCATGGCCTGTCACGACACAGTAGATGGTCTGGGGGTGAAGGCCCTGGGGTGGTTTCAGTCGGGTCCTGTCCAGCTCTCATCCCACAGTGGTGGCTCCGGCAGCTCCTGTGCTGGGGGGGCGGGCTGGCCTTGTCTCTCTTCTCCAGGCATCACAACCACCAAGGTTACAGCACACTTAGGTTAGGTCCCACCCCCCGACTGGACCCAATTTGTGAGAGTGGAGCCGTGACTGGGCTCAGGGAGCTGCAGCGCCACTTACTCAAACCTGGCCTACATGGACTCCTGGCGCCACGACAGCTGGGCCAGACCTGAGTGCCGCTGGGACCCCAGGGGTTGCACTGCCTGGAGCAGAAGCCGAGGCCAGCCAGCCCCATGGGACAGGATCTGCCACACAACCCTCTGAGACATGCTGGGGACCCCACTTTGGGTCACAACCCATGGGCTGAGAAACCCTGCCTTGTACACAAGGCTGATTTGCTTACACGGAGGGGAACATGCAATGCTGCTCGGAGGCACTGTAAAAACAGAGTGCACACAGGGTTTGTACTGCTCAGCTATAAAGCCAGACACTTAACTGACGTAGTTATACTGGTCCAAAACCGGGTTCATAGCAGGCCTAAGTAACAAAGATCATGTGGATGTGTGTACAAAATACAGCCTTATCATGCTGCCTATAGTGCTGTGAATAAAAGGTAAACAAGTTTTTTTGCACTCTAAGGTGCAACTTTGTCCTGTGGTTTCTACAGCCATCCTCCCTCCCTGCTGTCTTCTTTTGTGCTTTATTTAAACAGGAACTGACTTGTTCAGAATCTGATTGCATGATCTGCAGACAGATCTTTTATCTCTGTGCTAATCAACAACAGCACATGTCAGTGAAAATTTCTAAAACAGCAGCAGAATTTGCACTAAGGTAAATCTTTCCAGCAACCACCTTCCACCTCCTAACCCTATCCATGGCTGTGTAGGTCCCTGGCAGCAATAGAGCTAGTAAAGTTCCATTGCACAAGGCCTGTGGGAAGGCATGCTGCTGAGACCCCCTGCAGGCCATCCGTGTACCATGAAGGTACCCCATGGCCAGCACCAGCACCCCAGGGATACAGCTGCACCCCTATACAAATCCACTGCAGTGCCGAGTGTGGGAGCTGATGTGAAACTGCCCCTCTATGGCCTGGGAGGAAGATTCCAACAGAGCTGAAGCAAACATTTAGCTCTAGATCATTGGCTCTTCAGTGAGGTTTGTGAGGGATGTGTGAGCTATGTCATGCTGCCTGGAGTGGCTCAGGATCATGAGTGCCGACCTCAGAGCCAACTGTTAAAAAAACAACAGCTACCTGCAACTGATGGAATATTCTACAGTTAGATTTTACCAAGGCAGTAACAAATATGAACTTCTGGATCACTATAACAGTTGTGCCATGGAGTCAGACAGTCCCCTTACACCCTCCAATCTATATTGCTACCCAGACAAAGTGGAGTTAGTGATAAATCATCACTTACACCAAAAAAATCACACTCAGGTTGCTTCCAGTCCCTAGAAGAGACCTGCCAGTCACATGTCCCAGGTCAATTGGTACCCTAGCTCTTACACCAAAGACCACCCCTGTACCCAATCCTGTAATAACTCAAGTTTCAGTAACTAGGAAAACTAAATAAGTTATTTACAGGTTAAAGCAAGAAAACATATGCACAACTGAGTTGCAAGCTAACTGCTAAGTGACAGAGCTGTAGTGATTTGTCAGTTCAAAGTGTTTTACAGGGCAGAGCCAGGAGGCAGCCCCTGGTGATCTCTGGCTTCAGTTTGGTAGCTCTGGCCCTGTCTGAGTTCAAACTGTGAAGAAATGGAATATTTTCCTCTGACTGTTATTTCCTTCATTCTGTTTCCAAATCCCCAGACAACCTTCATTGTAGGTAGCATTTCCAAGGTACAATAGAGCCATTAACCAATCATTTGTATTGCAGTGTTCCTCGATGGCCCATCTGATTTTGATGGTCCTTCTAGATGGGCAGAGAGGATGATTCCGATGCCTGGGTTCACAAATTCAGAACAAATGTTTTCAAAGTTATGAAGCAAAAACTACCTTTTCTTATAGCATGGAATAGCGATACAAGTGAGATTAATGGATACAGCAATTCACACGCATTTCATCAGTCTAAATGCTAAATACATTCTTATAAGACTAAAACCTATTTTGAACCAAACTAACATAGGTGAACTGGTCTGGTCTGGTCTCCAGCTGCGTGCTTCAGTTCTTAGCTAATGGTTGCAGCCTGGGCTACCACTGGCACCTGGCCTGCCAGTGTCACATGATGGATTACAAAGTAGACAGGCTTGGGGTGGTTGTGCATGCGTCCCCTGTCCAGACAGCGGAGTTCTTAGTTATCCCATGCCCCTCACATTACTTCTGCATCCCAGGGAGTGAGCCAACAGTGTTCTCTTCTGAGGCCAGTCACCACCATCTCTGCTCTGTGCTTCATTAGAAGGTGTTGGAATGATTATTTATGCAGCATATTGTCACAACACTAATTTAACCATAAATTCCTTTATTACAGCAATTGGCATTTGGATTTACACATGCCTTAGAAAGCCTACATAAGAAGCAATTTACTACCTCCAACAGTAACAAGACATTATAAGTATTTGATCAAGATATTTACAATGTGCTAAACCTCAGGGGGGTTATAAACCCACATTGGTTAGCTCCATTGTGGTCAGGCAAGTATTAGCTGTGAACTCAAACAAGGGATGTCATTTCCAATTCCTGACTGTAGCTACCAACTTGAGACAGTTCACCCTTATTTCCAGTCTTAATCCAGATCAGACAAACTTCTGTCTTCCCAAGGCTTTCCTGCTGCTCTCTCCTGGCCTTGCTGACCAACAGGTTTTTCCTTTGCACATGGGTTCACATAGGCCCTCACTTTTGAGAGAACACCGGCATGTGGGGTGAGAAGGGCCGTGTTGGCGCCTTTTAAAATAGATTCTGTCTTATTTAAAGCCATCTGCAGTCACCCCTATTGGTCAGAAGCCTTGTCTTTAGAAGCTTCCCCTTATTTTATTAGTTATTTGTTGAACCAGAGACTCCTCACTTCATTGCTTCTGATGTTATAAGTCACTACCTGAAAGGCTCTCTTTTGCTGTATAGTTTGGGCCTCTTTACAGCACATTTCTGTTACTAATTTTAATTCTCTAATCTTATGTTTATTCTGCAGCAGGTAGTGCTAGCATAGGGAGTGTACGTGATGTCAGACCAGCCTCCTCTGTACCTCCTCATACCACAGAACTGGGGCCATTGAGGCCTCCTTCACAGCAACACAGGAGCATTGCCTCCAGACTCCTCCATCTGCTGGGGAATGACACTCTCTGTTCCCTGTTCAGGCCAAACTCCCACAGAATTGACCTTCTGATCTTTAAAGCAATGTCCCAGACCTTCTCTAAGGGTGCACTGTAACGAGTTTGATTTCAGGAATTACAAAGAGAAAAACTTACAGGATCACCACTGACTGTCTGCTGTGAGTAGACTTTCAATGCTTGTTTTCTTTCAAAGGAAAGCTACTATGTAGTTTATTTACCAGTCCCCTCCTCCAAAGCCCCTTTTCCTGATGCTGCAGTCTACCTCCAGGAGTTCATGGTTTTCTGGCACTGAATTGGCCCATTCTTGAACTACTTTTAACCGTTTTATTATTATAACGGTGCTAGGACACCCCAATGGTGAGCAGGACCCTTTGGGATGTGGCTGTACATACACATAAGAGAAAACATTCTAGACAAAATAAGGATTACGACCCGATTTTACACCCAGAGGCTAAAGAGATGCTTTTTTATGCATCTGACTGTCTGGCCTGAAGCGACTTCCCAACAGCCCAGGGCACCAGTAGCAGAACTGGAAATGTAATGCAGATTTTCCAAATCTTAGGGTCTCATAGCACCCCCTCAGCTACCTGCTGTGCCACGTGTCTGACCCGCTTGGGCTGCCTCTTACCGTATACACACAATCCATCACCGTCTTTCGGGTCCCAGCATTGCAGAACCTGGTGACACCATGAATCAGGCAGAACCATCCTCCCCTCCACTCAGTTGGAATGGCCCCCTTGCTGCCCTTTATATAACTTCCCTTATTGAGAAAAAACAAGAGAAACTCTGATTTTGAGGAACATGTAACAAAATAGACAAAGTGAAGAGGCCCAGGCTGAGCACACCACAGCCACAGAAAGGCAAACTACCAGAAGAGTAATTGCTATAGCAACCGACACTTCCCAATGGCTGTTTCCAGGACACAGAAAGCCTGTAAACAAACACATTTAGAAGCTTAATACAGGAGAGTGTTTGAAGGGAATTGTATCTGGAGGGCTTTTCCACTTTCTCAGCAGCTACGAGGCTATTAGTAACTTCTTGTTAGACAAGCAACTGCCCAGAATCAGAGGGATAGTTTGAAAAAATAAGAGGGATGTTTTTGTTAAGGAACAAACAGGAACCTGTGCCCGGGAAACCGGATATTGCTCCCTTTGACCCAAGCAGCTAGGGCCCTGGGCCTGGTCCAGCTGGAAGTGGAAATTGGTGATAAAACTGCACCAATGAAATACCTGACTTACCTACAGAGACCGTACAAAGTCTGTTTCTTTGAACGCAGAAGGAACCAGGAATAAAGGGACAGTTCTTAGTTTACAGAATCATAGCCCCCCGCCCACTTTAGTCAACACCAGACTCAACAGCTCTCTCTACCTTTTTCCAGGGTCACGTGCTTTACAGGCTCCTGCTTGGCTTTTCTTGCTTCTCTGTTACCTCAGTAATTGTGGGTACTTCTACACAAGAAATGCTATGGCAGCACAGCTGCAGCTGCGAGGCTGTATGGTAGAGACTTACCACAGTGACTCTTCCATTGCTGTGGTGAATTGACTTCCCCAAGGGGCAGGAGCTAGCGGTGCCTATGCTGGCTCGGAGATTGTCTTAGTTGTATCGCTCAGAGGAGAGAATTTTCCCATAGCCCTGAGCAACACTGCCAGTGTGACATGACCTTGTAGTCTAGACCAGCGCTGAGCATTCTCGACTGCTCCCGCTCACACCTGTCCAAACCAATACTCATCCAAACGTTCCTGGGCCAGTTTGCACACACACCTGTTGCCTCAGGTGAGTTTGTTTACAGTTACAGCTATCCGTCTCAATGGGGTTTTAATCCAACCCATAGCTCATGACACCAGACACCAGTCAGAAAGGTTCTCAGCTCTTTGGTTAACATTTAGTCAGTACTAAGCCAGAACGCGCTCCCAACAACACAAGAGACTCTGTACTCAGAGCGCCTTCACAGAGGCCCAGGATAGACTGAGCAACTTGCCTTGGGTTCTGTAGGAAGTCTGCAGCAGAAACTGGGAATAACACCCACATCTCCCGAGGCCTGGTCTATAGCAGCTTACGTTGACCTAACTGTGAGCATCTACACTAAATGGCAGCTCCCACTGAGGTAACTTACCCACTACATTGACTTAACAACTCCACCTCGGCGAGAGGCACAGCGCTGAAGTCAAGGTAGTTGGGTCGATGCAGGGTCAGCGTAGACTCTGTGTGGCTTACATCGACTGTTGCTGTCTTTCAGAAACCATCCCACAATGCCGCACTCTGGCAGTTAAATCGGTGCAAGCATGCCTGGTGAGGATGTGCCCTGTTGTAGCCTGATTTTAGGGTAATTTATATAATTTAATGGGTTATAGGCTCGCCAATTGATCTGATCAGAAGATAAGGTTCTTGTCCCAAACCAGGCTCCAGGTGTATTATAAGGGACCTTGGGGTGTATGACAGGAAGTTCTCAGAGATAATTAAATTTGTGATTTTATAAGTTTTATTAAGATAACAGAACATATAAAATGACTGATAATGTGATAACAAACTGATATATTCAGAAAATAAGCAATAAATGAATAATCAAATGAGTAATACAACCTTATACTAAATGATATAATTTTATCTACCCTATATGATATAGGTGTCTATAATATGCTTTGCTTTGGGCTAATATACTCACACCCGTCCTTGATGACCCGGCTGAGGTTGACATCTGGTTCCTCAACTTGGTTGGAGTGGTGGAGCAATCACTGCTTAAGAGCTAAGAGCTATAAGACTAAAACTGACACTTAGCAAATCAACTAAGTATAAAATGAAGAACTAAGATCTTAACAGTAACTAACGGAAGCTTCAAGCAGGAATAGCTGACGATCGATCACCCCAAATGGCTCGATCTGCTCCTTCTTATACCCTAAAGTATGGGTATCCTTCCTGCTAGACCCAAACTTGGATTTACCACCCCAAATTATTGGGGGTACACTTATTCTATAGGCTAGCAAGTTCATGCATATTGCTGACATATTACATCCTTTCCCGATGGTACCATGTGGTTGCAGTTGGCCTTTTTCTACCTTGCCTTTTTATTTCTAGCCCTTCTTGCAGGGTTTGCGGTGTACTTTTAAAGATTCTTTGGGGTGTAACCTACAGCAAAAATCCCCTGTTGACGCCTCCTGATCTCTCTAGAGCATGTACCAGGCTCTGTACACCAGGGTGAATATCCCCGCCAGGGCCAGAGAAGGCAGCTATGCAGCAGGTCAGCGCGGCAGCGCCCGGGCCCGGCACCGGGCTCGCTGTCAGAACCTGACTACAAGGAGCAAGGACAGTGGCTAGAGCTGTGCTCCCAGATGCTTTGGCTACAGACTTTTGTCGACCAAAGTCAGCTTTTCGCACCAGACAGTGATGGTGTTTTGCATATTGCTGCCCCAACATGCTGACCCAACTCCCCTGATTTTGCAACAAAATAAAACCAGCGCCACACTTTTAGCGACAAAGCATTAGTGTATAGACCACGCTTGGTCCAGGACGTGTCCCAGAATGCCCATTGTGACCGCTCTTGACATCAGTTTGAACTCTGCTGCCCTGCAGCCATTTGCCTCTCCCCCTTCAAAGTCCCGGGAAGTTTTGAAATTCCACTTCCTGCATGATCGGCGTGGAGAGCTCACATCTCCTCTCCCCAGCTGGGCATGGCGACTCCATGCACCAAACGCTCTTCCCCTTGGAGCACACCAGAGCATCTGGATCTGATCAGCACTGGGGAGAGGGGGCTGTGCAGTCCCAGCTCCACTCCAGCTGAAGGAACGACGATACTGTGGTCAGATTTCCCATTTAATGGTGGAGAAGGGCTGTGAATGGGACACGGTGCAGTGCTATGTGAAAACCAAGGAGCTGTGGCAGGGATAACAAAAGACTATGGAGTCAAACTGTTGCTCTGGTGCAGAGTGAAAGACTTGCTGCTTCTATAAGGAGCTGCAAGCCATCCTCAGCAGCGACCCCACCTCCACTGTCAAGAGACTTATGGATACCTCTGTGGACCTGGGGGCAGCGGACACTGAACTCAATCCTGCTGAAGAAGTCATGGACAAGGAGCTCAAGTTGGAGGATGAAATGGAGCAGGGAAGCGGGTTGTTTGCTGACATGGGGAGCCAGGACTACTTCTTGACCTAGGAGGGTTCGAGCCAGTCCCAGTCCAGCTCTGGTGTGCAGGATGCAGGAGAGGAGAGCTCAGGTTAGTGATGTTTTTGAGCTGGTGTTCCTCGGTTACATGAGGTAGAGCTGTCCTTTGCTTTGTGGCATTATACAGGTGTTTGAAGGAATAGAAGTGCGCAAGAGTAGCTGTGTTTGCATGTGCTCCCTATTTCCCTGTTCAGCTAGGCAGTGCTGCAGAAAAGTGTGTTAATGCACACTGAGATTTCACAGAAATCCTGCCTCCAGAGAGATCTCTAGGAAACTCTTCTGCTGGTACTTGCCAATCCTCTGCCAGAGATTCTCCAGCAGAGCTGCTATGTTTCTTCCCCCGCTGTAGGAAACTTTCCCACACCAATCGGCAATCACTTGTGAAGGGACCAAAGTGGCACACAGATGAGGAGCACAGGGACCCGGTTTGAAGCTGCTCGCATGAGGGAGATGCACCCTAGCATCCCTGCTTACTCTCAGGTGTGAGATATCAGCTTCTGTGGCCCCTGCCTCTGGAAAATGGTGGCACAATTTGAAATTTTGTCCCTATCTACTTGCATCAATATCCCAAACAACCACCCAGAACCTCCTCTCCAGCTTGAGGGACCCACCCCACATTCCTGAGCAAAACTCACCATGCCCCGATAGAGTGTCAAGCTGTGTGCTTCTCTGGGGAAAGTGAAAAAGAGGTGTATGTTACAGGAATGCATCAATGCTGTTATTGCATTCAAATAATGCTTCTGTTTATTGTGCTTCTACGGATGTGCCTTTGAAGGGAACCCCTCCCACACCTGCTGAGCACCTATGGCTGATAAGAAAATGGCCACGGAGAAGCAAAGAGGAGATGTTCCAAGTACTCCTCCAGTCCTCTGAGGTGGGGAAAAAAAGGGGCATAGAGACACACTGAGTCCAAAAATCAGAAAATTGACAGGCAGGCAGGAGTAGTGAAAATCAGGAGAGAGTGATAACAGGTCTCGAGTGCATGATAAAAGCCATGGAGGAGCAAAGGGAGCTGCTAAAGTCACTCATAATGCTGCAGACTGTATTAATGTGTGCTCACCCCCTCCTTGCAGAATTGCTTTCCATGCCTTCCCCAAACTCCACCCATACATTCCTACCAAACTCCTGGCCCATCTCAGTATCCCATTCTCTCCACCCCGTCAGACAACTTCCAGAACGATAGCTGGACTTACACCCAGCTTTCATAGCTCACACTGCACCTCGCTGCTTTCTCCCCTCCAGCCCAGCTTTTTGTGTGTGTTTTGAATAATTGTAATTTTAAAAAGACATACTCTGTGAAGAATAAGCCATTTTTATTTGTCTCTTGCATACGGTGGATGCATCTCATATTGATACACAGTGCAAGCTGGATAGCAGTCATATCATGGCACAGTGCTGTTTACAACAATACCTTATAGGTGCTCATTGTCAAAATAGTGCCTCAAGGCCTCCCTGATTTGAATGGCACCTCACTATGCCCCTCTAATAGCTCTGACATCTGGTTGTTCATATTCAGCTGCAAGATGATCTGCTTCTGCGCTCCACCCCGGGGGAACTTTTCATTATGGAGCACACAGCAGGCGCAGGCAATAACCATGGGAATATTTTCCTCATTTAGGTCTAACCAGCCATAAAGGCATCACCAGCAAGCTTTTAATCTGCCAAATGCACATTCAATTGTTATTTGGCGCCTGCTCAACATATTATTGAAGCACTCCTTGCTGCAATCCAGGTTGGCCGTAAAAGGCTTCATGAGCCATGGCAGTAAGGGATAGGCTGGGTCTCCCAGGATCATAGGGGCATTTCAACATCCCCCATTGGAATCTTTTGGTCTTGAAAGAATCCCTGCTTGCAGCTTTCTGTACAGGCCAGTGTTCATGAAGTTGCATGCGTCATGCACCTTCCCTGACCAACCTGCGTTGTTGTCAGTGAAATGCCCATGGTGATCCACAATTACAGTGGGACCTTAGAGTTATGTACACATTGTGAATAGAGATTGTTTGTAATGTTGAAATGTTTGTAACTCTGAACAAAATGTTAGGGTTGTTCTTTCAAAAGTTTACAGCTGAACAGTGACTGAATATAGCTTTGAAACTTTATTATGAGGAAGAAAAATGCTGCTTTCCCTTTATTTTTGTCATAGGTTACGTTTAACAACGTACTATACTCTATTTGCTTTTGAGGGTTTTTGTTGTTGGTTTTTTTTGTCTCTGCGGCTGCCTGACTGCATATTTCCAGTTCCCAGTGGGGTGTGTGGTTGTCTGGTCAGTTCATAGGTCTGCTGTTTGTAACTCTGAGGCTCTACTGTACATGCAGAACCATAGAGAAGTACCCTTTTCTATTGATGTCCTCTGTCGCAAGATGGTCTGGGGACAAAATGGGCATATGTGCGCCATCTATTGCCCTGCCATAGTTAAGGAATCCCATTGTTGCAAAGCTATCCACTCTTTCACACACATTGCCCAGGCTCACAGTCCTTCTTAGCAGAATGTGATAATGGCCCTGCACACTTGCAATAACACAGCTCCAATGGTGGACTTGCCGACTCTAAACTAATTATTGATTGATCGGTAGCGGTCTGGAGTTGCCAGCTTCTACATGATGATTGCCACGTGCTTCTCCACCAAAAGGGCAGCTCTCATTCTGGTGTCCTTGCGCTGCAGGGCAGGGGTCAGCTCCGCACAGAATTCCATGAAGGTGGCTTTGCACATTCGAAAGATCTGCAGCCACTGCTCGTCATCCTTGACCTGCAGAACAATGTGCTCCCACCACTCAGTGTTTGTTTTGTGTGCCCAAAAATGACAGTGCACCGTGTGCAGATACTCTGTAAATGCAAACAGCGATCTGTCGTTGTTTGTTTGCATGGCACACATCACATCAGGCGCCTCAGATTCAAGTTCCAATTGGGAGCTGATGATATACTTCATGGCCAGCTGCAATGTGTTCAGAACGCTGACAATAACAGTGGAGAGCAATGTGGATCCGTCCTTTCAGACAGAGGTGGTGGGCACTCAGGAAACTGTAGCCATTGAAAAATGCCACGAAATGCAGTTGGAAACCATGGAATGACGGGATGGAAATCACTGTATTCTGGGACTTTGAGCCCGTACCCAGGATGCACTGCGATCCTCTCTGCCATCCCACCATTCCTTTCGGCACAAGGCGGTGAGTTGCACAGTGGGATAGCTGCCCACAGTTCACTGTTTTCAATGTCAATGCTAGAGCACCGAGGGTGGATGCACTCCAGTGACACAATGAGTGCGGTGTGGCCAGGCACAAGCATTGTAATGACAGCGCTTTTTGACCATCATTGTAGCTTACATTGCCAAAACTTTCTAGTGCAGACAAGGCCTTTGTCTTGAGACCCACTGGGCACAGGGCCCTCTGAGGGTTGGATGCTCCCATCCACCCTCCTGGTACAGAGCAGCATGGCTGGGTCGTGTCTGGTCTCCTTTGCCCAAAAGGACAGGGGTGTGTTTAAAACAGAGCGAGTGATTGCATGGGAGATGTTGAAGAGTTCTTGGTTCCCAGGTGATTAGACAGCAGCTAAATCTAGAACTGAGGCAATGATGTCTGCCTGAGTCTGCAGATAGCCTAAAACAGTAAGTCAAATTCTTGACTATGTTACAGTCCCATTGCCCTGCTGGGGCCACCTGAGAACTGGGGAGCTGTAACTGGCCCCTGAAACCCCCAGCCCCAGAGCTCTGGGACAGCAGAAAATCTAGCCCAATTGCTATGAGAGAGCTATAAACTGCCTCCTTTACCATAACAGTCATATAATAAACCAGCGGTTTCACTGGGAATTGAAGCATGAGGGATGATCATGTTATGGAGATCGGCAGATTTTGCTGATGAATGCCAGCTCATTTGTAGGCTCACAAATGGGTGGAGCCTAGGAGAGTAAACCATGGCTTGTTTATTTTCAAATGATCCTTGCTTATGGCCACTGCATAGATGACAGGAGCCCTCACCTCACGTCTGAAGAGCAAGCAAATTGCCTTCTCCATGCCTCTCTAGTTCCTTTTCAGGATGAAGGCTTGTGGTGGGGGCTGAATAATTTTTGTTGCTTGCAACTGTTGTTTCATTTTATTCTGATTCTTTTAAGGGTTCAAATGTTGGTGCTTTGTCCTTTTGGAGACATGAGGGGAAAATGTGACGAGATCAAATGAAGTGCTGCTGGTGCGCGTGTTGGTGGGTAGAAGATGGAGTTAAAACAAGACAGGAAGAGAGGGTGAGAGAGCGTGCAGCACTTCCCTCTGAACCACAAACAAACTGTGGAAGTGTCCCTTTGCAAGGATCCAGCTGTGTATGTTCCTCTTGTTAAAGAGAAAGAAACAGTTTTCCATCCTCTGGGTCTGGCAGGCACTTACACCAGCATAGAGGATGGGGTAAAATGCTAATGGATCAGACTCCCTTTTTTACTGCTGCTCTGTACTCGGGCCAATGGGGAATCAGGCCTGACACCAGCACGTCTTACGACGCTGGTAACAACAAAGTCCAGATCTTTGATGCTAACAAAGTGTAAAAATTAATTGGTGGGGCTAGATGCCACAGCCAGCGCCCCCATGCTGTGCTCCTGACCCTCACTATCCGTCCCGTCCCCTTCTCCTCCCTCCCGAGACATGTGAAAACCTGGGACACCTGTCAGAGGGCCCCCAACCTCAATCTTGCCCCAAATGACTTAAAGTAGCAGGAGGCTTTGGTGTGCATTTCAAACCTACTAAGAAAGCTGTTGCTGCATGCCCTTCCTGTTCCATGGAAAGCTCAGAGTCCCTCCCTCAGTCCCCACGTGGCTGAGTGGCAGGAGTGAGGTGGCAGGTTATTTCCCAGGCTGGTTAATCTGTCCTTGTAAATCGCTAATTTATGTTGCTTGATCATATAAAGTACAGTGGTGTTGCCACCTACCCACTCCTTTGAGCAGCACCGTGGGCCCCTGTATGTATGGGTGGGGAATGCAGACTGCATGAATGAATGACTGATGATAGCGTTAGCTAAGTGGATTAACCCAGACCCTCCTTGAAATGAATCATGGAACTAAATCAGAATATCAACTTCTTTAATGTTACAAAAGCCACAGTCTCCACTGTCACTTCCTTGCCAAACTACAGATCACAGAGCACATGTGCTCATCAAAACCAGCTCTCCTAGTGTCAGCAATTACAGGGCAGAATGTTAGCAACAAGGGGAGGGAGGCAGCCCCAGAGCTACTTGCTAAGCAGAGAAGAGCTGGGGCTGCTTTTTTTGCTGGTAAAAGTGCTTTGTGAATTGCCTATACATACAACTGTTGTTTGCAGTGTTGTTGTGGCTGTGCTGGTTCCAGGACGTGAGAGAGACAAGGCAGGCGAGGCCATGTCTTTTATTAGACCCGCTTCTGTTAGTGGAAGGGACAAACTTTTGAACTCCACAGAAGTGGGTCCATTACAAGATATTATCTCTCTCGCCATGTCTCTGACAATGACAACTGACAATTTTCCCATGAGTGATAAGACGTTCCAGCAAAGCTGATGCTGTTGTGTATTCAAATAGAGAAACTTAAGTTCAAAAGGTGGCTAAGATTGCTGAGTGACAAAACCATACTCCTCTACTGTATCGTTTACAAAACCTGAGCGCTTATAAGGACATGAATTGTTAAGGCCCTCAGCAGTCTCACACTGCCACCACAGCCAACACGTTACTATTATCAGGTATGAAGAAGCGCAGTTTTTAATCACAACCTGAAGTCTGAGGATTTTAAGGGATTGTTTTTATGTGGCTTTGGTATCTAAGCTTTTTCTCTTTTAAGTGGGAAATAAGCTGTTTAGCAACTGACAGTGTCTTTGTAAAGTTCTTATAATTATTGTGTCTTGGGAATAATTTTGAATATGCACCTTAATATAAAAGGGTATAAGTATCAATTTGTAACAGTATTATGTAGACTGGTATTGGAGGTTTCCCAATACGTGGCAATAATTTTTACAGACATCATTTTAATGTTGCTTTTGTGTTCTCTTTTTATTCCAAGATTACTGCTGAAGAGTAAAGAGATAATTTTTAAATGACCTATAATTCAAGTACACTTGGATGCATTTTTAGTGCAGAAACATTTCCGTTGTCTTCGGAGTGAAATCTGGCCAAGCAAGTTTTCCAAGTCAAATGTATAGGTTACTAAAATGGGATTTTATAATTGAACCGTGGTGCAACTTTGACTTTGAGGCCCTCCATAAGATACTAAATGAATAACAAACCCGTGCAGCTCTTTCTAGCCTTGATGATTCATAAAATCAGCCTATAGGATTTTTTAACCCTAATATAGAATTCTTTGGTAGGGATACAATTCTCTATTCAATTCTATTGGATGGATCCAAAAATCTAGAGAAAAGTGATCACTTTCTATTAAATTGGAAAAGTTTTTAGAGGAATTTCTGTAGAACTGTGTTGCATTTCTATAGACCCTTACTGATTCAATTCCTATGCAATGCTATAGGACTTTTTCATAAAGGTTGTCCCTAATACGGCCCCTGATTTAGCAAAGTGCTTAAACCCCATTTAAGCATATGCACAGGGACTTTGCTGAATAGGGATGGAATTGCTATGACGCTTCCCAAGGAGGTGTCTGGGAGATGAGGCACCTCACTACCACCTGCCCTTTGTGTGAGGAAATCTTGTCTGTGTTTGCCAAGGTTCAGCTCCCTGACTCCACCAGCCACAGGCAACCCAGGCACTCCCCTGAGAGCCCATGTGGGCACCGCTCTCCCTAATGCAGGCCAGTGATAGGCACAGCCCAACCCCCAAGCATCCCCCTGTTCCACCGGACGCAGGCCCACTGATCCCCCTACAGCACCACAGCCCAGCTTATCAGGGTCACCTCAGTATCGCTGCCCCACTTTGCACGCAGCATTTAGATCTGCTTGTAGTGACAGCAAGAATGAGTTTGTTTAACACAGTTACTTTGATATGGGATGGAGCTGGGAGAAGAAGCAAGTCAGATTAATGGAAACAAAGATTATGTATAACAGAAAATCATAACACGCGTTCTAGAGCCGAAGCTTAGCTAAGAAGATGCCCTCTTAGGTACTGCCTACCCATAGCCCTTCTCCCAGCGGTTTTCGGTCAGGAGGGCTGAGACCCCCCTCTCATAAGAACAAGCCTGCTGGCAGCTTGTCTCCCCCAATGAAGGATGTCAGGGCATCTCTCTGCACCTCTAGGATATATTAGACTAGTCCTTTGTTCTTCACCTGTAAACAGGGTTCCCCCATGCCTGGCTGTTCAGCTCTTCCTGTTAATTTTCCTCCTGAAGTCCCCACAATCTCTTCATTAGCATTTGATGCAGTATGGAAATAGACTTTTGTTGCAAGACTCACACAACACAATGGCTGGCCAGGGAGTTAAGCGCCTTGCACCTCCTGTCTGGGGGGATCTGTCTCAGGCCACGCTACTTCTGGGTGCCCTACTTTTAACTTCCAGGCTTCAAGAACATCATTTCCGAAGGAGATGTGTCTACGTTAGGTAACCCGCACATACAGCTCTCAAAGGCCAGGATGGCCAATGTGACACAGGCTTTCAGCAGAGCCCTGACATGACACCATTTGGTGAACTAGAATGTAAATACCAGGCTGAGGGGATCCCTCTGCCACTTGGCATCAAGGGTCCTTGGGTCACAGTCACTCACCTGTTTAAGGCTAAACTCACACTCACGTGCTTCGCTGAACTGGGGCTTCGGTGCATGGAGGTGGAGTGGGGTGCTTAGCAAACACTAGCTGAGCTCTGTTGGACTTTGCCAGTCCACCTCGCTCCCAGCCTGGGCACACCCAGCCGTAGCCCTCTGACTAATCCCACTTTGGTGCTGGCCTCAACCCTGCCCCTGTGTGGCTCTCATCTCTGAGCCCACTCAAGCTTCATTCCCCCATTGCCTGTCTCAGGGCCCGCCAACGTGCCGTGGACAGACTCCCATTGATGTCACTGGCGTGGGTCTCAGAAAGAGGCGACAAGAACAAAATCCCGGAACGAGGTTACCCCAGCCATACTGCTAGCAACATCCACATGCTCCCCACACGCCTACCACATCCAAGCCTGCAGCCTTCCCACTCCAGGTCACCCGGCCCCCACTCTCCGCACACAGCCCAGCAGAGCAGCTCTCTGGGGCAGGGCGTACAGGCCTTTCACTGCATCCCCAAGGGGACCCCTCAGCCCTGCCTCCTGCTGCCTCAGAGGCCCCGCGAGCCAGGCAGTCTGCCCAGAGCCAGCCTCAAGGGAGTGAGAGGCAGGGCTTTGCCAGCCGGGACAGAGCTGCCCTGTGTATAGGTGTGTGCTCCGCAGGTCGCCGGCTGACGCTGCGTGACAGGGACTGCGGGGGCTTTGTGGTTTGGGGTGAAGGAGAGCTTCCGCATACCCAGAGAGGGCGTTTGTGTTTCATCTGGTGCTGCCCGCGACTGGTCTTTGTATTCACCTGGCCCACGGGTCTGCCACCCGCGTTGGGAACCTGGCAGCAGAATCTCCTCCGCAGCCTGCTGTGCACGTGCTGCGCTCTGCCCCTCCCCCCCGCTGTGGCTGGCTCCCCTAGGCAGGGTACCCCACACACCAGGACCCAGCAGCTCCCCTCCCCGTCCAGGCTGAATGGCGGGCCTGATGTGAGTGCTGCTGCGGCTGGGATGGGCTGGCTCAGGCAGGAGCGTGTGGAGGTGAAAGGTTCTCATCCCACCTGCTCGTTGCAGAGACGTTGCAGCAAGTCTGCAAGCTCAGACTGGGATGTTAATGAAATCAGGGAGCGAGCTCTTGGCTGTCATAAGAACTCTGCAATCCAGATGCACACGTTGCTCTTCCGCCAGCATCACCGATCAGTGATCGTCTGTATTAGCACCAACATCTGCGGCCCCTTGGGAACACGGCACTGCCCGTCATTACACTGCACAGCAGACCAGCTTCCCAGCGGCTTCTCCTGCCTGCAGTACGATTCTTGCTCCTGCGGTTTTGCTCTTGCCTGTTTACCTGGTTGTTCCAGCCAACCTGCTGGATTGTTTCATCTATATCAGCTCACTGCCTGCTCCTGGCCGACCCCTGGGTTCCTCTCTCCATCTCATTTTGCCAGGATCTCTTCTCTGTGCCACTGTCTCCGCCCTCCATCCCATCTTTCCCTCTCCTCCCAAATCTCTTTCTCTCTTGCCCAAACAAGTCTGCAGCCCATCCCCCTTCCTCCTACTGGCAGGGGCCCTCCTAGGTCTGCAACCAGACCAGCACAATTCCCACAGCTGATCCAGCTAATGAACCTGGCACATTCTTAAACGCTGTTGCAGGCTTGGCTATTCAATAGTTTTCCATGCCTGTGGCGATGGTCCCGGTCCATGCCTCGGATTCCTGCTCTGGCCCTGCTTCGCTCCCTGGACTGGTAACTTGGCTCCTGATTTGGGCTCTGGACATTCCTGTTCCAGCCAGCAGGCCAGCTTCCTGACCTGCCCATTAGACAAGGCCAGCCACATAACACCTCAGGGTTCTGGAATAGGGACTCTCCTTTTCTTCCTGTCCATAGTGCTAAATCTCTCTCTTTCTCCCCATGCACCCCCACCCCTTCAGCTTCCAGTCCATCCAAGACACTGCTGCTAGGGCTGGTTCCCTGGCTCATTGCCGGCCTGTGACTCTGTGTTACTCAGCCCCAGTTACCATTTCACCATCGACTCAGACTCTGGTCCCCCTCCCCTCCCCCGACTGGTGAAGTGATGCAGTCGGCGCAATGGGGCTAGCCGTGAAAAAACATGTCTGTGTGTTATAACCAGCTCCATGCTTCCTTCCACGCTGCCCACTATGCACGGGACCGCCTCCTGTAATCAACCCTCTCTTCAAACCCCAGGCTTGCTGTGATGTTTCCAGGCAAGAGGTCGGGCTAACAGGACACTTTCCATCCAAACTGTTTTTGACAGAAAACGAAGCAACATTTTCCCCCTGCAAAAAGTGTCTCTTTTCAATGGAAAATTTTGACTTTTCATCACAAAACCACAGCCCCACATTTTTCAGTTTTCACTGAGAAGTTGAAGATCTGTGGAAAATTTAGTGACCTACATAACTACATGAGCTTAGTTTTGTTATCTCATTCTCTTTCCTGCCTTTTGTCTGTCGCACACATTTGTGTCTTTGTCAAGTCCCATGTCGGCCTGCTTGGGGCAGGAGCTGCCTGCCAGTGTACTGATACAGTACCCAGCACACTGGGACCTTGATCCTGCTTGGGACCACAGCACCTCCTATTACAAAGGGTAAATCGTCATGGTAATGTGGATGCAAAAATATCAGTACTGTGGCTTACAAAATTCCACCTCTCTCCCATATATTTCCAAATGTGTCACCATGATTGCAAATAAAGCTACAGAAATACGTGCCAGATATTGCAGCTTGCTATAGACTATCGGTGTCCATGCCTCACAGATAATCAGGTTTGTAATTTGAATAAAATCAATTTCAAAACAACCTATTTTTTCCTAATTATTTTGATTTACTCTCTGCTACAGCCCAGCCATGCCTGCTTGCCTTAAAGTTGGGACTGCACAAGTGATACTTTAAAGAACACAACTGCTGAAAACAATGGGTGCCATTGGCTCAGGTCCTCACCCTGCAGCTCCCATGAATGACCCCACTGAACGCAGAGGAGCTACTTGGGTGAGTTCAGTGATGCAGCTGTCACAGGGTTGGGGCCTAGGAACACTTCAACCCTTATTTTACTCCCATAATGTTATCCTTCCTAGAAGTAGCAGGCTGTTTACCTTCCTGGTGCTTAAATAACACATGGCAAATACTGTCATGAAATGGGGGCAGAGTGCACGTTGTCTCTCCAAACATCTCAGCTTCCAGGGCATTAAAAGCAATGCTGCCAATTCTCACATTTTTATTGTGAGACTCATGGTATTTAGTATATTTCTTAATTTCCAGTTCCTGGAGTCCTGTTATTAATTTTTAAATGAAAGCTGAGATTCCCAATTAAGTTTCCAGCCCTCAATTGTGGAGGAGACATTGAAATTTGACCCCTTAAAGGCATAAATCCAGAAGGCAAACTGCAAAAAACCCTGAACATTTATTATCTTCATAAATCATCTCATACTTCTGGGGCCCTGACTCGTGACTGAGAATGCCTGGGGTTGGCAGTGCTGAAGGGGAGCGTCCCCAACGTGATTTCTAGTACACATCACTTCCAAGCCGTGGCAGGTGGCAGCCACCGGATACAGATCACCTCTTTTCTCCCCCACAGACACTCATTGTGGCCAGTGCCCAGGATTGTATTGTGAGTCTTGCCATATTTGGTGATTTTAAATCCCCCGTTCCCAGGGTCAGGTGACTGGGAGAATCTCAGCCTCCTTTGACAACGACAACAGTAAGTTTCTAGTCCTCACGATTGCAGGAAAACCTTGAAAACGTGACCGGTGTGTACCCTAAAACCTCCAACGCCAGGAGGCAAATAAAAAGAGCCACAGCGTGTCGTGTGGTGAAATCTCGTCCCCTGAAAGCCAGTCTGGTGCATTTGGAGGTCTGGCTCCAGATTCGGGGGGTCTGGCAGTGCTACGTTTTGAAAGTCTCTCTGAGTTTCTTCCCTTTTGTTCTAGCTCAGGTCTCTCAAAACTACAGGCCGCAGCAGGCAGCCGGGGCCAGCAGTTGGACTACATATCCCAGCATGCAGGCCTCCGCGCTGGGCCCAGGGCTGGCTGCTGCACAGGGCACTGCACACCCGGCCTGGCGCTGCCTGTGCATGCTGCAGTGCGGTGGGAGGGCGGTGGGTGTGGGCAGGGGCGCAGCGCAGCTCAGCGCCTGGTTGGCAGCCCCTAGCATTGCCCAGCTGCAGGGAGGGGCCGGGGGCTGTGCTCTGCCAGCCAGGCCAGCATCATGCCATGTGATTTCCTGGCCCCAGCCCTGCCTGCCCTGCAGCTGGGGTTTACTGGCTGCCTCTCTGCTCTCTGCCTGGGCGTTGTGGTTTCTCTCGTTTCGCAGGGACGTCCGGCGTGGGGAGCAATGACTGAGGTGACGAGAGAGGTGGCTGGATACCTGCCCCAGGAAGGAGGAGGCGCAGCGGTGGAAAAGTTCCTGTTGAAATCAGACCGAGTTAAAGTGGAGATTCTCTCTCTAGGCTGCATAATCAGAGCCCTGGAAACCAAAGACAGGGACGGGAACCTCGCCGACATTGTCCTGGGCTTCGAGCGTTTGGAAGGTGGGTTTAAATCCGTGTTTTCAAAGGTAATGCGCATTGGCCCGGCTTCTGGCTTCTTTTCTCTGACCCTTTGCTAAGGCGCCGCTCACAGAGGACCCTGGCTCTCCACTGCCTTGCCCCTGTGTAGGCCTCTGTTGTAGTGCACCGGGGGCGTGAAACGCTACCACATCCCAGCGGAGCTGTGTGCATTCGCCCACGCTGGTGTAAGTGACTGTGCGATTTGCAAGGCAATGGAGAGGCTCCTGTTTCGGTCAGTGGGGGTGGATTTGCCATTCGCTTTAGTGGAAGGAGGCTCAGACCCATCCTGACACAGCATCCCCACCACCAGCGAAGGAAACGTTCCTTTTGCAGCCCAGAGGCACTTTTTCCCTCTAGAACAAAGACTTCCAACTCAGCCTGCAGCAGCTGGGCGGGTCTGTCCAGCGTCAGAGGGAGACGACTAAGGTAGGATGCAACAGAGGCCTACAAAATCGTGTGGAGAACGTGAACAAGGCAGTGTTATTTACCCTTTCACACAGCACAAGAGCCTGGGTCAGCCCATGCAATTAACAGGCAGCAGGTCTAAAAGGAACACAAGGAAGTACTTCATCACACAGCGCACCTCGTCGCCAGGGGAGGTTGTGAGGGCCAGAAGGATAAGTGGGTTCAGCAAAGAATTAGGTATGTTCCTGGAGGACAGGTCCAAATGGTCAGGGTCGTAAACCCAGGCTCGGGGTGTCCCTCCTCCAAACGCCAGACACTGGGACTGGCTGACAGAGTGGATCACTCAGAATCGCCCTGTGCTGTTCATCCCCCTCCGAAGCAGCCAGCCACTGTCAGGCCCAAGCTGCTGGGTTGGATGGACCATTGGTCTGGCCCCGTGTGGCTGTTCTTATGGCAATGAGACGCGTTATTATAATGTGAATTACAGTAGCAGCTAGAGCCCGCAGCCAAGACTAGAGCCTTGAGAAGAAGGATGACCCAATGGCTAGGGCACCGACCTGGGAGATCCTGGGTTCAGTTCTCTGCTCTGCCAAACCCTCCTTTGTGGCCTTGGGGAAGTCATTTACCCTCTCTGTGCCTGTCCCCAACTGCCCAGGGAGGGCAACAGCCCGGCCCTACCTGATGGCAGCACTGATGGCTGAACGCAGCAGAGGTGCGGTGCCCAGATACCAGGGTGAGGGAGCCAGGGGAGAACCTTGGACACACTGTGCTGGATGCTGCACAGCCACACAATGGGACAGTCTTTGCCCATGCCTGACCTTTGCCTGGCTCCATTGTGCTCCTATGCCCACAAGAGTCTCTGTCGATTGCTCTGGAGTTGCTCCTGATTTGCACACCTATGCAAGTGAGGTCAGGGTTGGGCTTGCAAAACTTGAAAATGGAGCAGGGTCCATCTTTTCGTTCTGTATGTACAGCACCTAGCGCAGTGTCTAGGGCTCCTAGGCACTAGGGTCACAGAATACTAGCAATCCCTGGCTGCCCCTGGCTGTAGCTGATTTCTCACCGGCTTTGCATAGAGCTGGCTGCTGGGGATGGGGAAACTGGGTTCTGTGGAGCAGTTCAGGGTGGTATCCCACGTGCAAGGTGCAGTGAAGTCTGTGTGAAAACCGACGAGGGGGCGCAGGAGGCTGGCACATGGGTGCAGCAGCGCAGGCAGGGTTGATGGACAAGAGGTGGGAGTGGGCCTGAAGGGAGGGCAGAGTCATGAAGACCCGTGAAGTAAAGACAGGTAGCTTTACTCTGATGTGGAGAAAGGAGAGCAGGCGGAGAGGCGCAAAGAGGGGTCCAGCAGGGTACGTGATCGGAACAGATAGGCTTGGTATGGAGCGGTGGGACAGCAATGCGGACGGCAGAGGCCTGAGAGGACAAGCCCGTATGTTCAGGGCTCCAGGCAGGGCCCAAGCACAATGTTTTCAGGCCCAGTATAAACTTGTAACATGGGCCCTCTCCCACACACATACCCCTGGGGGTTGCAGCCTGGGCCGGGCCCCGAAGGGCCTCTGGGCCCTTGTAAAATGTATCCTTCCCCTCCCCCCATGTGGGGGCCCTGGCCCCAGGAGTGAGGGATGTGAGTGGACATTGCTGCCAGCCCCTCACTGGAGTGGAGCTATCAGCCCGGCTGTTACCCCACAGAGTCTGGTTCTTCAACATTTAGTTCTTGCTTCTGCCCATCTCACTCCTGTGCACCAGTGGAGCAGTTCCCCGAGGGGTGGGGCGCTCAGAGCAGAGGTTACTGTGCATTACCCTGGGTAGGCCCTTAGCAAGCCCATGAAATAAGGCGTGACGGGGAAATGGCTGCCTTGAGGTCATCGTACCCCTAAAGAGAGCTGAGCCTCGTGGCATAGACAAGTGCACTGAGTCCCTCCATAAGTAGCTGTTGTTGTGCTGCAAAGAGGAGCCGCTTGGAGCACCCGGGAGTGATGGCTGAGGGCAGTGGGCCCCGGGCAGGCACACAGCAGCCTGCTTTCATTTAATGTGTTCCCAACCCCTCTTCCGTGTTATCTCACAAAGTTAATGGAAGCAGGAGGGTAATTCTGCTTTGCAGTCTCAGTGGAGAATCTGAGAGCAGAGCTGGTGCATTAATAATGTAATTAATCTGAGAGCAGAGCTGGTGCATTAATCTGTTTCTTGCCTGAGGAATGGGACATCTTTGGATGAATGGATTTGGTTTCTCTGATTAATGGGGGGTGTTACTGTGGTGAATCACTGGTTGGTTTCTTTGTAGACCCTAATTCTTAAACCTCTCTAAAATCCACATGCATAGTTAGACTGGTTTAAAAATTGGCCTGCCAGTTCAGGATCTAGGGTGAAAATTTGGTGACGATGGATGACTGTATTCTCTAGAGAGCAGACCCCGACCACCAAAAGGAAAAAGACCTGGTTTTTAAATGTCAGCCCTCCTACAATACACAGATAGGGACCAAACGGGGGCGCTATCCCCACAAAAGCCCCATCACTGCCCTGCCCTGTTCAGATTCCTGCAGGCTATTGGAGTTCGCTTTGTGGGCTCACCGGCTGTGAGCCATGTTCATCTCCTGCAGCACTGAGACCTTCCCACACAACACCACAGGGAAAGGGGGACTGAATTGGGAGCCAGAAACCATGAATTCAGATTTCTTCCCCTGACTCTGGAGAATATTTCTGTGCATTTTATAGTTGTTAATAGTAACCCAGGCTGTCTCTGTCCCTGCCCTGAGGGGAGACATCCGTCCTGCCCCTCGTTAGCAAATCAGCAAATCAGAAGGTGCACGAGGGCCTTTCAGCCAAAGCTGGGACTAGAAGCCAGTCTCTCCAGACTGACCCACAACTCCTGCCCTCACCACGCTGCCATAGGAAGTGACTTGCCCTAGGCAGCAATGGGGTGTGAATAGGGCAGGGGCTGCACGCAATAAAAAGGTGCTCTTGGGACTGTGGCAATGGACTGGGGCCGAGGAGATCTAGTGTCTTTCCTGGGCTGTTCCACAGGCTGCCTCTGTGACGATGAGCAAGCCACTTACAGCGGCGCCCTGTGGAGGTGGCCACCTGGCTGCGGTGCACATAGAGAAACTCTCCTCCATGGTATTTGTGCTAACATTGGCCTTGTGCGCCAAGTGGCTGCAGTGGATGTGTCGCCTTCGCTCTCCCTTTCCTGGCTTTTTAACATTGACATCTTGGTTTTCCCTGATAAAGCGACTGTTCATGCAGACTCCACAGTTCCTTGTTCTGCAGCCTTGAGTTTGGAGGAATGAAACTCTCCCATTCTAGATGGGCACAAGCATGCAGGACAGTGTGGGTGTGATGGAAAGGGGCTTGCGCCTGCAAGATATGCCGCTGGGAGTGCCCTTTAGAGCTCAAGTCAGGAAACAAATGGAGACGTGCAGACACCTTCTACAGTTGCAGCTTAAGTCAGGACCCTGGTCTTATTGCTACTTATTGCCAGGTCTGTTTTTCCCACCCCGCTCTCTGAGCCCCGTCTGCCTGGCACTGCTAGGGATCACAGTCAAACTAGAACTTTGTTTTCAAGGATGACTCCTTTATTTTGGTCAGGTTACGTCAACAAACACCCCTACTTTGGAGCTGTTATTGGGCGAGTTGCTAACAGAATTGCTAAAGGGAAATTCACGGTGGAAGGAAAAGAATATCAGTTGGCCCTCAACAACCCACCCAACAGCCTGCATGGAGGGAGCAAAGGGTTTGACAAGGTAAAATCTGATCATGGCCAAGCTGAGTTTAACTGCCCTGTTTTTCAATGAGCAGCATCCTGTTGAAGCCAGATATGTTGATTTTAGAATGTGTTAGCCCCTGGTACTGATGTTCGAGGACCCAGCTTTCTGTGTCTTGACAGTCAACACTCTCTCCAAATGGACTCCTGATCACTCTAATATTGCCCTGCTTTACAGTGACCCTGCAGCTCCGTGCAAGTAAAACCCAACCCCTGTAACTTGCTCCAAGCAGCTTTTACTGTTGGTAAAATCAGCCCCTAGTCAGGACTATTGTCTGCTGCCGTATTGGCTGCCAGTGCTGGACTGTACCTGCTGGGTGACCATGGAAAGCCTCTACTTCTCCCTGTGGTTTCTGTGATGTTTTGCAGACGCACTGTTGCTGCATCACTGTTAGTATTTTAATCTTTAAAGGAATGTGTCTAGGTTGACAGAGCAAAATTTTGACTGTCCTAATTCCATTTACATAGGAGAAAATACATTAATCTGTAAAAGCATCAGCATTCCAAAATGAGGGCTGCCACATTATTGAAACTTCATCTACTAAACTGACAGCAAATCGAGCTGCTCACGAGAGCAGAGGGAATTGGCTTCTCTGCATCTTAGCACTGGCTTTGGAAGCTAGCTAGCTGGCTAGATAAATGGGAACTGGGTAACCTGAATGCACAACCTAACCACAAGGATTTGAAAGGCAGCCTTTCAATTTTGAAAGCAGGCCTGAAAGATGTATTCAATGAGAGCTTTTTTCCTTCAGAAAACCAGGAATGTCAAGTCTGAACTTCCCTGATTATGCTGGGGGACATTCTCAGATACCTGTGAACTCTTGGGCCAACGCTAAAGAGTAGCAGGTGCTGAAATTTTAGCCAAGGCATCTTTTATCCCGAACACTCACACACTGGAATCAAATAGATTCTAAAAAAACCAAACCAAGAGTCGTAAGCAGTGTAAGTCTCTTTCCCAGTACTATTTTACATTTGAAAACCTCAGTGTTTGAGCTCAGTTGGGAGTGCTCAAGTTAAAGTGCTGACCAGAGCTCTGTGGTCAGCGTAGACAAGGGCCGGATGTGTCAACAGGGTAAAAGCTGTGAGCCGTGACTAGCTGACAGGTGGTGAGCAGAGCCAGTCACCGTCTAGCTGGCTGCAGTGCTGTCGTCAGCCTGAGGTCATCCGGTGGCTGTGTGCCCAGGCAGGTCACGGTGCAATAGCATATTCTTTGTTTTGGCTGGGAGAGGAACGGACTTTATTACAGGTGTGATATAGTTTCTTAAAATTGCTTCCAAAGTTTTTCTGTTAAACCCATTTTTTCACCCTTACAAATGTTGATTTTGTTGGCCCTGTTCTTTGTACAGCTACAGGAATAACTGTCTGCAGCAGCAGCAGGGTCTGCTCTCAGAACGGGCCCGTAGGCTTTGCAGCTTTGCACTGGGCACCCAAGTTTAAGGGTTAAGATAAAGTTTAATGCCAAGTGTCCCCATTTCTAAAACACTCTCATTATTCCCATACAAGTATCAACACATTGTTTGTAACCTGCCTTTTAAAAGCCCCGTTTGTGTTTGTCACAGCCTGGTGGTGTTATCCATGTGTGTATTTTGTTCGGTTTCTAAAGATGGTAACTATACAAAACTTGGCCTGTAAGCTCCTGGAGGCAAGGCCATCTGTTTGTTCAGTGTTTGCACCCAGCTGGGCACAGTGGAGCACTGCTCAGAGACCAGGGGCAGTGGCAATACACGATACCATTTTCTGATGTACTCAGGCCCACCGTCTTGTCTTTTGGGATGTCATTAGGGACTTGATCCTGCAGCGTGCCCAGCCCTCTGGTCCTCATCCAGTCAAGTCCACAGGCACCCGCTTAACTTCAAGCACATGAGCTGCCCCGTGGAGATCAGCCAGGCGACTGATAGGCTTGAAGTTCAGTATGTGCTTCAGTGCCTGGCTAAATCAGGGCCGGAGTGCTCAGTGCCTTGCAGGTCCAAGTCCAATTTCCCTAAAGCTCCAGCTGCCACGGAGTGAAAAAACCTGAATTTGTCATTTAAACCTAAGTAGTAATTGATGTAAATTGAATAATAAATCCCTGCTGACTTATTTTTTCCACAAAGCTGCCATTCTGGCCTTGCATGGCTGTTAATGGCTGGTGGGATTTTGGGTGCTTGTGTTTTTCTTTTTCTTTCTTTTAACGCCTGGGGGACAACGTTCAACAAAAATTGTCGGTGTTTGCAGGGCCAGAATGCCGATTTTTGGGGGCAGAAAACCTTAATGATGGCTCCTTGAGTGGACCTTTCAATGAGAGCTTCCTTTCAGCTAATTAGTGTGCATGTACAGGCTCTCATAGGAAGGGCGCTGTAAGCACAGTGGAACAGACATCACGTTACAGAATAACCATGTTATCAAAGCAAACGTAGTACAACCAAAGCCAGATCCTCAGCTGGTGTAAATCAGCATAATTCCACTGAACTACACAAATTTACACCAGTAAAGGATTTGGGCCAAAAATATGTAACACTTTTTAAAAAAATTTTCCTACTGCACAACAAATATGTCACCACTGAAGTCTTAGCTGCAGTAGTACTTGTTTTAAACGCGGCTTATTTTTTAAAATGAATTCTCTTGAGGTAATTTTAAAGAGCAAAGAGGAGATTTCAGGACAGAAATCCAGCCTAGAAGGCAGAACAGAATGTCCTGTGTTACATTAAACTGACAGCTGGGAGAAGGGAGACAGCGATTTTTGTGGCTGCATCTCCTACCACACAGAGCACATGATAGATAACAGTGTGGCACTCCAGAAAGCTGGTAAGGGACTAATCTTGCTGTCCTGGTCCCAGTCCCATGAAATAGGTCAGGATTACATAACATTTCACCATCATCACATGACGAGGAGTTAGTAGCCATTGACTGTGGCAGCTATTTTTACAATCCATCCTCTTCACCCCAGCTCCCTCCTTCCTGCTCTGCATGCTTGCTGACGTACGGCTTAGAAGCCAGGGACAGCTCTGTAGCAGTCCCACTTGCAGAAAGGCACGTTACAATTGACCTGTTTATTTGATTTCCATGTCTGGGTCATGCCCCCACCCACCCACAGAAAGGAATATGTGCCTGGCTGGCAAAGAGCCGGCTAATGTCACGTCACTCCCCCAAGAAGGAAGCTGAGTAGGGAACTTGGAGGATGAGACTCTAGAGGGTCTAAATACTGCCATTCAACTAGTTATTGATTCTGTCTGTCTGTCGGGAGCAGTGAGGAAACCCCAGAGTCTGTGCTCTCCTGACCCAAACCCAGAAAGCAAACACATAGGGTTATAATTTGCCTATGTTTTCCCCTTTGAGAGCACCTTCCCGCCAAGGAGCTGAGAGCACTTCCAAGCGTGAATTAATGGATGCTCATGAAAACCCTGTAAGGTAGGTAAATCTTTATCCCTGTTTTAGGGGTGTGTAAAGTGAGGAACGTGCAGATGTGAAGTGGCATGCTAGACATCTCATCTCAGTGCAGCTTTTCTAGTTCAGCTTGACGAGGCTATATAAGAAGAAAGCAAGGAGAGAGGAAGAAGGGGGCAAGCAACATGTATGTGACTTGGAGCCTCTTGCTGTGAGCACATCCCATCTCCCAAGTGATGCAGGATTGGGCCAAGTTGGGACTGCACGGGACATGCTCCAGCACAGGTGATAGTCTTTGCTCTGCGTCAGTCACGTACCTGAGCTGTTTGTGGTCATCCTGACTGTTTGTGGTCATTCTGCGTACCTCGACACTACATCTATGTGGCAGCGAGCCAGAGTCCAGGTCCACTGACTCGGCTTCTGCTGCCACATGGCTAAACATAGCAAGGGGATGTTCCCTCTTGGGCTGGAGTGGAGGGTGGTTCTCAGAGTGTAAGCAGGAAGATCTACACGGCTCTTTTTGCCCCATAGCAAGAGCCCCGTGAGCCCAAGTCAGTTGACCTGGACACTGAGACTTGCTGCTATGTGTTTTTTGCAGTGTAGACATACCCTAAAGATCCTCTGACTCTTACTGCGAGGGTTTAAGAGTTATCCCTAGTGCTCTGTCTGGACTCCAGCTTCGGTTGTTCTGTTCCTCCAACATTTCCCAGTCATTCCAGTTGGATACACTGGTTTTGTGGTTTGCAATAGGGAGAAAGAAAATGGAATGAGTGTCAACAAACCTCTTGTTGCAGGTTCTCTGGACCCCAGACGTGCTGCCAAATGGTGTCCGCTTCTTCAGAACGAGCCCCGATGGCGAGGAGGGGTACCCTGGGGAGCTGAAAGTCTGGGTGACTTATACGCTCGATGGTGGGGAACTAGCAATAAACTACCGAGCTCAAAGCAGCAAGACAACACCTGTTAGCCTGACGAACCACACCTACTTCAATCTCGCCGGCCAGGTGAGACACTCAGCCTGGCGCTTCTCATGCTGTGGAAGCGTGACTGAGTGCATGTCACGGAGCTGGATGCCTAGTAATGTCCTCAGGAGCAGTTATGAGCAACGTTGCCCCGGGACCTGACCCTGCTTGCAAGGGCAGCAGAACAGCTAATTGTCTCGTGCATCAGGAGGGGAACCAAGACCCCTGTGCAAGCTGGGGCAGGATGAGGGAGGGAGACGCTGGGGCTGCTCACGGTTGGGTGAGACGAGGATTGGGCAATCGTTGGGTGGTCACGGAGGCCCAGTCTCTACACTGTCAGGACAGTCTAGGGCAGTCAGGAATGTGCCCTGCCCAGGGAAGCTAGTTCAGCAGCAGGAGAAGCAACGGTGACTCTGGATTCCCAAGCACGTGCAAAGGGGACCGTGTACAGGGTCATGCCTGCGGTACAGGTCAGACTAGATGATCTCTGGGTCCTTTCTCGCCTTCGGCTCTCTGACTCTGGGAGAACGTGATGCTGGGTGGGGACACCACCACTCCTGGCTCTTTTCTGCTCCCCGGGAGACCCAGAGCCACCCTGCCAGCTGACAGGATGAATGACCTCTGATGCCCACGTGTCCCAGCATCATGTGGACTTCACATTGTACCGAGATAGCCACTGTTCTTCCCTCATTCTGCCAGGGCCTGGCCCCCCGCTGAGATCAGGGCCCCCGTTGGAGGAGCAGTAGAGAAACGCAGTAGAGAGCCCCTGCTCACAGTCCAACTAGACAGGACAGAGAACAGCTGGGAGGAGGGAAAAGCAAAGGCATGGAAAGAAAAGTGAATTGTATGATGTCACCCAGCAGAGCTGGGAGTGGAGCCCATGTCTCTTGGCCACCAGGCTGTCCCAGATGGACCACGCTGCCTGTCTGTTGCCTTTCACTCTCACTACATGCATTTATCATCAAGCATGAAGGCAAAGGTACAGCAGATAATGCTCCCAAGTACTGCTGTGCAGTGAGGATAGCATTGGATGAGGTGGTTACATGCCGACACTTTGATAACAAGATAATGCGAGATAGAAAGAGACATTTTAGGCTGTTTGTGTAATTTAACTCTATCAATGCCATTGTTTTAATAAGTGCAATGCAATCATCAGTGTATAGTTAATTGGTTAATGATGAGGCCAAGCAAACAAACACAGTTTGCAGCATAATCACATTTTGTGGAGCAGACACAAAACCTGAAGTGTGTGTGTGTGTCTGTGTGAGAAGTTGTTACTCTCATGATTAGAAAGTGACACATTTAAGGGCTTGATTTTGTTCCTGTTTCGGTCGGGGGGGGTGGATTTGCCATTTGCTTCAGTGGAAGCAGGCTCAGACCATCGTGACAGAATCCACACCACCAGCGAAGGAAACGTTCCTTTCCCAGCCCAGAGGCACTTTTGCCCCCTAGAACAAAGACTTCCAGCACAGCCTGCAGCAGCTGTGACCCTGAGACCTCCTTCTGATCTACTTTAGTGCCAGAATAGTTCCTAATGCCCTTCTAATGCATGGCATTTATTTTTTGCTCCTTGGAGTATAGCAGTGCTGCATCAAAACTTGCCAGAAACCTGAAGTAACTAACGAGAATGTGCAGACGGCTAGCCTTAGTTATTTGTAGTGCCCACAGTGTTTCAGTGATGGTTATTTTGTTTGCGCTGTGCTGGGGGTGGATGGTGTACAGACACAGAACAAAAAGACAGTCCTTGTTCCCAAAAGCTTAGTCGGAGTCGCAGATCCACAAAGAAACCAGCAGGATCAGGTGTATAAATAAGTCTGAAGGTCTGGGCCCAAGCCAGTGTCTGCCTTTGGTTTTATAGAGCGCCTTCTAGTCTAATAACCTCCCTCAGTGCATGGGGGGATGTGTAATGGGAACTGCACCGCAGGCAGAAAGAGGCAGTCCTGCAGATGTGGGAGGTACCGGGTCAGAATACGGGTAAGCTTTTCGGTACACCCATTGCACCGGTCCGTACACGCTGTCATCTGACAAGTTGTCTGTTCTGGCCTGTCTATCGAGCATTGATGGGCTGTGAGTGCAATTAACACCTTGGGGTGATGGCCATCGCGTTTTCCTCTCTCTGCCTGTACTGGCTCATGTGGAGACCCCTGTGCCAGTGGTAGGATAGCTCAGAGTCTCTGACGTCTGAATGCTGCACAATCCAGTGGCAGCTGGATCTGCTGGCGTTGGCAGTCGGTGTCCATGCGGTTTGATAGCTGCCATTGGAAAACACCCCGCACAGGCACCTGGACTCATGCAAGGTGCAGTGTAAGTCTAATCGTTCCTTTCATTGTTTCCCAGGGGTCACCTGAGATCTACGACCATGAGGTTTCCATAGACGCAGACTCTTACTTGCCTGTGGCTGACACCCTGATCCCAACCGGTGGGTGCCTTTGCAAACTGCCTTTGTTTGAGGGAGGGGATTTCAGAGTTCAGTGGGAGGAGGACTGGCTCTGAGGTGAGAAAAGTAGTTCTTAAGCATCAGGGACGTTTCTTATTCCATTGAGTCACAGTTTGAGCCTTCCGTTAGCAAGCAGGAGTAACGTGCCTGACAGGACAAGCTCTCCTGGCGTGAGGCAGATCCACAGTTTGCACAGAACTTACCTGTGTCTCACCCAGGCCTGGCTGGAGAGGGGTTCCCGAGGCCCTGCTGTGACTGGCTGCTGGGGCCTGGTAGCCGCCATTATGGTGCTGGTGGCTGCTCCATGGTTAACTGAGGATGCAGTAGATGAGCCTGATGTCTCCTCCATTTAACATCACCCCAAAGCCACGTGTGTCTCCAAACTGAGAGCTTGTATCTGGGTCACATCTGGTACCCTTCCCTCAAATGTGAAGAGATCAGACAAAGGGTTGATGAATTCTGAGGTGCTCAATGGCATGCTAAAGGTCTGACACTTTTTGCCATGTTCCTCACAGGAGGGGGCTCTATGCCCTGGTGTGCCAGCTAGTTAGTCACATCCTCTGTACAGAGACACTGGCTCACGTGCCTGGAACGTGTAAAGAGCCCTTGGTGAGGTAACACATCATCCTGCCTGGTCCCAGAGATGTGGGAGTGAAACAGATTACACAACCGTGTGTTCTGAGATGGACATTTTCCATACTCCGAATGCAAGGAAAAAAGCTGAGAGGTTGCTTTAACCATAGGGCAGAGTTAAGGGGATTTCTCTCCTGTCAGAGGTTTGGCTATTTTGGGAATTTGATTTGGAACTTCTTGGGCTTCTGTCATTTTTTTTTTCAAATCCAGCACTCTTGAAAGCCGATGTACATTCAAACCACTGACGGGTGCCTGCAACGTTCCTCAGTGGATTTTGTGCGTAGATAAAGCACAGTGTGACAGTGTGAGTAGCTGTAGGCTGACTCACCACTCTGGGCATGTGGTGAGTGTCCCCACATAGGGCAGGTTGGTAATTAACCAGTTAACACAGTGGGTGATCCAGCTTGTCATCAGAGGACATTGCTAGAGAGACAGGAAGAGGAAAGGGGAGGCTAGAAGGAAGGGCCAGAGAAGCCCAGGATCCCCAAGAGGTGAGATTGCTCCCTGCCCCCGCGTGCCTGGGGCGAAGGTTCAAAGCCTTACGCTTGGGGAACATGCACTCGTCTAGCACCTTGTGAATAAATCACCTGAGGACGGGTTGAACTGGCCAGGGGAGTGTGTGGGGGCTGATCGCAGGAAGAAATCCTGAGTGAGGAACCCTGCCCTGTTACACCAGGTCCGAGTAACTTCATCAGATCAGCTTGGGGCCTGTTTCCTTGTGTCAGGGAACGGGGAGGGGAACCTGGGGAGCCTGTTCTCCCTGCGGCGTGGTGGGGGCTGTGGGCACTCAGCCTGAGCAGATGGATTCGCGCTGGAAGGCTAGAGATGGCTGTGTGGATGCTGCAGCTCTGGCAGAGGTTTGGGCCAGCCACCAACTCCTACGCGTGAGCTCGGGTGGCTAGTCCGCGTCTCCAGCCGAGCCGCAACGTCCCTGAGCTGTTCTGAGCGCGCTAGCCCAAGTCCGTCTCCAGCCTGTGAGGGTTACTCCCAGCTGCCTCCTGTCCTTCTGCCCTGGTATCTCCACCTCCTTCCTCCAGCCCAGCTGCCTGCGCCGTTGCCTGATTAGCAGCTGCTAGTGCTGGGCTTTGTTTCCTTTTCCCCTTGCTGTCCTCCTGCAGTGCCTGGCTTACTCATGCGTTTGTAGCAGAGTTTTCACTATCCCCATCATCCGTGCCAGGACATCTGTCCCTCAGAGCCTGGCCACGTTCCATGGTGGGAATCCCCGCTACCGTCTGCCTGCTTTGTTTTGTTTTACACCTGCTGGGTCAGATCCTCAGCCAGCCTAAAACGGCACCGCTCCTTGGCTGCCTCATTGGCGCTGCACCTGTTGGCACCAGCCAAGGAGCGGGCCCGGTAGCTCGTGTTGTAAACCACTGCTTGGTTCTGAGCAAAGGAATGTTTTCAAAAAGAAACTAATCAAATGCTGAAAGGTTTGAATCGGCCCCAAATCAATTTTAAAAATAAAACTTAAAAGCAGCCCAGGCGCCTCTGACGTGCCAGGTGCACAGGGGGGGAATGTGGGGTTTTTCCTCTTCGAAACGTTGCTGCTTGCGAATCCCTCGAGTGCTAGAACAATGCGTGACGGGGGGTGCAGAGCGCCATTGAACCACATTATAAACCTGTATAAATGGAAACCACTTCAAGCCCGGGGGTGCAGCTGCACCCCTAGCTCCAGTACCTGGCAGCTAAACGTCCATGGAAACCACAGAGATGCTGAAATGCACTGAGTCTGGGCGGGCGAGGTTCACCTGCTGTACAGAGAACTGAAATGCACTGAGTCCGGGCGGGCGAGGTTCACCTGCCGTACAGAGAACCGAAATGCACTGAGTCCGGGCGGGCGAGGTTCACCTGCCGTACAGAGAACCGAAATGCACTGAGTCCGGGCGGGCGAGGTTCACCTGCCGTACAGAGAACTGAAATGCACTGAGTCCGGGCGGGCGAGGTTCACCTGCCGTACAGAGAACTGTGTGCAACAGAGGAAAGGCAAATCCTTTAGCGTTTTTGGCAAGGTCTCTCCCCAGGTGGGAGTCTCTGTTCCAGGGCTTCTTCATCCCTGTCGATGTCAGTGGTTGTGCTGGAGTGACGCAGAGTTGAGCCAGGCCCGTGTTTCTAGGCTTTAAGGTTTTCTTTGCCAGCATAAACACCTGACTTGAGCGTAAACCGTGCTGCAGTTCTTGCCTGTGGGGGTGCGCTCAGCGCTGAGACACAGTTAGGTCAGCAGCATGGAGAAGGAAGGAATGGTTGCAAAGCCCTGGCTGATTGGTGCAAGCTCCTTGCACACTCTGTTGAGGGAGAGGGGGTTACATTCAATGGGTTCTCTGCACTTCTGTCGTCTTCACTTGACACCAGCCGAGGCCAGACCTACAGCACGTCTGCTGTTCAAGCCGCTCCCAGGACTGGCCCTCCACCCTCCTCCCACCCAGCAGCAGAGGCCCTGTCCCAAGGGCTAGGATGAGCGTCAGAAGATAGCCCAGAATCTTGCTGGGCAGAGCCAACACTGCTCCAGGCCTGGCAGAAGCCCAGGGGCTCCCTAGGGACTGAGGAGCTGAGCGTGTGAGAGGCAACGATGGGCAGAGGGGGCCCTTGTCTAGCCGGGGCAGAGATGACTGCTCCTGCACTGAAGCTCTAACGGGTTGGGGGAGAAGCAGAAAGCTGAGGGATCTCTGCAGTGAAGGTGTGTATATTGGTGTTTCTGGTAAGTCTAGGCTAGCAGAATTTTGCTGGAACTGGTAGGCTTTATTTCCGGGACGTTTTTGCAAGTCTGCATTATCATATGCCTTCCGGCTCTGCTGTGGGTAAGTTGCATCGATTTGCACCTATGGGCGTGGGTGTCAGTAGGTCTAGGCGAGTCTATATTACTCCTCCTCCTGCATTTCCGCTGGATCCAGGACCAAGTGCAGCAAGAGACTTAATGTAGGCACATCAGTGTTCCCCTGAGCGTCAGGATGCAAAGTGCCATTGACTTCACTGGAATGAATGACACACCTAGAGTTAAGCGTATGTTAAGTACAAGGTACTTACCTGGCCGAACTGGGACCACTGTGTGATGTTCCAGTGGTGCTCATGCATTTTAAAGTAATGTCAGTTCTTGAAAGTTAGCAATTCCCTGGCTTGCTAGTCCTGGTTTCTGTATCTATTTGCTTTTTAACATTTTGGACAAATGAATCCATTAAGGCAAAAAACTAGATGGATATTCGAGCTTGATGGGTGAGGTGGGGGTTGTGTGTGTATTAAAACCATTTTGTGTGGGTCTGTTTTTTTGTAGCATAAGTAGACACCTGAATAAAACCGTTCCTCTTTCTAAGGCGACTCTTCCTCCGCTCTGCTGTATTCAGTGGCGTGCTCCATTTAGATCGGCGCGAAAGCCACAACAGTGCATGACTTGTCAGATGAAGAGTAATGCTGAGCATTTGCAGAAAAGAACTGGTGCAAAGCAACTGCTGAGTTCAAAATGAGTAGGTCCGACAAGTCAGGGCAGTCGGCAGTGAGGAGAGGCTGTGGCTGCTCACGTGAGATGAGAAACGTCCCCAAACAGAGACTTCCGAGCAACAGAAAGATGAGCTCGTGATAAGACGTTTGTCATTCCTTTCAAAGTTATCCTCAGTGGGGATAATACCAGGTTTTTATTTGCTGGGAATCCCCAGGGAAATAGTTCACACAAACCTGGATCGCAGATGGGCAGTGCCGCGCCAGAGCCGATGGCTGTGATCTTTCACCCTGATCCCTGTAAAGAAGGAGGTGATTTTCAAAGGGCAGCGAGGCGTGGAACTCCCTCCTGTGCCTCTGAAAATCTCCCCTCAAGTGCTAAGTTTTCTGTGGTGGGTTTGAATGCTTTGGACTAAAACAATGCTTACGTTGCACTGGAAGTGGAGAGGCCGTGCTCTGTGGCCTTGTCCTCCGTGTGTTGGCTGTTACTAGCATAGCAGGCCACAATGACGTTCTGCACCAGATTATCTCTGCTTCTCCCCGCTTCTCCCCTTTGCATTGGTTTGTCGATGCACTTCATGCGTGCACCTGCGTGTGCATGCATGTGCGAGAGAAAAAGGGGCTTCCCCCGAGAGTGTGCTATGTGGTGGTGATCTGCGCTGGATTCACGGATTGTCACCTGGTGTGGCACACGCCTGCTAAGTGAGTCAGAGTACAGCACGCCTGCTGCGGCACGGCATGCGCACGGGGGCCTGCTAGAGGGATCTGCCGTGAGCAGCCAGCTCTGTGCTCCGAACGCAGCGTGCGAGGCAGGTGTAACCCTCTCCGCAGTCCTGGTACAGCTAGGTCCGTTGCTCTCCCTAGGCTTGTCCTGCTCACTCCGCGCGGGGCAGTGTTCGCTGCGGGGGAGGGGATAACGTTGCTGTGCAGAACAAACCAGTCAGAAGTTTCTTGTTGATTTCTGAGGGTTTGGTGGTGCCTGTGAGGGGTTTGCCCTGGGATTCCTGGCCCCAGCTCTGACTTTCAGAGCTGTTCCTAGCCTCTGACTGCCCCTGCTGGCCACTGGGCATGACTGCCCAAGCCCCAGTCGTGACTGATTGGCTGGCTAGGCAGTAGTTTGTCTCTGAAGTGCAATGTACAGCAGCCTCAGGGCTGCTCTGAATTGCCCCAGCAATAATGTTCCTGTAGGAGCTGTTCTGTCTGGATCAGCAGAGCACGTGGTGCGTCTGCCCCACTCCAGCGTCCCAGCGGGAGCAGAGCTGGCTATACCTACTTCACATGACACATGGACTCTCCTACCGTGAGGTCATGTCCGCACGAGGGGAGCTTTCCCACTGTCCTGTCTGAGAAGCACCAGGCATTGGATGGGGGCCAGAAGATCTGCTGAATCTATGCTAACCAGCTGAGGCCTCTCAGCTGAATGTGGTTCCTCTTCTCTTTCCTTTCAACAGACATTGAAATCCTCAGCTGGTCTCAGTTATCTGTCCAGCCTAAGTCAGGAGACCCGTGTCTCTTGTTCCAGACTGCTCGTGGGCCAGCGTGTTGTGTGATGGAGGCACGTCAGGCTGCGAGGATGCAGGACACCCGTCTCAGGTGCTCTGTGAGGCAGTGGAGAGCAGGGATGCGGAGGAAGTGGCTGTGAGGATATGACTAAGAAAACCTGCAGTGAGTGGGCTTGTCTCAGCGTTGGTGCACAAGAGCTGAGCGTGGTTCCGGCGCTGCCGGGTGCTGCAGGTCTCCAGCCACTCCTCAAAAGAGGCAGCATCTGCCAGGGGTGGAGTTGAGCAGGGTGGTTGGAGGATGTGGCACTTGAGGCTTCTGAGGTTTGTCCTCGAGATTGCGATCTCCAATTCCAGGTGGGGAAACAAGTACCCAGAGGAAGTGGCATGCCCAAGGTCACCTAGCCCCTGTGAGTGGGAGCGGGGAAAGAGACACCACAGATAACACCTCTTTGTTGGGGAGGCTGTGCCCCAGCCCTCTCCTTGTTTTGTTACCCTTTTAACCCGAGCGAAGTCGCCCAGACCAAATGTCTGTTTGCACTTTGTTTGTGGCAAAACAAGCAGCCTTATGCTGTGTCGGTCTCTGGAGATCCTGGGCCTTGCGGCATGGCCGGCTTACCATCCAGAGAATGGAAGGAACTGCTCACCTAGTGCACAGGCCTTCCCTCCACGGCCTGGGGGCCAGATCCAAAACCCACTGGCCTGGGTGGGAAGACTCTCGCTGAGTTCCAAAGGCTTTGGAGGAGGCCCTGGCACTGAGCAGCATGTTTGTGAAATCAAAAGGCCCAGGGGAAGGAGGCGGTAACACCTTCTAGTGCTGCAGAGAGGGTTTGTGTTGCAAGGTGGTCACAGGTTTGCTGATCTGAGAAACCCGAGCGCTCTGAGGTTCCTGGCATCAGACACGGTAGAGGAAAGTAGTCTGAGCAAAGGGACGGTGCAGCATTCAGCAGGCAGCTTTTCAGGGGTTCTCCTGCAAGCAGCTTGGATCTGGAGGGGGTGCAGCAGGGCTGGGAGAGCAGGGAGAGCAGTTGGGATCCCGACCAACACAGTTTCCCATTGCAGGGCGGAGCCTAGCCCAGCCCCGGGGTAAATACAAACCCGCCCTGCAGTGCTGCAAGTGAGCGCAATGGCATTGCATCCCTGGGCACAGAATCAGGCCCTGGGGACTGCAGTGTAGCTCCCTAAGGCTAAAGTGTTTCAGACGTGCTCCTGATTTTAGGGGTCTAAGCTTTTGGGTCCACTCTGAGATCCTCAGGGCCAAACTTTCAGAGGGGCTGCCCCCCACAAGTCCAGCCAACGTTAGGGGGAGCCAGCAGGTACTGGGCAGCTCTGGAGAGCCAGCCCATGGGATCACAGACTGGGCATCCTGAAACGAGTGCGCTCCCTGGGAAATGTTGGGCTGGACAGGTAACGAGCCCTTGTTGGCTGTGCTGTTCAGATCCTTTGTAGCAGGGCGAGGGGCCCAGTTCACTCTTAAAAAGGACGGCCCCTGGCCAGCGACCATGGGAAGTGTCGCTGAGCCCTGGATCGGCCCATGCGTTACGTAGCGACGTGCGCACAGCCTGCGCCGAGTGAAACCAGTGCAGCAGGGCCATCTGCAGCAGCTGCTATTGAGCCTGGCTCACTGCGAAAAGGCAGGTCGGAGTCAGCCCTGGGAGTTCTGACCTGAAATTCCCCTTGCTTTGCAGGAAAATGATTCGATTCCGAACGTCAGTCTGTATTTGGGGTGCCAGGGAGGGAGAGAGTAGATGTTCCATCTGCTTAATTATTTTATTGGCTGAGTTTAGAAAAATCACACATGCTCTTCCTTTGGGTGAGCAGCACTTGGCTTTGTGGAGCCAGCTGACTGCTGCTCTTAGCAACATCTTCTGAGACGGCTGCTGCTTAGAGCGCCGAGCTGGAGAAATCACGTACAGTAGGCGTCTCGTTGGAGCAGGCGTGCTTGCATGTTAGCGTCTTCTTACTTCTTCCGGGATGTTGCTCTATGGGCCTTCTGTGGTAGCAGAAGAGAATTGCAGAATTGCTCTGGGCACGTCGGGAGGTAGCGAATGTTGTGTGCACCTCTTGCTGAATTGCTGCCTCACGTCTTACGTCTTAAATCCCCCATGCTGGGATCAGGGAATACACCCAGGAGACAAAGCAGAGAAGCACAACTCACTCCACCCTGCTAGGCTGGCTGCTGAAGGTCCAGAGGGCACACTTCCCTCAGAGCCCCCTACCCTGCCAGCAGGACCAGGAAGCCTCTCGGAAAACCGTTTTCAGTACCCAGCCCCAAAGAGCAGGGAGCTTCTGCAGAGTCTCGGGTTTCATGTAAAGGAAGTGTAGGTTTCTGGTCTGTGTGGCTGTGACAGAACCTTGACAACCTGAACTTTGTGTAACCAGGGCTGTTGTGAGCATCTGTCTGGCCAGCAGTTTGCATTGCCTGTATCTGCCGGGATCTGGGGGGCGATCATGGCTGAGTGTGCCTCCATTTACCCAGCGGGGAGGAATTGGTGTAGGTAGGTCTCTATCCCGAGGAGCTGGTGTGTTCATCTAGGGCTTTGAGAGCGGGTGTGTAAAAAGACCGAGAGCCCTCTTCGCTCTGTAAGTAAATGAAAATGGGCAAATTCGGTGCACCCCCGGGAGAAGATTTTCCTCTCAAGAAAAATCCTGGATCAGTTCTTTTCTTGCTGGGAGTTTCTACAGGATGCCCTAGAAACACCCATGGGTCTCCCCTCCTACAGCACCTCCTTCCTAGCCATGTGCACCACTACTCAGGCCTGGTCTACACCGAAAACCTAGAGTGGCACAGCTAGGTTGGGTAAAGGTGTGAAAGATCCCTCACGGCCTAGCTACGGAGCAGGGCTGGCAGAGCCCTGGTGCAGAGGCAGCTATGCTGACAGTTGTGCAGCGGGAGCTGGTGTTTCTATGCCGTCAGAACAGCTCCTTTGTCAGCGAGCGCTGTGTCTGCCTCGGGCGGCTCTGCTGGCGTCATTAGACTGCCACGGCTTCTGCAGGATGGACGCGGTCTTAACTGCCTTCCTCTGCTACTAACCCTTTTCTGCCTTCCACTTTCTGGCGCTCGTCTCCTTCTCTGTAGGCTGTAAGAGGCCCCTGAAGCGACGCACAACGCGGTAACACTGAGTGCAGAGCTCAGACTGCCTTGTCTGTAGCTGATGGAGCTGTCTGCTTATCTGCACATACAGCGCTCAGCGAGCGCAGCGAGCTCTCTTCACGTTGCAGCAGGCGCTGGTTCCTCACCTGCCCCATTTCTTACTCTAAAGCTTAGAGCAGGACATGCATCTCCCTGCTTGGCACGGCTGAGCTCCTGACGGCTCAGCAGTGTCCCCTGCAGAGCCGTGGGTAAGGGTGCATTTGGAAAGAGCTGGTGTGGCCCGAATCTGCTGCTCTGCTGAGCCCTGGGTACCCCGTTAATGGTGTCGCAGGCAGATGGGGTTTTGGGGGGCGAGGGGCAGTTCCTGGTAATCGTGTGATATCACAATACAGCAATGCCTGGAGGACACTGCTTCCCTCACTCTGTCCTGCTGTCCGTTCTTGAGCACAGCCTCTGCCCTTGCAAACTTGGTCGCTTTGCAAATCACATCGGCATGGACCTGACCTCGGGGAAACCTCTGCCAACCCTGGCCCAAATCCAGGTTCTTACTCAGGCAAACCTGAATCAGTGGGAGTGACCCCTGTGAATCTGGCCTAGTAACTAGAGGGTCGCACGCTCCATAGCGCCTGTGGGCTGAGCTCAGGGCTGACTCCATTCTCCCACAAGCTCCCTGTGGTCACTCGCAGCGCCTCTACCTCAGGGGTTCCCTGCAGCTCACTGCACCCCTTTGATTTTCTCCTCCCCGCATACCAGAGCCCCCCAGCCGCCCCTGCCAGCGGGTGCATTTGCTCCCCATTCTCTTCCCCCAGGACAGGAGATGTGTGCACTCTCCTCCCCTCAAGATGTGGCTGCCGTCTGTCAGTCTGTCCGGGAGATCAGCAGTTCAGCTTGTTGCCTTGGGGCTGAGGGGCAGTGCTGCGTGAGTGATGTGGCCAGGCTGGAAGGGGTTAATGGCGCCCTCTGCCAGACCTTGGGGCTCCAGACAACTGCAGAGGTGCTTAAAGCTGCGGAAGTGGCAGCGCTCCACGTGTGTCCTCCCATCCCCGTCTCATTTTCCAGTTTCCCCCCAGATCTACACGCTTCTGCCTCATGCTGGCTAGAACATTCCTGCAGGGCTGGACGAGGTGTCGACAGCCGTGCAGGAATGCCCGTACCCGAATGCAAAGCCGTGCCAGTATGGCCAGCCGTCGTTACGAGCAGGGTGTGAATCAGAGACTGACAAACGCGCTGGGGGCTGGCTTGGCCATTCTGGCGTCACTTCACTGGCCTGTCTGAAATGAGCCGCTGAGCTTGGCTCGGTTCCCAATGAGCAGCACAGAACCCGCTGGCCGTGTCCCTGTTGGCAGCGACTGACAGCACCCTGGAGTCACGGGGGAGATTCCTTCCTTCCTACCGGCGGTCGGCCCCGTCAGCGCCCAGCTGGGATGTCTTGGCTCTGCCTTGGGGGACGGCTCCTGGCCAGTGCGTGCCCAGGGACCAGTTCTGGAGGGAGAGGTGCCTTCCCTTCCGTCTCAGGCTGCCCCTGACTGCATCAGAAAAGGCTCACTTTCAAAAGCTGTATAAGGATTTCCAGTGGCGTGTTGTGGGTCTCCTGTGCCCGGGGGCCAATACCTTCTCTCCCCCTTTGTGGCAGCAGCAGTGCCCCATGCCGGGGGGGTGGTGTGTCTGTAGGCCCATTTACACCCCCACTGTGGGGGCAGCAGGTGCGGCTGGGTGCAGGTGGGGTGCCCACTGGTGGGGCAAATGCTCTCAGGCTGCCCGGCAGGGTGGGCGGGGGCACCCCACGGGCTCTGGTCCCCACGGCTCCCTTGTTGCACCCAGTCCGGGGACAGAGGGGCCGGCAGGACTCTTGCTCCCCCCACAACAGAAGCCCTTGGCCGCCCGCAGTCCTGAGCTGGGCTCGGTGTGATCGCCGGGCCCTGGCCACCTGTGACAGCGGGGAGGCCCTTCCGAGGAGGGCCTGGCTGGCGGCCCTCCCACGCCAGCGCCCCGGGGCATGGCCTCCATGCCCCCCACCACTGAGGAGTCCTAAAAACCCCAGCTGGTAAAGCCCTGGCTCAGCAGAGCCTCGTTCTCTGGGGCAGCTGCCCTTTGGGGTTGTGTCTGTACAGCGGCTGCCACGACGGGCCCGGGGCGCCACAGCAACGTTACGAGTTGCAGGAAGGCCCTCGAGCACACGCTTAGCTTGGAGCACAAACGTTGTCCCAGGGACTGAAAGGGCCGCACATGCGGGTGCTTTGATGGTTTGGGGCCTGAGGAACAGTCATACGGTACGGGGCCACGGTAACAGGCTTGAGCTGCGTCGGCATCGTTAGAGAGACGCTGCCCTGAGCCAGGGCAGAAGCAATGAGCCTAAACTACAGCGAAGGAGAGTGAGACAGGCCAGCAGGAGAAGCTTCTTGGCGTCAGGGGAGTTAACCTGGCACAAATGGCTTGTGGGATCGCCGTCACTGGAGACGTTTAGGGTTCAACAGACACCCGTCAGGGGTGGTCTAGATCAGTGGTCCCCAAACTTCTTAGGTCACCCCCCCTTGCCCTTGTCTGTACCTCTGCCCCCAGCTGGGACTGAGAGTGGGGCCGTGGCGGCTGGGGCCGAGATGGAAACGGGCCAGGAGTCGGGGGCCAAAGCTGAGGGCTGGGGCCATGGTCCCAGCCAAGCCAGGGGCCAAGACTGTGAGCAGAACCACGACGGCCGGGGGCTGAGCAGGGAATGCGGCCGAGGGTAGGGCCACGTCTGGGGGCGTGGGGTTGGAGCAGAGCTTGGGGCAGAGGAGGATGGCATCTCCCTGCCCCCCATGGGGCTGGCCCGGGTCTGCCACACACCCCTGAATATTGCTGGGGGGCAAGCCCCACAGTTTGGGGACCTCTGGTCTAGATGAGCCTCCCAGCCTGACGTTTCGGTGATTGCTACGGCAGGGTTACTCGTTCACTGTTGCTTCAGTGTCCCTCAGTCGTTCTGGGAGCCCCCTGTGACCTGCGAAACCAGGCTGTGTGCTCATGGAGCCTCCCTGTGCTGTCCCCCCAGGAGAGGTGGCTGCGGTGCAGGGCACAGCGTTTGATCTGAGGAAGCCAGTGGTGCTTGGAAGACACATGCAGACTTTTCAGCTCCCCGGCTTCGACCATAACTTCTGTCTGGAGGAGTCACAGGCTCGCCGCGCCTGTGCAAGGTGGGAACGTGATCACATCAGCTGCTAACGCAGCCCTGCTGCCCTGGATTCCCAGCTTGCTGGCTGACACCACCTGTGCTCACAGCACAGAGGGCAGTGACTGGGGATGGACCCAAATGTCTGTCCTTTCCATCCCCGGCATCTGTCGGGCCCCCATTACCAGACACCTCCCTCTCCCATCTGTAATGTATGTCCCCTCGCAAGAGCCCCGGGAGACGGCACCATGCTGCCATCCCCGGGCGGCAGAGGGGGAACTGAGGCACAGAGCTATTAAGGTCACCATGAGAACCTTGGCCAGGGCTGGGAATTGAACCTTTCTTGCCTGCTATTTGCCCTCTGGCTTCCCTGGCCCACCACCCCTCACTCTGTGCTGCTCACACCTCCCTGGCCCGTGCATTCCACAGCCTTTTCCATCCTCCCGCCACGCCGCTCCTGCAGGCCATCCGCCGCCTGTCAGCCGCCTGTCAGCGTGGGTCCATGCCCTGCCCACCACTTCGCTCACTTGGACCCTTGTTACCGCATCCCCTGGGCATTTAGATTGCACTAGTTGCCAGGGAGTCTGTGCCCTGTAAAACTGCATGGCCCAGGTGACCTGGTTCCCCTAGCAGGTTTCCCATGAATGTCACATCCCGTGGGGAAGCTGGGACAAGGAGTCTTGCATTGTGTCCTGAAGGGCTGATCAGTTCTCCCTGCCTGTCCCCTCAGCCTAGCCTCTGTCCTTGCTCTCCAGTGTCCATCCCTGCCCCCTCTTGTGTCCTGGCTCCCTTGGGTACAAAACCAACCACCTCTCTTTGTGCAGGGTTTACCATCCCCCGAGTGGCAGGACGATGGAGGTTTACACCACTCACCCTGGGATCCAGTTTTACACTGGAAATTTCCTGGACGGCTCGCTGAAGGGCAAAGGTGACACCGTGTACCCCAAGCATTCAGCCTTCTGCCTGGAAACACAGAACTGGCCAGATGCCATCAATAGGGTAAATACCCTGTGCTGGACGTACGTCCTAGTGCTGGGGGGAGAGGGCTCCTCACCTGCTGGCACCTTTGTCTCCTTAGGCTGGGTCCGCACAGGTTTGAACCTGACTGGCTGTGTTGGTTAGGGTGTAGATGCCATCACCCCAGCATACAGGGGCCTTACACCTGTCCGGCTGAGTCCTGCCTGGGCAGGAATAGCTATCCCTGCCTAGAGCAGCTTTGTGTCCATAGCCCTGTGTCTCTGCCTGGGGGTGCATCGCTGTGGCTGCCAGTGGAGTGACCGTGGGACAATGCGGGTGTGCACATAACCCTTTAAGAAGCTGCACTGCTTGGGCCTTAATTCTGCCGGCCTTAGTTAGGTACAAGGCCTTGCCCTGGGGTCTTTCCCATCTGCTTTTTCCAGTCACAGCCCTCACTGGAGCAAGACTCTTAAATGATGCAGAGTGGGAGGTTGTGACCAGGCCCCAAGCATAATGTTTTCGGGTCCAGTACAAACTTGTAACCTGGGCCCCTCCCACACACACCCCTGGGGGTTGCAGCATGGGTCGGGCCCCCCCCAGGGCCTCTGGGGCCTGGTGAAATGTACCCTTTTTCCCCCCACGTGGGGGCCCTGGTCGTGACAAAACTTCACTATGATCTCCACAAGTAACGCCCCGTACTGGATTCAGTTTGGACTCGGCTCCAGGAGGGCATTAACCAAATGCCCCACCTGGGTAACAGACCTAGGCAATGCCACAAACAGCTATGTGTGTAAGTCCAATGCTTTTCTTGGAGGAGGAGGCGCTATATTTCCTGGCTGACTGATTGAATCTTAGCAACCAGGGGGTCTCACGCTTGGCTCCTTTTGTCCTTTTGTGTGACATCAGGGCTCCCTGCAGCTCTCCGTTCCCCGTACAAGCTCCCTGGAGGCCTTGTCTCATCCCCCTCCATTTCAGGGACTCACCGCAATCCCTTCCCTTCTCTCAGGCTAGGGTCTGGGCTGTGTCTTAGCAATTAACCCTCCCTCCAGTAGTCAGCCCCAGCAACCCTTCCTCCAGGCCGCTCCCTTTCGCGCAGGTATGTGACTTTCTTCCCGTGCAAACGCACCTGTCATGCAGCCAGGTGTGAATAACCATCTGCTGCTGTGTGGGGAGTTCAACCCTCAGCCCAGGCGTTAAGGGCGCCTTCTGGGCCCAGCCAGCATCGCCCTAACACACCTGCAGCTAATGCTCCATCAGGTGGAGCACTTAAAAGGGAGCCTCCAGGGCTGTGGCAGAGCTGGAAGGAAACTGAGTTCAGCCCTTTAGCCCCAGCACAGCTGAAGCAGGCTCTAAGCTTGGCACCCCTGCTCCCAAAGAAGGGCTCTCCCTGATGGAAGGGAGATTCCCAACCCTGGCACAGCCAGAAGGGGGGAATATCTTCCTTCCTCCACTGGTGAGTCCTGGACAGTAAATATCCCCAACCTGCCTGCTGGCCACAGACTGCAGTGTGGCTACTAGGCAATGCTCCCCTTGCAATCCCCAGGGGGAGGCTTCCTTGCAGCTGCTCATTTCAAACTGCCCCTCTCCCTTGGGAGAGCTGGGCCTGGAACGAGTGGCTTAATGCACAAAATGCCTCCAAAGCTGATGTTTCCAACAGCTGTTAAATGAAGCCCTGTGAGTAGCCTATTGGGACCTAGCATTTCATTTCAGGAGCAGCCTTCCGTGTGTCCCTCGGTAGAGCTAGCGAGAGCAGCTGTAGGGGTTAAGCCTTAGAGGGACACTATGAATGTTAAATGCGAGCAAGGGTGTTAGATCGTTACCAGAGATAAAACTGAGGTCTGACGTGCAGTTCTGCACTGCGCACCAAGCTGTGGGGCTGTCAGCTCGACGACACTGTTTGTCTCTCCACAGCCCCGGTTTCCCAGCGCGCTGCTGCGGCCAGAAGAGGAGTACAACCACACAACGTGGCTCACGTTCACTGCAGCTTGAGGCCAGTCAGCTCTGCAGCCCCAAGCAACACTTGCCCCCAAGTGCGCTTGGTGCGAGGGGAGGGGAGAGCAGGGGAATCTCTGAACAGCTTCCAACTCCTCTAGCCCAGCAACGGAGACAGGTGGGGCCTTCGCCGAAGGATGGCGTTGGTAAAATTTCTCGACACTGGCTTGATCGCTCCCACTGATGTCACCGGTAAAACTCCCTGGGAGGTCCATGGAGGGTGAGTTAGGTCAGCGCTGAGCCCCATTTCCCAAAGGCATTCAGGTATCTAAGTGCCATTGATTTCCATAGGAGTTAGGCACCTAATACCTTTAAAAACCTGGCCCTTAGTGGCTGCAAAACTTGTCACCCTCCTCCATCCGTTGGAGCTGATCAAGCCCTCATTTAAATGCCCTTTCCCCATGGAATCAAGTTTAAACTTTGTCTTTGTCTTCCTTCAGGGCCCTATAACAGCCATGCTGGGGTGATCTTGTGCCCTGTCGCTTGTCTCTTCCCACTCCCACATCAGTGCCTTTTCTGCACCATCCCTTCTGCCATTCAAGTCCTAACTAAAACTTCCCGCCTGTGAACCAAAAATAAATTACCCACTATTCCTTCCTCTAGGATGCCCCATGCATCCCAGTGTCTGTCTCTGTCTGTGAGGCCTGGGCTACACTAGACGTGTTTACCGATGTGTTGGTTAGGGTGTGATGTTCCAGGACAGGCGCTAGTGGGGGTATAGATACACTGGTATAACGCAGATATTCTGTTTGCCCTCTCATCCAGGTATCAAACAGTCCAACGCAGTCATGTAGAGAAGCCCCCTGAGAAAGAAATGCCTTTGTAAGGGTAGCTCATGCTCCTACAAGTAGGGGCTGAAGCCAGGCGGGCTATGGCCTACATCCTCAAAGACATTAAGCTGCTTAACTCCCTTGGGGAGGTACCTTTGAGGCTCTGGGCCTACGTGCAGGACTATGGCCAGGGTCTGCACACTAAGCTTACGTGGGGTGTGATTGACACAGCTGTGCTGGCAGAATTCCCTACTGTAGGTAGTTATACCAGCAAAACTCTGCTTTTGCTGGCATAGCGCATGTCGCTTGAGGGGGGTGGAATACGTAACGCCAGCCACTAGCATAAACTGCCCCTCCTCTCCCCCCAAGGTGTGGTTTGCCAGTCTAGTCTACTGACATTCCTGCACTGGCTCCTCATGTAAATACGGCCTAAGGACAAGAGCAGTCATTGCCAATGCAGATTACTTGGCCAAAGATCAACTTGGCCTTCTGTTGCTTAAATAATAAAACCAGATGTCATCTCACCCAGAGCCTGGGTCCTGCTGGCAGAAAATTTCTCTGTGACGACTAAAATTGCTCATTCAATGTCGTCATTTGAGTAGCTTATCTTCAATTTGGTGAGAGAGGCTGATGCAGGACCTCTGTCCCCCCCAGAAACAAACTGCATGTACTGTGCAAAGATCTTGCTTGTTACTCACTTCCGCTGTACTGATTTTACTGCCTCGGTAAAATGAATGTTCAAGATTTAAGTGTAGCCCCCGAAGGCCCAGTTCCCAAGCTAATGCCAAGGAGTGGGGAGGAGTATGCGTGCACATGCCCTTCTGGAGTTGATCCGTGCTAGCCAGTGCCCCAGCCTCAAAGCTCCTCTGGCTGCTAATGGCCATCAATGATCTGTTACAGCAGCTGGGCCTCGCTGAGGTGCGGAGATGCCCCCACTATGCCTCCAGCACCAACCCTAGACAGCAAGGGTGGCTGCTCCAGTTGAAGAGAGTCTCCCCAGGCCACATTTACCAGCTTTGTGCTGGCGGGAGCAGGGCAAAACCACCCCAGTGCAGTCCAGGATCTGAGCCACAGCCGGCATGAGCCGTGCAGTCTAGTCACTGATAATTCTTCCGGTATTGTATGCATTTTTTTTTGAGTCACACTTTTAAGGCCAGAAGGATCCATTGTGAGCATATAGTCTGATCTCCTGCGTGAAACAGGTCACAGGACTTTCCTGAAATAATTCTTGCTTCAAATCCACAAGCCAGGGTTGAACTAGAAAAAGATTAAATCTTGATTTAAAATTGTCCAGTGATGGAGAATCCACCACTTCCCTGGGTAGGCTGTTCCAAGAGTTAGTTAATTACCTTTATCATTAACAATTTGGGCCTTATATCTTGTCTAGCTTCAGCTTCTAGACATTGGATCTTAGATCTCTGCTAAATTTAAGAGCCCTTTATTATCAAGTTTCTGTTCCCCAACACAGGTATTTACAGACTGTGATCAAATTGCCCATTAATCTTCTCTTCAATAAGCTAAATAGATTGAGCACCTTGCGTCTTTCGTGGTAAGGCATGTTTTTCACTGTCGACTCCTTCTCACAGCTCTTCTCTGAACCCTCTCCAATTTTCAAGTATTATTCTTGAATTGTGGACCCTAGACCCTGAACACCATCTTCCTGTAGTAGTTACATCAGTGCCTAATCCAGAGATAAGTCTGTATTCCCCTGTATACATTCAAGGACCACATCAGTCCTTTTGGCAACAGCAGCACACTGTGACCTCGTGTGGCTGATTATCCACTAATGACCCCAACTCTCTGCTTCCTAGTACAGCATGGCCTAGGGTCTCTTTTCATAAAATGAATAGTTTGCTTGTGTCCAGCTTACCAAGCAATTCAGAACACATTCTATCAATGTCCTCTTCATTATTACCACCACTCCCGTTTTTGTGCCATCTGCCAAATTATCTGTAAGGATTGTTCTGGCAGGCCAGTGACAAAAATATCAAGCAAAGCACCAAGAACCAACCCCTGCAGGGAGTTGTGAGAACGTTTTTAAATTCATTTAACGTGCCCTTTTGATTTTGTATCATTTTCACTTATCCAAAAGGTTGTGCAGTACCTCGTCCACTGTGCTACAGACATCGCAGTATATTACATCACCACTATTACCTTTATCAATCAGATGTTAGCATGACCATACTGTAAAATGTCTCATTCAGCTCCTTTACACATGGTGAATTCCTACTTAGCCCCTTCTTCTTGCTATGATTGTTGCCTGGTTCTCTTCTACTGAACAGTCTCCTCCCAGCTCTCAGCCTTCAGGTCTTCATGGGCAGCTAGTTTCCTCTCGAACTTGGTCTACATGCACAAGTTGCACTAAAAAAGGTTAATTTAAACTAGTCTGGCAAAGCTCTACACTGACACCTGTTTGAGTTTAAGGGTTTGTTATTCCAGTTTAGTTCAAACCTATTCCCAACCAATTAACTCCCAGCCAGAATCCAGAGCAGCCACACAGAGGCCTGCACAGGTTTAACTAGATGTAGATTCACACATTATCTTAAGCATGTGTAGCTTTTTCATGCACACAACTGCTATGGTCACTCATAGCAATAGCTAGACTGGCACGCTTTTCAGCTGCTTTTATAGGTGCCCAGCCTCCGCAATACAGTGAACCAGGATGCATCTGGAACAGAGGTGCCAACTGAGTTCTCAGATGATGGCAGACCAGTTTCAGACAATAGCAATAAAGCCTGGTCTTTAAACTGTAAACTGCTGGTCAGAGGTAGTTAGTTGACTAGAACAGACAGCTCAACCCAGTGTGTTCTGACGACATCTTTGAGGTGCCCAGGAAGAGGGGGTACAATTAAAAATGGCCATGTATACTGAACTGTATCTAATTCCATTCAATATAATGTCCCAGCATTGAACCTGGTACTGGGGGCTGTGGATACAGGTCACTGCTAACTATGGCCCTTGTGCACCCCATGACGGATAGTGCTCACACCACCAGATGCTCTTAAGGTTTTGTTTCCAGAAGGGACGCATTGTACTACAGCACATCACTGGCCACAGCTCCTTTACCGTCTGCGCTACCCACTGTTTTGGCACTACTGCCATATACCACAGAAGGGGACAGCCTTCCCTTTGGAACAGTCCTGCCCACAAAGACCCTGGTTCTTAGGTACTTCCATGGCAGAGCCATGTCCTAAGGAAGTGCAGCCCCAGCTGCTCTGCTTTCTATGCTGCTCTGGAGGCGTGGAGAGACAGAAGAGATGTACCAGTACAGTCATTTTAGAGTCTGCAGATTTATTGTGGAGTAGGTTTGTTTTAACAGTACAGAAGAGACAAGGCTCATTAAATGCAACAGCATTGTTCCATGTGGCACTTTTACTGGTTATACGGTAAATCTGCCAGGCAATGGACAGTCTATACTGATGAATGTCATCCAAAGCAATGGCTTCTGGTATATTTGCTGAGTTATTCCAGGAAAATCATACAATGTTGCCATTTCTTGCTTCCCATTTTGCAGTCTTGATTTACGGATATTAGCAGAATATTAATCACAGCATAATTAGCAATGGGAGTGGATGCTTCTGTTGCTAAGCAACAATGCTCTGAATGTATGGACACTAGACACCAGAAAAATCAAGACTAGGTATCAAAACGGGGAAAGTGACCAGTACACTTCAAAAACAATGCTGCCAAGTGAAACGTTTTCAGTGTGTGGGGACTATTAGGGGTTCTAATAACTACCAGACATCAATGGAGTCTAACTTAAAATGAGAAGTCTGTTATCTGAAAATTGTGGGTTACCCAAAATTTGTCTTTTGGTTCAAAATGTAATTTCTCTATTTAAGATACATTAAGAACTTTATGCTTTTGAAAAGTTTACAGTTTTTAATCTGTCACTAGCCATTTCATTAGGGACCCAAATATGTCTGCTCTTTCAAATTCAGTGGATGTTTAGAAAACCCTAACAGTTCTCCTTCAATGTTGAAACTGACATCTAACTACATTAAATAACATAGCCCAGAATAAAAAAAAACCTGGAGCTTTTTAATATCTATTAAGAAGGTGCTGGCAGTCTAACAGTATTTTTGCCAACTGAATCCCACGGACACCAGTCTCATTTTCAACATGACGTCATATCCTCATGCAACTCGTCTGGGTCTCCTGCTACAGACTAACTACCTGGCTTTAGGGAATTTCACATAAGATTCATTTTAAACTCTTCAACGATGTATTTGCTGTGTGCGCTATGAAGTTTATCTTACCATTATCTAAAAAGGTTTTGTCTACCAGCACACAGGCTACTTTTATGATTTCAACATGTGTTGCAGAACAGTTCTTGACTATACAAGTTCACTCAGTTTTGTTCAGTTTTTCTCAGGTTAGACTAATTGACCATAAACGGATTGTGGTAGAGAAAAAGGAGTGACAGGGCTGACTTCTCTCTTGGAACATGAACCATCCTTTAAAGATAAACTACAAAGCAAATATTGTGCTTGTGTCATTCTGTTTTATGATAAGAGAGCTGTATTTTTTATAAGCAAATTTCAGACATTAGAAATTCATACTTTCTCTACATGGGAAGATTACAATGAATAGAGATCTCATGTAAATGGTATTATAGGAAGTTACGGCAACGGAGCTATCAAGGATTTTTTAAATAGTGTTTAAAATTTTGTCATCATCCGTTTAACTTCAATAACAAGTTACATGACTAGAGACAATTCAAAATAAACAGGGAAGAATATGATTGGTTTGGAGTAGGCTAGTGGTAGCCACCACTTTTTTTTGTTAAGCAGTAGGGCTACCACAGGAGGTTTTTAATTAGAAATACACATTTTATTTCACTGCATCAATAAAAAAAGGTGTCAATAAGAGTCCCACATTTTCAGATCGCAGGATATTAATACATACAGCAGAAAAGTTGTGCACTAGTCTACTGAGGTGACTGCAGAACTTAAAAGATCCAAATCCATGCCAATTGTTATCTGATTGAAATGCTCTTCTAGGACTAAGTTCTTACCATTTACACATCGAAGACACCACAAAATCCCTTATAATAATGTAAACAAAATAACTTTCTTCCTAAAAGATTAACTTTGAAATTTCAGTCCATTCTTTCAGGACTTCTACTCCTTCGAGGGCTTCCTGATGGTGAATGACTGAAAGTGAAAAGAAAACAGAAGTCAGCTGGAGTAACTTAAGTGACTTGGAACTGCAGATTCACCACCACCCACCACCAAAGAAAAACCCTCTCCTCCCAGCACTGATGTGGTTAGTGAGTTAGTTTTACTTTTAAAACTGATCTTGCATACATATTCTGTTAGAAGCCATCCTCAAAGGATATAAAAAACCTCAAGTTTGGTATAGAATCATTAGTAGCATTTTAAAGTTTTCAATTAATAAACAGTGCAACTTTAAGATTTGAAAGCCTTTTCTGAAGTATCCAAAAGAATAAGAGGAAAAGAACAGAGTAAGGATGAGAAGGAAGGCTACAAACAAGGCCTCAGTGTGGCATGTCACAAGCTACTCCAGTTCCCATGCACTCCTTCCCTCAAGAGCTTGGGAGAGTTGTCTCCAAGGGTTCAGAAAAGCATACTTACCCGAGTTAATGGAGAATGGTTATAAATGGCTCAGACTAAAACTGAAAAAACAAGGCTAGTGATTAATTACATAAAGATATACAGAAGTTCTAACGAGAACTCATCTGGGCTACGAAAGGGGAATGCAGAGAATTGTATCTTGCTATTACCATGTAGGACCAGCAGACTGTACAGCTGCTTGTTAAGGCAGAACCAGCAGCGAGGATGACAGCAGTCTGACTCCATTCAACTGGATGGGTGTTTGTTACAAGACGTCTTCAGCCTATGTTTTGCTTCACACGTGTGATCCATTTCCAGCTTTACTCAGAGCCATTTCCATTTTCCACTACCCTTACTATTACTCAGATTTTTCCTCTGGTCACAAACACCCCTTGAGAAACTGGGGTTAGTCCTTCTGAAAAAGGTTTAACTGTAAACCCAAAAGAGCCCATTGCACTTTCTAGAAAAGAAGTTAGTCTCATTATAGTTCCTGGAGTGTTTAAACAGACAGATAAAATATTATCACCATGACTGTTTGCCCATAAGTTTATTACGCTTTTGCTTTTCCTCTTGTGTGATCTCAGTTCGATGGAGCCCTTACAGAGGATGGAAGTAGTACAGTAATAATCCAAGACAAGCTCTTCATATTGTTCCGTGTTCCTACTTCCTTGGAAGCAGTTTATCTCTAGGCCCCTCACTTCAGTCATCAGAGTGAGGTGTGTATTAAGGAAGGCTAGTCTATCCAGAATAGACCTTTTAGTGCTTAGTAACATAAAGGAAAATGCTACGGTAACCGTGGTGTTGGCAAATGCTGACTTTTTGGTAGTAGACGACAGAACTAACACTGTAGTATGTGCTACATCCAGCAGTCTTTGGTAGCAAGATTCAACTTACCTTCTCTTGGGAGAGGGTGATCTGGACTTTGATCGACTGCAAAACAGGAAGAAATACTAAGTGATAAAACTTTATAAAGTTACATTATAACAAAACAATTTCTCCCATACTTTAAAACAGTAAGGAAATCTCGAACCTTAGTCAGCATTTTAGATAGTTATCGCTGACAACGTGTCCAAAATCTTTTAAAAGGGTTTGTAGGGGCATCAGATTAATCCCCACCGTCCCTACTACAGCTGGAGCTAGATGTGCCTCTGCAGCAAACCCTTTTAGGTATTTTAAGAACAGTGTCTAATGCTCACAGTAATTCTGTGATGCAGGGGTGGAGGAGAGCAACCAAGTGAAGTAAGAGGAATCTGTGCTGAGATAGACAGTAAATAGTTAAAACAAAAAAGATGGGGTAGGGTAATGCCCCACCACCACCTTCCAAGAAAATATTTTCTAGTCAGAGTTATATCTGAATTAAAAACTCACTAAACATTCGTGACCTTTGAAGTAAAAATCCCAACTAATCCATTTTAGCAATAACACCCTTCAAGTACAAAGTGAAATATTGGTCCTCGCAAAGGGCTTTGTGAATCGTGACAGAGCAATACTGACTTCTAAAAGATCTAGTGCAGGCATCAGCATTACATGCTCACCTTTTAGCAGGTGAGCCAGATTTAGATCTACCATGGGACCCAGACCTACAATGGGAGAGAAATAAGGCTCAGCAAGGCACCAATGGCATGCAGGCACAGTGAAATTACCTACCCCAGTGATCATGAAATTCATCCCACATGCCAAGAAAATGGCAAAGGGCTAGTGACTGACCGACAGAAATCCACCCGTGTCTGGGGCTTTTGCAGTTAAGTTTCAGAAGACAGCTTTTTAATTCAGTGCCACACATGCTGCAGTCATCAACCTATTCTGGATAGTACTTGAAACCTGGGACAGTTCACATGAGTATATTGTTCCATCGAAGCTATGCCAGCTGTAAGTATTTTCACAGTATTCCAAACTGGCAAGATTCCATTAGGGTGGGTGTCTCCCACCTGAAAGCCAAGCTGGTTTCCAGACAATACTCTCCATCTTCCTTTCAATGTTATTAACACCTTAGATGTAAAATCTTCAGCCTTGGTTATGTGTGTCTGCTGAAAGTGTGAACTCTTTTCTAGCTATGGAAAGTTAACTGTTCTGAAAAGATTTCCAAGGATGTCCGTTACACTGGAACAAGTTTGAAGTACACTTCAGTGTTACCATGAAAGTAGATAAATTGTCTAGTTTCAACAACAAGTAGTATTGTAGCTTTCCAGTATTCAACCCTTTCCTTAACTATTTCAGCATTTCATAGACTTTGGTATTGTTGATATTTAATATCATGAGCACTATGTTTTCCTAAACCTTGAACTATCACGTTGAGTTCAGTCAGCAGAACACATCAAGTCATTCGACCACTGCATCCCTTAATGCCCTTTCTCAACCAAGAACTTTGTTTCTTCAAAACAGATACAGTCTTAGCCAAGTGACACTACTGTACCTCAGTCCTAATATGAATTATTGGAAGAATCTGAAGCTTTCAATGATCAAAAGTCACTGTGATTGAGAAATTCACAACTTCCTTCCTTACCAGCTTCATCACGCCAAGTGTTGCTCAAATTGTTTTTGAATAGAACCTTTTGACACACAAGACAATGACGTTTCACTTATGTGGCCAATTAGTTTATGAAGATAATGCATGAAGCCTGCTACTGGAAACCATGCTTTGAACTTCACTGGTTGTCACTTTCAGCTAATTTCAGAAGGAAAACCCTTGTAACAAGGCACTGATATTCTTTACCTTTAGCAATGCCCAGTAGTGTCAGCAGTTAGTTTCTATATTCCCTCTCCTGGGATGCACATCTTGCAGTGACAGCTGACCATTCCCAGGAGC
>ML675614.1:914873-937026 GCA_007922155.1 Mesoclemmys tuberculata | reverse complement strand
ATGTAATAAAATATACCAGGATGTTTTCAAGTCAGATATCACTGCTCACTCATATTCATTTGTGTTTGATTCCCCCTAACTATTTCTGGGGTATAGCAACTCTTGTGCCATTTTCTTGGCTCAGAAAATCTTAGCATGAGAGAGCAGTGCCTCCTTAACACAACCACCATCAGAGAAAGGTTCTCCTGCTGTGTGATTTTTGTGACATTTTAAAAACAGCAGCAAGAGAATGTGTAACTGGTTATAGAACTTCTACAGCTATAGAAAGCCCAGGCTTCCCCTTGTTCTTCTGTAATGAAGCCATGAGAATTGTCTGCTTCCTTGGAACTTCCACAGTGACCATTCTGAAACCAAGCACAATGAACAACATCAGCGCTTTGCTACTGTCCAGTAATGCTAGGCCTGGACTCTCTCTTGTGACCAGGAACTTGACTACGGGTCTTGGGGTATTTAAGTACCTGCACTTTTACAATGGAACCGGTAGGCCATGAACAAGATGAATGTTAAAGTGGGAATTCTGGGTGTAATCCCTTCATCTGAGAAGAAATGGGTGACTCAGAGAAAACAACTACAGTGGTAAAACTCAGTAGCCAACAGTATGCAGGGTTATTCAAGAATCTCCATCACTGACATGTGAGTTGATCTTGATTAGTCGTTCTCTGCACATTACTGGCATGTGCAGATGCAGTGAAGATTAAAAGAATGACCAAGTGGAGATGTGAACTTGGTGGAACTACAAGTAAGGCTCACTGTGGCACTCATGAGGTAACATGTAGAAAGAGCCCATCTTCGCAGCAAGAGAAAGCATGCTACACTTCTCCTCCCCCCGGGTCTCCCTCACACAAGGCAGAATGTCAGCATTTCTTTTCTCTGATCCGCTGCCGCCTCCCTTGCTCCTGCCCCACCTCCAAGCAGTGCTCTCCCTATTCTTCATCCCTCCCTTCCCCAGGAAAATTCTCAGACACCCTCCCACTTGTGATAGGGATCCTGTCTCTTGCCATCAACAGTAGCCACTCTTCCTCCCCTGCAGGCAGAGGGCTTTCCCACCAAGTGTTGCTTCCCTACCCTTTCTCTAGGTACTCACACACCACACCCAGCAGCAAGAACCAGGTGCTGGCTCAGTGCATGTAGCTCTCCATCCTTCAAACCCCCCAGCATGTACTCCAGGAGATGAGGGAGCCTTGCCTCCTGCTGCTTCGGTATACCTCGAGTGGGTCTTGCAAGGGGGCGCTCCCTGCCACCCATCAGTCCCAGCCCTCTGGTGCGTTCCATCGGGCCCTGGCCCTGTGAGCCCCCTCGGCTGCCCTCTTCCCATGCACCGAGCCGGCTGCACAACCTGTGGCCAGTCTTCTTTCAAACTGCACTGAGGGACCATCTCTACATGCTCATGCTCCACACCCTTCACTTCCTCGCCCTTATGTCCCATCCTGACACCAGATGGAGGGACCTGTTGCTACCTGCGGAGGGTGAGGACCCCCAGTGGGCCAGTCTGTACTCCACCTTGACCCCATGGCCCACCTGGGACATCAATTGGTGGCTCCTTCACAGAGCTGTGAGCACATGTGTGCATTTGGCACAGTTCACCCCGGCCCTGACACCTGCCCCTATTGCGCCGTGAGGGAGATCCTGCTGCACGTCTACCTTGAGTGCGCCAGGCTGAACCCGATCCGGCTCCGCCAGAACCTCCAGCTGAGGCTGTGGCTGCACTTTTCCCCGACTTGTTTTTATATGCACACCATGCCCCACAAAGTCACGGGATCTCCTCGTCAACCTTCTCCTAGCCCTGGCCAAAACAGCCATCTATAACACCAGGGAGAGGAGGTCGGTGGTGGGGGAGGGGGTTCTGTGACTGTGGGACCTACTTCCATTCCTCTATTCACTCACGCATCCAGGCAGGAGTTCCTCTGGACAGCGTCCGCTGGCTCCCTTCACACCTTCCAGGTGCAGTAGGCTCTGTCCGGGTTTCTCTGCCTGGTGTTCCATTCTGGTTCCCTTCGTTTGACCCTGTGCCTGCTCCTTTTTTCATTCTTTGTCCCATGAACTCAGTTGTGTCCTGGGCCCAGTGACGACTCCTCTCTAGAGGGAGGGGCCTTTAGCAGTGGGTGGGCTCATGCCTGCCCACTCCCCAGATTACAAATAGTAGCAGCAAGAACTACTGCTGCTGCTAGAAAAAATGGAAGAGAGCAGCTAGGAAAGAGGAGTTCTTTAATTCTGCAGCCCTCCAAGACAAGGAACAAAACCCACAGATGTGGGCAAAGACAGAGAATGGAAAAGCATCATCCGTAAGCTTCTAAATCCCCTATCTTTACATAATATACAGTAGGAGACCTGCTCCACAAGTGCCAGCTAGGCTGTCCATAGCACACCGATACACAGAGTGCAGCTTAGACCTACTTATTACAGAAGTATTAATGAAAACTTAGACATGCAACATTTTACACACAATTCTTTCAATTGGGTTTGAGACATTTAATTCCTATGATCCGTTCTGTACAAAACAATCCTCCATTCTATTATACCACTTTTTAATCTAATTCAGCTACCACAGCTAACAGTTACTGCCCAGGACAGTTCAGAGATCAGCAGCAACCAAGAATATGGGCACTGGTGAGTCTTTCACGCACTTGTCCTGGGTATGTACCCATGACACCACAGAATACCAAGAATCTGGCACGGAGAATCCTTGGGAGAGGAACACATATAATAATAGCACAATAGTACACTTTGACTTCCTGTAAGTTAGAAGCAGGAAGGAATTATGATCTTGAATGGGCAAGGGACATTTAAGAACTGGATTTATTCCTGTTTTAGGTGACTTACGTGTTTCTCATACATGTTAACTGACATACATACATACTAGTCAAAACTGGTTTATGTACCGAAGGTTTGCCTATTGTTTACCATCACAGATTTAGACCTAAGGTATCCTGTACAAAATGCTGGTAAAGTAATGAAATCTGTTACAAATAAGACTATGATGTACAGTTTTAGAACACTTCATATTCCAAACTTGCTGGAAAAGGAGCTTAGACAGTACCCAGCATTTACCTGAGATTCAAAGTGCATTTGACTGCGAGTTAATTCAGCCTGCAGCTATTAGTAAGTGGCTTTAATCAATCATGTCAAAGATCTTACCTGCTTCTTGGCCACGTAACGGATCTGGATCTTGATCGTGATCTGGATCTAGATCTAAGTTTGAAAAGAAATTAATAAAATCCAATCCAACTCCAGGAAAAAATATTGAAGTATTAAGATGACCAAAGCGGCCTATCAAAGTAGCCTTGTTGTTGATTGGTGCTAAGATATCTCTCAAGCTCACAAGACCTACAGTGTGCATAGGACAATGCAATGCAGACATGACACCTAGATTACACAGAATAAGACTATAACTTTAATCACCCAAAAGCTCAATGATTGTCTACATAGTTGGGTAATGTGTGGCACATTCATTTGTCCACGTAGCCCCTGCTTTGTTTGAAACATCAGTATGTAAAAGCGCACCAGGGAAACTTTACTGCACACCAGAAGGGTCTGGACAGATCAGCTACCGCACAAACACATTCCTGCAGTTTAGAAGTCACACTGCGTTAGTGCACATTACTGCTCTGTGTGAACAAACCCTCAGAGAACTCAGTTTACACTATCTAATTCAAGAGGAACTAAAGTTAATGCCACCCCCACAGCCTCTGAAGGGAACTATAGTTTGGTCTTGAGGGCTGTCAAGCCCTCTTCAGAGAGTCTGCTCTGCAAACAGGTAGAGTTAGGCTTCTCACAAATACGTTGTGAATCCACCACATTACTAAAAAGTTACAATGCATAACAATTACCTCGATCTTTTTAAAGAATCTGATTGGGACCTGCGAGGTGAGGCCGATCTAGATCTACGAGGAGAGACCGATCTGGATCTGCGAAGGGAAGCTGACCTAGACCTTCAGGGAAAATTTTAAAAATTATTCAGTTTCACTTCTCTTAAAAAAAAAAAAGGAAGCACAAGACAGTCTGACACTCACCTCCTACCACGGCTTCGGCTGCGTGACCGAGAATACCTTCTTCCTCTGGACCTTGAATGAGATCTAGACCGTGACCTAATGTTAGGTTAGAAAAAACAAGTATTAGTAAACAACTTTAGGAATTACTGCTCAAGTGCCTCTGCTGAAGTTAAAATTTCAGACAACTAAAAATTAGTGTCTGTCAGTTGGAAAAAACTCAGGGCCTATTTGTTTTGAGTATTTTTACTACCTAGAAAAGATGTTAAGCTGAATTACATTTTAGAATTACATTATAATATAAAACACTGTAATGTGTATTTAAAATAAACCTTGCAAGTTTGCAGGTCGACCCTCTTTGGCCCAAGGTCTAGCAGATCTAGACGATCTAGAAGTATCTATAGCCGATCGCTGCATCTAGGTGTTCTCTTCAATCTAACGACGATCAAACTGACAGCCAAATGAGCCAGGGTGAGGCTTGATTGACGCAAGAAGATTTTTCTAGGTGGGAATGTGGTCAATCTGGTGTTCCTCTTTCTAAACCGGAGGGGGGGGGCCCCAATTGAAAGCCAAATTTACTGTTACGGCGATCACCGACTCAAATTTTCTGCCCTTTAAAGAATAAGGTGAAGCTAGGTGTAGATGGCTCGAGGGGATCTGGCCTCTTATGCTGATCACCTCAAGGTCTAGGAGGATCTTAATTGTCGGATTTTGCCAGGCGCCTCAGCATGAAACCTTAAGGCTCGTGACATTCTGAATCAAGGCGACTGACTCAAACGAAGAAACCTGAAAGGTTTTGACCAGGTTGATTGTTAATATATTAACATTTAATACGAAATATCAACAAATTGTAATTAACACCTGTACGAATACAGCATTAACATTAAATTAAACTGGCATAACGTTCTCTTCTGGGCTAACAAGACCGCAGCAGTACCCGGTGAAGAGAACCAATCGCTCCTTTCACACACGTACCTGCTCCTCCTGCGGCGACTATAGCGATGACAGTCATAAGCGTAATGGCCTTTATCGCCACATTCGTAACATCGGTCATTCGGATCAAACGGGCGCCGCGCCGGAGGCCGATCGTAGCGGGAGCGCCGGGGCATGCCTGTTGACAGCTCCACCCTCACCCGGGAGCCACACAGCACCCTGCAATACGATATATGCAAAATATCAATCAATAATTTGGTATTTTTCATCTAATGCCTATTAAACAAGAAAGCCTATCTCTAAAGCAATCACTAAAATTTGAGAATCCCATTGCTGTAAAAGAACTACACCTTCTCATTCCTGCTCTACACCTATGACTTAGGCCAACCTAGCTACGTCTCTCAGGGGTGTGAAAAATTCTCATCTCAGAGCGACAGTTAAGCCTATACAAGCCCTGCTGTCGACACCACTAGGCGGGTGGAAGAATTCTACTGTTCCCGTCTCTCAAAGATTGAATTCATTACAGCAAAGGAGAAACCCTTTCCATCACTGCTGTAACAAGTGTCGCCCGTACGGCAGGGCGGCTGCAGTGCTGCTGAGCACCTGTAATTCAGACATACCCTTAGTAAGAAGTTAGGGACTCCAGAAATACAATACATGCGTACTTTCCATCCAATCCTCGAACTGCATCTTCAGCATCTCTTGGGTCTTCAAACTCCACGAAGGCAAATCCTGGGGGGTTTCTTGCAATCCACACGGTGCGCAGGGGGCCATAGTAGCTGAAGGCTCGCTCCAGTTCTCCCTTCCCAGCCCCGGTGCCCAGGTTCCCCACATATACTTTGGTCTCTGCAAGAGCAAGTCACACAATTGCTGAGTGACTGAGCAGCTGCTCTAGGGCCCGCAACGTTTCTCCGGCTGAGCAATGCGGCTGGTGTAATGTTACAAACTGGTATAATTACAATTTGCTATCAGCAGCAGTTACTGACATCTAGGTGTTCTTTTCCACTGTCCTGTTACAATTCGCTACCTCTGCCTTTCTTGTCCTCTCATCCAGGGACAGCAAATAGTGATGGATGGGGGTAGACCTATCACAAATTGTTACCCCTCACCTTTCCCATCCTCTGATCCAGGGGTAGCAGATTGTGACTGATGGGGTACATCTGTTATACTTTGTTAACTCTCACCTTTCCCTATCGCATGATCCAGGGGATAGCAATTTGTGATGGTGGGGGGGGGGCCCACTCCCTCACAATTTGCTACGATTGTGAAATCTCTGTTTTACATTTGGACACAAATAAAGAAAGGTATTTTTGTATATGGGAAAAGCCTTCTATAGGGACATTGTATGTAAAATGCTGAATGAAAATACAATGCTGAATGAAGGTACATGTATTGCTTCCTCAGATCTTCCTATGAATGTTGGTACCCTCCTTTTGGTTGTCAGCAAAGCCATCCCTCACAGCAGATGTGTATACGCTCTTGCATTGAGCAACCACTGATGTCATGGGGCTTTCTTCAGCAGATACATTTATAACATTTTCCCACTCTTTGAGCTCAGATTGGCCCAACTATAAGGTGAAAAGCAGGGTGGATTTCCTACAATGAATAGATCCTGTGCAGCTTCAGAAACAAATAGAGAGCTAGTAGCTGCCTGTGAAAGTATAAAGGCTACCATTCCACTGAGGTCAAAGACCAGGGCTGGCTAGCTGATTAGCCCCACCCACTGCACATGGCAAAACATCTGCAGCTTAACTGGCTGATCCTCATAAGAGGAGGAGCAGGAAATAGAGAGGAGGAGCTGCTGGAGCAACTGCCTGAAGAAACTAGTGGCTAAAAGAGAGGCTATTAGAAGTCCTACTATCATGAAGCTTGGAGGTAAGAACCATGGCTGAGGAACTTATGGGTGTGAGGGACAGACTTGGGGAATCATTGATCTTGTTTTGTTGAGGAAACTTGAAATAAAAGAAAAAGACACCACCCCGAGCCCTGCTGGAAACCACATTCCCTGGACTCTGAGAAGGTGCAGGCTCAGCAAGCGCAAGCCTGGGTCCAGCTGCAAAAGGGTGCTCTGAGACAAGCCCCTCTGCCCCCCAGTCCTTTACACTGCCACACTCTGGTTATGGGTCTTTCTGGCCAGGAGATCAGCTCTACTCTCTGATCATGTGCTGACCATCATGATGTTTTAAGTGAGCTGAAAATATTTTTGTTGCATCTGTTTGTACTAATTCCTCCCACTTTTGGGGGCATCTCAACAATGGATTCGTATAACCACCGTAAGGTAAAAAAGATCTAAACGCAACAAATACTGTTTGTGTATGTACGCAACGTTGTTCCTTCATTTTCCAGCCCACAAAAGATGTCCCGATCAGCACAGGACGGAAAGGAAGAGCAAGGTCACATTACATTTTAACCTTAAACCACTTACTGAAACTTTCAGTCCAAAAGTGATACCCGTGAAGTAGTGCAAAGGTTTTTTGATAAACCAAGACGAGTGCTCCAGTTCTTCACTCCTACTCTTTGGCTGCAAACAGCAGATACACTTGGACAATATCAAATTTTAAAAGTTAAAAACAGGTCAGGGGCCTGATTATTAATGACGTGCTGGGGAAGGATTCCTGCAATCTTGTTTGGTTGCCCTGACTGTCAGTCAATATGGGTCACTTTACTTCTGAAGGGAAGTAGCCACAGAGGCATTTAAGGTGCTGCAATATGCACAATGACTTCATGCCGCTAGTATCTCACCATCTAGACCAGGGGTGTCAAACTCACTTCCTATGGGGGTCTACATTTAAATTAAATTTAGTTCAAGGGGGCCACTAAGACACTTCATGCTCTAAAAGCTAAAAACACTCAATGCTAAAACACATCATAGTCTAGTCTGCTGTGCTTTAGGTACTGTACCCTCCACTGTTAAATTTCTCCGTGGGGTTAAATTCGGCGGCAGAGTGAGAGAGTCAGAAAAAAACCCAGCCAGGATTACGAAAAACCCGGGCCGGATTACACAAGGCGGCGGGCTGGATTCGGTCCACGGGCCGGATAACACAAGCTGGCAGGCCGGATTCGACCCGCGGGCCTTGCGTTTGACACCTGTGATCTAGACGTTCCCTTAAGAGCAGCGAACTAGGAAAAGTGAGGGTGACAAGGCTCTGTTAATCCCTTTTAGTTTAAATTGCTTTATCTCGTTTTCCATGACACCCACATAAACAGGGCGATGCAGATATATAGATGCAAGAACCTCTCTTAAAAACAGGAGTCCTGTAGCACCTTAAAGACTAACAAATTTATGCAAGCATAAGCTTTTGTGGGCTGCTCCCGAGTGGGGGAGAGCATGAAGTGGCACTCGGGGGTGCAGTGAGCGTGCACAGACCAAGAGTAACAAACCGTGGGGAGCTAACAGCCAGCTCCGCTGAGTAGATGAGGCCCATGCCCAACCCGCGCTCGCAGGCGAGGGTGACTGAGGCGAGCCAGCCCCGCTCCGCGGGCAGCGCTGGCAGGCCGGCCGCTCCGCAGTGCCTCTGAGGGCTGTGCCCCAGCGCTGCTCGCACGGGTGTCCGGCTCGTCCCATGCTTGGCTGAGGGGTCCCTTTATTCCCGGCGGGGGGCTGGGCCTCACCCCCTCGGCTACGCGGACTGTGGCACCGCCCGTGCGCTGCCCTGCGTGCCCGGGCCCGGCTCGGGCGCCGCCCCCAACGTGTCTGCCAACGTCGGACGCGGGGCGTCCGGCCCCTCCGTGCGCAGCGGCTGCCGGCGCGGCCGGCCCGGCCCGTGTCCCAAGGAAGGGGCGGGGGGCGGGGCCGGGCCGAACACCAGGGCACGGCGGGGGAGGGGCGTAAACGAGTCCGCGGGGCTAGAAGCGGCCGGCCGGGCCCGCCCCCGCTTGAGGGCAGCGCGAGGGCCGCAGCCGCGACTACTTCAGCAGCGGTGACTGCGCATGCTCAGCTCGCAGGCGCATGCGCAGCAACAGACCAGCGGCCGGCGAGCGCGGCTCCGTACGGGCCGGGCCGGGAGACCCCGTAAGGCCGCGGCCGAGGACAGGCGCAGGGCCCCGCGCGCAGCTGCGGGCGGAAGATCCCGGGCCCCGCCCCCCGGCGCCGCCATTGCTGTTGACGCCGCCGCCATTGGCCCGACGCTCCCGAGCGCGGCGCTGCCCCGCCTATCGCCGCCCGGCCCGGCCCCACCCCCGTGCGCGGGAGCCGCGGCGCGGGCCTGGCCAGCAAGGCGCCGCCCTCCCCCAGCGGACCCGGCACCTACCGCCGCCATAGCGCCCGTAGCGAGACATCGCCCCGGCTCCAGCAGCCGCCGCCGCTCCGGGGTCCGCGCCAGCCGCTGTCCGTGCGCATGCGCCGGGAGTTCCTGACTCCTTCCCCTAGAGGACCGATTGCTTTCGCGCATGCGCACGAGACTGCTAGCCCGCCAAAGCGGGAAGTGGCACCTTGGCTTCTACAGTAACGCGCCCTGGTGGCTCCAGCCTCCTCCCGCAGGCGGCGCGCGAGCGCCCGGAACGTCGGAGATCCTGCCCGGGTGAGGCGCCGTGCGAGGGGGGCGGGCCTTAGTGTGAGTGACAGCCGCGTTAGCGAGTGCCGGGGGGGCTGCACGCACGGGAAATGACGCGCTGACGGGGGTGACGCGCGTAGGTATCGCGCGTGCGTTGCGGCCCAGCCCGTACATCCGCGCCGCGGCACGTGCGTTTCCCCGGGGGCGGGGCCGGGGCCGGGGCCGGGCTGAGCGGTTGTTGCCGCTGCCGAGCGAGCGCCGGGGACGCGCGGGACAGGCGCCGCGGGCCGGGTCCTCCCCCCGAGCGGGCAGCTGGTGACGCCGACGTCGCGTGTGAGTGACGTCAGCGCGGGGCGAGCTGCGCTGTGATGCGGGCCTGCCCCCAGCGCCCGGCCCGGCCCGGCCCGGCTGGCGGCGGCGCGGGGCGGCCGGGGGCCGGGGGAGGCGCGCTGCAGCGAGCCCGGGGCGGTGTCTGGCGGCCCGTGTGGCCCGGCGAGATGGGCCCGCGGGTGCGCTGCGGAGGCCAGCGTCGGGCTGTGATCCGGGCCCGTGCGCACCTGAATAGTCCTGCCGGAATTAAGCGCCAGGGGGTCAGCTTGGGTTCAGGGCAGGGCACCCGCTTCTCCGTGTTCGCGGCAGCCAGCACAGACCCAGAGTGGGACGCTGGGCTCTGCGTTCCGGGTAATAGAGCAGCAGGCCAGAAAGTGGAGGGTGAGCTGCAGATCCCCGAGCCATGCAGGGGGGTTCGGGGAGCAAAGGGCTGTCACAGCTTGCTGGGGCTTTCCTCCTTCCAAATACTGTGGTCAGGAAGTGGAGTAGACTCCCAGTGCTCCCTGCATCTGCACAAGGTATGAACTGGGCTTCCCCCTGGCTCTTTGGACTCAGTCCTGTACAAGAGCCTTCATCCCCTCCCTCATCCACCACTCAGTTCCATGAAGGGGGTCCTGGGAAAAGGTGATAGAATCATAGACTATTAGGGTTGGGAGGGACCTCGGGAAGTCCTCTAGTCCAACCACCTGCTCAAAGCAGGACCAACCCCACCTAATCCCAGCCAGGGCTTTGTCAAGCCAGGCCTTAGAAACCTGTAAGGATGGAGATTCCACCACCTCCCCAGGGTAACCCATTCCAGTGCTTCACCACCCTCCCTGGGAAAAAGATTTTCCTAATAGCCAACCTAAAACACCCCCAGCCCCCTGCAACTTGAGACCATTTCTCCTAGTTCTGTCATCTGCCATCACTGAGAATGGCCTAGCTCCATCCTCCCTGGAACCCCCTTTCAGGTAGTTAAAGGCTGCTATCAAATCCCCCCTCATTCTTCTCTTCTGCAGACTGAACAAGCCTAGTTCCCTCAGCCTCTCCTCATAGATCATGTGCTCCAGCCCCCTAATCTGGCCAGCTAGATGTCAAGTTGTTGATCATTGCTCGTTGAGCCTGATGATCTTGCCAGCTTTCTATCCATCTTATATAGTCCATCCATCTAACGCAGACTTCTTTAACTTGCTGATAAGAACAACTGTGGGAGACTGTATCAAAAGCTTTGCTAAAGGCAAGGTATATCATGTCTGCTGCTTTCCCCACATCCACAGAGCCAGTCACCTTATCATAGAAGGCAATCAGGTTGGTTAGAGATAACTTGCCCTTGGTGAATCCATGCTGACTGTTTCTGATCACCTTCCTCTCCTTCAAGTGCCTTCCTACCTCAAGTTCTGCTGCCCTTCCTGATCAATATCCTTTTGGCAGGGCTTGAAGAGGAAGCATGTGTAGGGCAGGGCACAAGAACCATGTCATCAGCCTAGCACACGAGGTTGGAAGGCAAATGCAGTGCCCACAACAGGGAGTTGTGCCCAGTGCTAACTGAACAGTCTTTGTGCTCTTCTCAGTTGACTATGATTGTAAGAGTTACTTGGGTCCATAGTGGAAAGTATGTAGTAGAAAGTACATGTTTTTGTGTGCCAGGAATGTGATTTTTTTTAAGTTGTGTACACCTTTAAAAACAATGAACAAGGAAGGAGTTTTTAAATTGACTTTTTCAGTAAAAATATGATGTAAGAAGCGACTAAGATTTGTTTAAACAGAAGAAGGAATAAAACTCCATACTGATGCAAAGGTTTGGAGTAGAGGCATCTGCTGTTGCTAATAACTACACTGATTGCTCCTTAGGTTCAGTGAAATATGAGTGAATGGCAGAGGAAAAGTCCTTTAGAGTGGCAAACTTATGTGAACAAAGAAGTAAAAGTCACAGCTGCTGAGAAACATGAATATAGAGGATGGGTCTTAACAATTGACCCAGTTTCTGCAAAGTGAGTACCAAGCTGTTGTTTGCTCATAACAAAGAGAATGGTGATCTGATGTGTAGAAATGGAAGGTGCTGAATCAAAAGTATACTTGCTTGGAGCCGAAATGGCACACTTAGCCTCTGGTCCCTAATTCTATATCCATGCTAATTGGCAGGGCTGAGAGGAAGCGGATGCTAGGAGTCATGAGGACCATTCACATGATTTCAAATTGTCCTCTTGGGTAAGAGACTAGGGTTTGGGGAACAGACAGAAGCCATGAGCTTGGTTGCTCTGGATTCATGCCAACTTTGCTGTGGAGTTTAAGCACTCTTAAAACATAGGCACTGCTTCAGTGTAGTGCTGTGTTTTAAATACAGAATATATTCCATCTTACTCTCATCAAAGAGAAAGCAAAGGGGAAATATTAAAGAGCTAGGCATCTTAAAAATCCCAGTCTAATTTCCTGTTAAATAATATCACCTAAGGCCACAATCCTATACTGTGATCCATGGGGTGAACTGCTCTGCATCCATGCAGATCACAGTTGGGACTGTAGATAACTAAAAGGAATTTAAAAAAAAATCAAACTTGACATGCTTTACTTTTGTATTTTGCTCAGCTTGGACAATGGAAGTAGATAAATTGGGAGAGGTGGTGGGGGAGATTTCTGTTCTCATAGGCTAGGTTTAGGCTGAAAACACTGTAAGGGGATGTTTATAGCCAGGTAACAATGTTTTAGCTAAAAGAATATGCCATAGGGGACAAGATGCATAAATTTGGCTTAAGGGCTTTGCATTATTATTATTTAGTTGTGAATTGAACTACTTCTCCTGTGTCTGTACAGCGCCTAGCACAACAGGGTCTCATTCTTTATTGGTCCTTAGGCACTAGCATAATAAATGTTAATAATAACCTTCCCATCCATCTCCTAGGTTATGTGGTCTTGGAGACAAGTTAAGGGTGAGTCTGTACTTTGAGACTAAGTTGAACAGACTCTTCATTTAGTCCTGTTATGATCTTCTTGGGGGTACCTTAGTGTTCAAAAGTTTTAAGAGCTTGCTTCATCATACCTAACCCAGCCATCGATGTGTGCCCAAGAATTGTCCCTTCCAGAGATTTGTAAGGCTGCTATATGGAATTCTGTTCATCTGAAAATATAAAGAAAGAAAAAAATAAAGAAAATATAAAGTGATTAGGGCCTCTGCATCTTGGTGCCATTTTGCTCGTGAGAACAAACGTTTTCTAGCTCTGCTTTATGCTTTGTGAGCCAGAGTGTGGGTGCAAGGCTCTGCATATGCCTTGAGAAGGAATTGGGCTGTGGGGATACCTGGCAGGAACTTTCTGAGGTAGTTAATTGAGTACCACTTTAGCTCTTGGGGTCTCGTCACTAAGGGGTCTAAATGTCAGGTTTGAAATGCAAAGGGTGCGAGGTGCTACAGGCTGAGTTCTGGGCATGGCTGGCTTAGCTCTTTCTTCTCAGTGTAGATCAATAAAGTTCCATGCATTTTGCTTTGAATTTTTTTCAGACAAGGATGTATGATGGAGTGTCTCTGCTCTGTATGAGCTGTTCGAGCCCACGGTGTGCTTTGGAAGAGTAGAGAGCTGCTGCTTCACTGTTGTTACCTAACCCTGGTCCCCGGCCCCCCCATGCTGTGTGTTTCCTGTGCCCACTGGTGACTGTCCTTCCCTTCAGGATGGCTGTAATGCTGTGTTTATCTGTGTCATTTGTAAAGCAGTTTGGTATGAAAGGGACTTGGGAAATGTAAACTATCCCAGTATCCTTAATTGGGCCAGGCTAATTTAGAGTGTCTCAATTAAAGCGCCACAGCTTCACCAATGTAGTGTTTCAAGTGTAGACCTGCCCGAAGGAGCCCCATATCAGACTCTCCCATAGCCCAATGCCTCAAACACTCTCCTGAGAGGTGGGAGCCCTCTGAAATTCTTTCTCCCCCCAGGCACAGACAGGAGTTGAACCTGGGGCTCCCATCTCCCAGGTGCATGCTTTACCCACCAGGGCAGCATCACCCCTTCCTTCTCTTCCGGCTGTTTTGTATGGAGTGGGACAGGGCCCAAACTTGTGTGTCATTGTCATGTTCCTTCCCCCCCCCCAGAATCGGCTCAGGCATTTAAGCCGCCTGATGCTAGGAGACAGGTCCCTGTCTGCATGACGAGGCAGAGATACGCACCTCCCTTGCAGCCCAGACGTAGGCCATTTGCTATGCTACAGTGCTGCAGAGGTGCGGCTGTAGCACCATAGCGCAGACACTTCTTGCATCAATGGAGGGGGGTTTTCTGTCAGTGCAGTTAATCCCCCTCTCGGAGAGGTGGTAGCGAGGTTGACAGAATGTATTCATTGACCTAGCCTCACCTGCACTGGGGCTTGCGTCAACCTAACTGCTGCTTAGGGTGCAAAATTTTTCACTGCCCTGAACGACCTAGCTGGGTCAATCTATGTTTCAAGTGTAGACCAAGCCTTAGGCACCTGTTCCTGAGAGAGGAATGGTGCTTAGCATACACCTCCCTGGTCAGCATCTCCCTTTGGCTAGCTTAAATGGGGAGCTGCCTAGAATGCTGGCTTGAGTGGATCCCATTCTGAGGCACCTTTTGGTCCCCACGCATTGCATAGGGAGTCTAGGTGTCTAACTCAGCCTTTGTGGATTGCAGTGTTCTTCCCGTGATTTTTTTCAAGGCTCCTAAAAGTTATGCACCCTGATGCTTAGCATTGCAACGCTTCCGGCTATGTCTACACTACTGCTTATGTTGGCATAACTTATGTCACTCAGTGGTGTGAATACATCACATCCCACCCCAAGCAACATAAGTTATGCAGACATAAGTGCTGGTGTGGACTGCGCTATGTTCACAGGAGACCATCTCCCAGCAACCGCTTCCGTCACTCAGGGGCAATAGTAGTCAAGCCAATAGGAGAACTCTCTCCCATTTGGCTTAGAGCAGCTATATAGAGCTTACAGCAGTGCAGCTGCACCATTGTAAACTCTAGTGCAGCTGTGCCCTTAGTCACTTTGTGGATCCCACCCTAAATTCCTTCTCATAGCAATCACTCAGGCTTTCCTTTACTGTCCATGGGGATGTCTTCTCCTTGCACTGCCTGTCACCAAAGGGATCTTCCAGCAGAAATGAGACCTGATTTTTCTAATGCACATTCTCCTAGCCCATTCATATTTTTTTCTTTAAGAAAAAACATTCTGGCATCTTTTAAATAATAAACAAGCAAACAAGGCAGAATCTTTCTTTCCAAGCCCCTTAATGGTGATGTATTTACGTGGTAATTAAGGTGTGGGGTTCTATGTTCTGGCCTTCAATGCGCAAGTTCTTAAAAAGACTTAAGATATAATAATCCTGAGCATTCAGGAACCCTGTATTGTGTTTGCACTTGGAGACTTAACTCTGCATTTCTGAACTCTGGAATACTTGATTTCCCAGCCTAGCTTAGCAGTAATTTTTTTTTAATGTGGAATGTTCTTCTATGTAGGGCCAAGATTCTCAAACAGGTGTCTGAAATTTGCTTGATTTTTTTTTAAAGTGACTTAAGAACTGCTAAGTACTCAAATTTTGGAAATCTGGTGACATATTTAGGATTCTAAGCACCCATTTTTGAGCAATACAGCCTAGATTTCTCACTTTCTTTTTCTACTTAATGACTTACATATGAATGGTATGTCCTCTTCCCTGGCAGTATTGTCCTAGTGAAGCTCGTGGAGGATGGAAAAATATCTGTCTCCGTCATCTTGGGTCATGCTGTACAGAAAGTTGAAATAGTGAATGAAGGGGATGATGAAATGAAGGAGCGAATTGCTCATCTATTCATGCCAGGAGAGAGCAAAGCTTACAGCCAAGAAGAACTGGAGAAGAGGAAGAACAGCCTGAAGACTTGGCTGGAGACTAATCACATCCCTGTAACAGAACAAGGCGAGTCACAAAGAACATTGTGTGTGGCTGGTGTATTAACGATCGACCCGCCATATGGGCCAGAAGACTGCAGCAGCTCCAATGAAATTATTCTGTCTAGAGTCCAGAGCTTGATACAAGGCCATCTCGCAGCACAGGAGTAATGGACAAGTTGACAAATGCTTCTCATTTAAGTCATCTATTTCAAAGCGGGGGAGGTGCTTTTTTTCCCTTTAAATTAAGAATTGTTCTGTACTGTTGGTAGCCTTGATTTTTTGACTGACTGGTTGGGCGTGAGCAGTACTGTTGTGTGTTAGCCACTCTAGCTGATCATATATGTCAGGGAACAGGTGGTGGAACAGCTGTATAACTGAAAGCAAGAACCATTTGTACCACTTAATATTTTGTATTAAAAAAACTGCATTCCTAATTCACTTTCTTTATCTAACCACATTGTCTCATGTGAAAAATTAAGCTGATGAATTTGGTCTTCCTTGCTGTGTCCCTCCCCTTTGTGTCTGCCCTTAATTGCCCCTCTTCCTGCCTGTGGATGACACACAGATTGGTGGAGTGGTAAATACCAAGGAGGACAGGATAGTCATAGGGTGCAATCTGAATTGCTTGGGATGCTGGTCCCATTCAAACAAAATGAATTTTAATACAGCCAAGTGCAAAGTTATACCTCTAGGAGCAAGGAATGCAGGCCATCCCTACAGAAAGCAGTGCCTCTGAAAAGGGTGTAGGGATCATAGTGCACAGACAGCCCAACATGAGCTCCCAGTGCAATTCTGGGCTGAAAAGGGCTAATGTGATTCTTGGATGTATAAATAGGGGAGTAGAAGGAGGGAGATAATTGTATCTGTGTACATGACATGGAGGAAAATTGAAGTAGTTCTGGTGTCCACATTTTTAAGAAGTATTGAAAAATTGGAGAGGGTGCAGAAAAGAGCTATTACAAATATTCAGGGGCTGCAGACAATGCCATACAGTGAAAGACATAAAGAGCTCAATCTGTTAACCTCAAATCTTTTTGATAAGATGTCTTCATTGCAGAGTAATCCCAGGCTCTTATGCAAGCGTTGCCCTGCCCCACCTCCCATTCACACACACAGTCCTCTTACCGCACCTGAGGTAAGTGATTTCTACCTGGACTGGTGAGGGGGGAGGAGCTGGAGCTCAGCTTTCATTGGGGTTGGGAATCTGCCCCCTGTGCAGTGAGGACACAGGTTAAGTCAGTTCAGTGCTGATAATCCTCCAGTGCTTTCCCACAATTCTCACCCCCCCCAACACACACACAGAAGGGCAGGCATGTTCTCCCCCAATTCATGGGGGGAAAAACAGTGACTGAACTTACTGCAGAACAAAGGGCCAGGATGTGCAAGCACCAGCCAGCAGAAGTCCTACTGACATGCATGAGTGGAGCACCAGTGAGTAACTTAGTGGTACCTATAAGAGGTAGGCTGTCTCAGCAGCCAGTCTCTGCGTGAATTGAGTAGTCTGAGAGGTGACTTGGTTACACTGTAAGTAAAGCATCTTCACCAGGAGAAAATATCAGATACTAAAGGGTCTTTTACTGTAGCAGAAAGAGACATAACAAGAACAAATGGCTGGAAACTAAAGCTACGCAAGTTTCCTAACAACTTCCTTCTTTGATAGTATTAGCAGTCGTTCCCCTCCCTCACATCCACTAAGCCACCACCTCTGTCAAAAAAAGAAATTGGGCTGGTGTGGCATGATTTGTTCTTGACAGGACAAGATCAAAAGCTTATTTATTTTACTAACTGAACTTGGTCCAGTAAAAGAGTCTCACCTACCTTTGCCTCCCTCATGTAGGTACAGTGACATTTAAACAGTTTCATAGGCTTCAGAGCTATTTCAATCCTACAGCCAGGGTTTGAGCCAAAATGCTTTCAAATCCTGGGCCTCTGTTGACGTCAACTGGCTTTGAATCAGACCCCCCCTGAATAAACGGGGCCTTTCGCTACACCTGTGTGCGTACCTAGCTCTCAGCATCAGTCGCTGGTTCACTCCGAAGATGACTCTCACACGCCGGCCCTGAAGCTCAGTTTAAAATAAGCGAACACTTAAATTCTACCTTAAAGGAGAGGGCCAGAAAGTCCTTATGGAGGCATCCATGATCTCTACCTGAAACTACGGACTCGACCTAACGTTAGACCCGGCCCCGCGCCCCTCCCCGCCGAGCGGGGGCTCTGCCCCAGCCTGGGGGGGGGGGTTATGGCCCGCGGCCGCCGGGCGTTTCGCGGGTGACTCCAGGCCCGCAGGGCCCAGGCGCCCATTGGGAGCCGCGCTGGCGGCCTGAGACGCGCCCGTCGAGCACCTCGGCCCGGCGGCGCCGCGGGGCCCAGAGCGCGGCCGGGAAATGCCGGAGCCGCGGCTGCTGCCGGGCACAGCTCAGGCCCCTCGCGGCTGCCCCACGGAGACGTGCTGGGCCCGGCCCGGCCCGGCCCCGGAGCTCTCCTGGAGGCCGCTCCCCGCCCCAGCGCGACTGCCCGTCGGGCCCGCGGGGGGACGGGGCGGAGCGGCCCGCAGTCCTGCCCCGCCCTTCTGTGGCGGGCGCTCACGCGCCACCGGCCTGCCGCGGGTTAAGGACCCGTACCCTTTGACCCGCTCTGTTACTATGGATACCGGGGCTGGGGGGAGAGGGCTGGCTCCCTTTCCCGCCTTCCCAGCGCGCGGTGGCGGCCGAGGCAGCGGTGCGCATGCGTGAGGGCCGCTCGCTCCATATAAGCGGCTCGCGGCGCATGCGTGGCGCGCGCGCGGAGAGAGCGGGGCAGGCTGACGGTTGGAGGGCGCGAGCAGCATGTCTCGCTACGGTCGCTATGGAGGCGGTAGGGGTCGGGCCCGGCCCGGGCCAAGCGGGGGGGACCGGCGTTGGGGGTGGGGCGCCGCTGCCCCTGTCCGATTTCCGAGGGGCACAGCTGGGGCAGGGCCCGCGCGCGGCTCGCCGCGGGGGAGGAGGCCGGCGCCGCGCCGCCATTTTGCGCACGTTGGGCGCTCGCCGCGCGGCTGGGCCAGCAAAGGGGTTCGCGGGGGCGGCCAAGATGGCGGCGGCGCCTCGGCGGTAGATGGCCTCGGGGCGCCGGCGGGGGCGGGGAGGCCCGGGGCCCGCGCAGGGCAGCGCCTCGCTCTGCGCGCTCGTGGCCGGCAGGGCCGCCGCCGGCGGGGAGGGGCCGTGGGCGCCGCCGGGCGGACACTGCGGGCCCGGGCGGCCGCTCGCTCCTCAGCGCCCGTGACTTGCTCTTGCAGAGACCAAGGTGTACGTGGGGAACCTGGGCACCGGGGCCGGCAAGGGCGAGCTGGAGCGAGCCTTCAGCTACTACGGGCCCCTGCGCACCGTGTGGATCGCGCGGAACCCGCCCGGCTTCGCCTTCGTGGAGTTCGAGGACCCGCGGGACGCGGAGGACGCGGTGCTCGGATTGGATGGGAAGTACGTGGCGGCGCGGGCCGGGCTGCGGGCGGGCGGGCGGGCGGGGGGCCGGGCCGGGCCGGGCCGGCCGCGGGGAGACTCACGGCGAGCTCGCGTCTCTCCCGACTTGCAGGGTGCTGTGCGGCTCCCGGGTGAGGGTGGAGCTGTCAACAGGCATGCCCCGGCGCTCCCGCTACGATCGGCCTCCGGCGCGGCGCCCGTTTGATCCGAATGACCGATGTTACGAATGTGGCGATAAAGGCCATTACGCTTATGACTGTCATCGCTATAGTCGCCGCAGGAGGAGCAGGTACGTGTGTGAAAGGAGCGATTGGTTCTCTTCACCGGGTACTGCTGCGGTCTTGTTAGCCCAGAAGAGAACGTTATGCCAGTTTAATTTAATGTTAATGCTGTATTCGTACAGGTGTTAATTACAATTTGTTGATATTTCGTATTAAATGTTAATATATTAACAATCAACCTGGTCAAAACCTTTCAGGTTTCTTCGTTTGAGTCAGTCGCCTTGATTCAGAATGTCACGAGCCTTAAGGTTTCATGCTGAGGCGCCTGGCAAAATCCGACAATTAAGATCCTCCTAGACCTTGAGGTGATCAGCATAAGAGGCCAGATCCCCTCGAGCCATCTACACCTAGCTTCACCTTATTCTTTAAAGGGCAGAAAATTTGAGTCGGTGATCGCCGTAACAGTAAATTTGGCTTTCAATTGGGGCCCCCCCCCTCCGGTTTAGAAAGAGGAACACCAGATTGACCACATTCCCACCTAGAAAAATCTTCTTGCGTCAATCAAGCCTCACCCTGGCTCATTTGGCTGTCAGTTTGATCGTCGTTAGATTGAAGAGAACACCTAGATGCAGCGATCGGCTATAGATACTTCTAGATCGTCTAGATCTGCTAGACCTTGGGCCAAAGAGGGTCGACCTGCAAACTTGCAAGGTTTATTTTAAATACACATTACAGTGTTTTATATTATAATGTAATTCTAAAATGTAATTCAGCTTAACATCTTTTCTAGGTAGTAAAAATACTCAAAACAAATAGGCCCTGAGTTTTTTCCAACTGACAGACACTAATTTTTAGTTGTCTGAAATTTTAACTTCAGCAGAGGCACTTGAGCAGTAATTCCTAAAGTTGTTTACTAATACTTGTTTTTTCTAACCTAACATTAGGTCACGGTCTAGATCTCATTCAAGGTCCAGAGGAAGAAGGTATTCTCGGTCACGCAGCCGAAGCCGTGGTAGGAGGTGAGTGTCAGACTGTCCTGTGCTTCCCTTTTCTAAGAGAATTCAAACAGGCTTTTCACTTTAAAAAAAAAAAAAAAACAAGCAAAGCACTGTATAAAATTTTCAACTATTTCACTGCAGATCCCGGTCAGCTTCCCTTCGGAGATCGAGGTCTGTGTCACCTCGTAGATCTAGATCGGCCTCACCCCGTAGATCCCGCTCGCGTTCTTTAAAAAGATCAAGGTAATTATTAGGCATAATGATTACAGCCAACATTTTTCTTAAGGTGGTGGATTCAGAATATTTGAAGGGCATGGTGGAAAGTAGCATGAAACTCATTCTTTGTGTTGTTTGGGGAGTAGATTCTCTGAAAAGGGTTTGAGCCTTCACGAACACACATTAACTTGGGGGTGGGGGAGAATTTCCCCCTCAAACTAAAGTGAATATTTTAGAACGGTGCTCTTGAATTTTTGGTATTGCACAGGTAGCTAGTCTTAGGTTTGGCCTACACTGCAAGTTTTGCCAGCCTAGCTATCCTTGAGGAGTGTAAAGAAAATTGCAACTCTAAACAATATAAGTATTATGGCCAAAGTCCTAGAGTAGTTAAATAAATAAAAATTCCTTCACATATCATAACATAATATAAGCTTATCAATGATCTTGAACTTCCCAAGTTTCAGTGTGTGGTGTGTGTGTTTTTTTTTTTTTTTTGTTTTGTTTTGGAAAATACACTGTCTAAAGCTGGCAAACAGGATCCTGCTCAGATACCAAAATTGCTTGATGAAGTATTTTTACCTATATAGCAAATGCCTTGCATTTGTATTTTGTTAACAGCGTTGCTTTATTAATACAAAAAATAATTCTTAATTGTTGAGTTGATTTGGCTTTCATTAATTTTTTTTCAAACTTTAGGTCTAGATCAAGATCCAGATCCAGATCTGCTTTATGGCCACGAAGCAGGTAACATGTTTGCCTTGATTATTAAAGCCACTTAATAGTAGCTGCAGGTTGAACTACAGTCAGATGCATTAGTTCTTTTTGCCATAGATAGGTGCATGCCAAGCGAAACTCATTCATATACCAGAAGTTTGCCTGTGGTTCACCATCATGCATGAAAACCCTCCAGTGTCCTGTAAGTGAAGGTGGTGACAGGGACATTTATTACAAGGGAAATTTACGTAATCTCAAACATCTCAATCTCTAGATTTGCTGGTTAAACGCTTAAATGGCGTCTGCCAAAAATAAAAATGCACAGTAATTTAGAACTCAAGAGAATCCCATGGGTGTGTGCCCTGATTCATTGGCATATGCTGGTGGTGTGCAGCGACCGACTAACTTATTTACATGCCGTTACCTAGGGAGATTCTTGAACAATAGGGCATGTCGCTGACTACTGAGCTTTAGGACTGGGACCGTTTTCTGTGAGTCAGCCATTGGTTCTCGTGAATGGGGTACTTCTAGAAAAATCCCAACATAAAACTTTTGTGACGTACTTGCTTCTTTATATGAATGCTGTTAAGTGATCCAGGTAGTGAAAAAGATTTCAGGATGGGAGTTAATGAAAAAATGTCAAAGCATTGATATTTTTCACTGCATGGTTTTCAAGATACTCTCTATTGAACTTCACCTTCAAGCAAGCAGAAGATTCTAATAGCTTATTTACAGAAGAACAAAGAGAGCTCTTGGCTGAAGAGCTGCAGAAGTTCTAGAATCCGTTAAATGTTCACATCTTGATGGTAGTTTAAAAGGTCACAATAATAGAACTTTGTTTCTGAGGCACTGCTCTCTTGTGCCAGTGACTTTTGTTGAAGGATTTTTCTGAACAAAGAAAACTTTGCCAAGAAGTAGAAATAGGTGGAATCAAACACACATATTAGCACCTTATATCT
>ML675614.1:808497-914863 GCA_007922155.1 Mesoclemmys tuberculata | reverse complement strand
AAGTAGAAATAGGTGGAATCAAACACACATATTAGCACCTTATATCTGACTTGAAAACATGGCGGTACATTTCATTACATGAGTAATGATGGATAGTCCCATGCATCTCAAGAGACGAAGACAGATGAAGGCTTCAGTGTAGTATTTTCAGAAAAAGATGAAGCTCAGAGTATCGCTAACTGTAGTAGGCTTCATACAATATCTTTATAAATTAAATAACCTTGTATATCAAAAGATTCCATTAGGGATATAAACTTTGTTTAAAAAAGGTAACCATTTAAACAATTAATATATCGGTTAACCAGTTAACAAGTATAATTTTGTTGTGTCCTCCCCCCCTCCCCCCCAAAAAAAAAACCAAAACAAAACACCTCGCCTCCTCCCGTCAGCCCCTGGGAAGTGCCCCCAGTCCGGCTCCATAAGGGACCCTTTTCTTGGACCCAGGATCCCCGGTGTTCTGCATGGGGCACACCACTGCACCAGGGCCTTGGCCTCCCTGGGTGGCGGCGGCAGTAGCAGCACAGCCATCTCTGCTATGGCCCGATGCCTTCACCATGGAGGCTGAGAGCCTGTGCTGCTGGTTAACAATAAATATTAGTCTTAATGGTAAGACTAATATTTATCGTTTAACCATTTGATAATTTACATCCCTAGGTCCCATGTAAAAATTTGAGCAACGCTCAGTCTGAGGAATGCTGTGTATTTCTCAGTCTGTGTCTTGGTAATTGAGAGCTCAAAGGATTAATGCAAGAAGTATTTGAATTGCTGAAGTACTAGTGTCACATGGCTGTGTGCTGGGAAGAACTCAAGTTCTTGGTTGAGAAGGAATACTGTTTAGAAGTAGCATGCAGTGATTGAAAGACTTGATGTATTTTCCTTACTGAACTCAGTGTAATAATTCAAGATTAAGGAAAACACCAATCATCTTGGCAACAGAATTTACAAAAAGCTGGAAATAGCCTAGGAAAGGCTTGGATGTTGGAATTCCAAAATAGTCTAGAAAATTCAGTTATTTCATGGGTTATGTTAGTAAGATTGAAGTGCATCAATCTTGTTCCAGTGTAGCAGACATGTTTTGGGAATCTTTTCAGCACCCTTAAGTTCCTCCAGCTGGAAGACAAATCACAACTTCAGCAGTCATCTGTAACCAAGGTTGTAGTTGAGTTTTAGAAACATTGCACTGAAGATGATTGAGTTGCAGGAGAGCATTGTTTGAAAAGCCAAAAGTTGGCTCTTGGATGGAAGACATTACACCACCCTAACAATATCTTGGAAGTTTGGAAAACAGCTGTTTCGTTTTGTGAAAAGACAAGTCAATTTTGATAGTTCATTGTACTCCATGTGGCTTGTCTCATATTTCAAGTACAGCTGGAATAGATTGGTAATGAATGCATCATGTGTGCCACTGAATTAAAAAGCTAAATTCTGAAACTGAACAGCTAAGCACCACAAATTGGACTTGAATACTCTGCCATTTTTTGGCACCTGGTATGAATTTCACTATCACTGGACTAGGTAATTTTACTGTATGTGCACGCCACTGGCTGCCTTGCTGAATTATATTTCTCTTTGGTTGTAGATCCTAGTCCCATTGCAGATTTAAATTGGGGCCCCCTGCTAAAAGAGGAGCATGTAATGCTGAAACTTGCATTAAATATTTTGTTGCTTGCAAAGCTTGTAATTTCAACTAGTATTTTAATTTATTTTAAAAACATTTTATGTGAGTAAGATTGACTGGCTGGTTCAAATTGTTACTTGAAAGAGCATAGTTATTTAGTGAGTTCTGTCACTTGAAAATGTAACTGGCTATAAAATGTCTTTGCAGGCGTCTGGGGAATGCTCCTCCCTAAACTTTGTTTTGCCTCTTGAATAGATTCCACCGGTGTACTGATTTTTCTGTTGCTGCTACTTATTCCACTCGAGCGTTCCTGCATCACAGGATTATTGTGATCTTTTAAAATGGCTCTTAAATCACCTAAAATGATTCTCTGCAGAACGCTCACTTTTCCAAGGTCTTCAACTCAATTGGTTACAGCATTTCCAGCAACTTTGTTTTAGGGTCTCCTGGACTGATGGTTACTGCTCAGAATGAGCCTTTGTGTCCAAATCTTACCTTATCTCAATTCGACAGTAGTATGTATAATCATCATCACAGCAAATCCAAAAGGCATGGCCTCCTTGCAAACTACCCATTTCGATTTTTGGCAAGGTGCTTAAGGTCTGATTACATATTCAGTTTGTTCATCACTGGCAATGTTGAAGCACCACCAAAGTTTTGGTGCCCACCTGATCTCTGTCTGTGTACTGACATTCCTTAGTACACGTGCTTCAGAATTCATTGGTCTTTCAGTCTTGTATCAATGCCACGAAAGCCAGTGAAACTGGACCGGTGTTAATAGAGACAGTTGCTGGGTTCAGCTTTGAATATCCTGATTTCTGATTTTGTCATACCACTTGATATGGAGCAGGTGATATGAGAATTATAAATGTCAGTTTGCTGTACTTCAGCCTTCCTCACTGCCCATGTTTAACTTTGGTACAAATGTAGTTCTATAGCTCTGCAACTTCAATCACAGTATCCCCACAGAGGCCACTGAAGGGCCTGAAACATGACAGCAGCTGCATCTTTTGAGCATCTTCCAGCACTGTTTATGATGCTGCCAAATATTTGACAGCTGCCGCCTCTTGATGTCCAGACAGGTTACTTTTGAGCTGTTTGTAACCTGGAGCTGGAGACTATTTAATGGTCCTAGGTAGGGGCTTTTATCTTGATTAATATCTAGACCAGTGCACGCTTTTGCTTGCCCAGCCGTACTGGCCATCAGCGGCAGTGATTCACCAAATTGAACCAACAAGACCATGTCATTGGCATATTCAAAATCTTGAAGCAGAATGGTATTTAGCTCAACATCATTGACAGCTGCCTTGTCATGTTTATTCATCAGTGCTGCTATTGAACAGCGATCGTGACAGACCTCACCTTTGCCAAATGCCTATGGAGATAGGAAACCATGCAGTGTATCTGCCACAATAGTAGGGTTTTATTTTTTTCTCACTTAAGTATTTCTGTTTTGCAGCCGATCAAAGTCCAGGTCACCATCTCCAAAGAGAAGGTAGGTTGAGTTTTGTAAGTAAAGACTGCTGGCTGTAGAATGAATGTTGCATCCTCAGGGCTGTACTGAAAACTTGTTTCTTTGTCAACACCATCACTTACCATAACTTTTCTCTGTACTTGGTCTCCGATTTAATTGTAAGGTGCATTTTGTATGGACAGGGCTGCCTTAATGCATGGGACAGTGATTACTAAATGGTGCCCATAATGACAAAGCAGAAATGCGTGAATAGTGTATTATAAAGTCCTGTCTTTGGCTATCGCTGTATTACTTCCATTCTCAGTAAATGCTTAATTTACTTGAGATTATGCAAGTGGATGAACTAAAGCACAAAATAAATTTAAAGCACAGGGGGAATCAGTTTTAACAGTCCATTTAAAAACTCCAGTGATCATAATGAGATTAACTTCTGTTCTAGAAGGTGCAGTGGGCTACTTCTGGCTTACAATTAAATCCTTTTCAGAAGGACTCGAACCTGTTTTTTCAAAGGGTGCTAGGTATGACCAGAGTCGAAAATCTGAATGAGCATAGTAAGGATAATAGAAAATGTAAATGGCTCAGAGTAAAACTGGAAATGGATTAAGTGTTTTAAGCAAAACAAACTAAAGTGTTCTTGTAACAAACACCCATCTGGTTGAATGGAGTCCTATTGCTTTCGTCCTTGCTGCTGGCTGTCTTGACTAAGAGCTGTACAGTCTGCTCTTGCTACATGGTAATAGCAAGATAAAATTCTTCATGTTTCCCTTCTGTAACCCAGATGAGTACTCATTAGAACTTTATATATTTTATGTAATTGAGGAAAACAAGACTAATGATTTTTAGTTTGATCCATTGATGATTTTCCATTAACCCAGGATAAGTATGCTCTTCTGACACTTGTAGAAGGAAGGAGTACATGGGAACTGAATAGCTTGTACCTTGCTGCACTGTCTACCTCACCTCTTAAGATCCTTGTTTGTAGCCTCCTTTTCATATCTTCAAGATGAATCTTTATTTAAAGGTTACTAATGATTCTACAGCAAAGTTAAGATTTCACATATCATTTGAGGATGTCCTCTAACAGTTTATGTGTATGCAAGATCTGTTTTAAAAGTAAAACTCTCTCTCTAACTTTATCAGTGCTGGTTACTCGGTTATCACAGAAAAGACTTGTTTTTTCTTGTGGTATTGCTGTATCTGCATTTCCAACACAGCACTAGAGTTCCACCAACTAACTTCTAATTTCCTTTCACTTTCAGTCGTTCACCATCAGGAAGCCCTCGAAGGAGGAGTGCAAGTCCTGTAAGAATGGACTAAAATTACAAAGTTAACCTTTTAGGAAGAAAGTTATTTTGTTTACGTTATTATAAGGGATTTTGTGATGTCTGATGTAAATGGTAAGGGCTTAGTCCTAGAAGGGTATTTCAACCAAATAACAATTGGCATGGATTGGGATCTTCTAAATTCTGTGAAGTCACATTAGTAGATTAGTGCACAACTTTTTTTGTTGTGTGCATTAAAATCCTGTGATCTGAAAATGTGGGACTTTTTTATTGACACACAGAAATAAAATGTGTATTTCTAACTAAAAACTTCCTTGTGGTAGCCCTAATGCTTCAGTAATTTTAAAGCAAGTTATGTATGTCATTGAAGTTGATGTTATGCAGGTTGTCAAACTTTAAAAAATGGCTATCAAAGCAGTCACGCTCTTCTCATTTTGAATTCTATAGTGAAGTGTATCTTTAATTTCTGCTTTTATTCTGAGATAGGGATGAGATGGAGCAATTTAAAGGTAATCTGCAAAATGTTATTACAAAAGGTGCTTGTGCCTTTTTTGATAGTTTTTTATTTCTGAAAGTGACCAGAAAGGAAGTGAAACTTTTGTTCTACTGGGTTTTTAACTTAAAATGATCAGGAATGTAAAATCTATTCTTGCCTCACTGGTTCACCTATGCAGCCAGGGATCAGATGTTTTGAATTCTTAACTGAAAGTGTTGAATGGAGTTTTTACTTAAAATGAAGTTATATGGATGTTTATAAAATTTTAAATACTCTAGTTAAAAGTTAACAGCTCAGTTGCCACTATCTTTTAACATATAAAGAAGCAGAAAAGAACACAAGCACAAGTTCTCTCTTTCAGGTTACCTTTAAAAATATGGCTGTGTTACGGCTTTTTCTTCTGCGATTAACTCTCAGATTAGTCAAACTGGGATAAACGTGAACTGAACTGAGTGAATTTGTGGTCACGATCTGTTCTGCAACATATGTTGCAATCATAAAGCAGCTTATATGCTAATGGACAAAAGCTTTTTAGGTACTGGTAAGCTAATTCCTGTAGTATACAGCAAATACATAATTGAAGAGTTTAAAATAAATTATCAAACTCTGAAGCCTATTTTGTGGTCGTTAAGAAGTTACAGAGCTTTGACACTTCATGTTGAAACCAAGCATTGTGGTCCTTTGGTAAGAACATTAGACTGCCAGGAACCTTTTTGAGAAATAAAAGCCCTGCAGCTCTTTAATGTTCTGAGCTATTTTGCTTAGTTGAATTCCCCTTTCAACGTTCAAGGAGAACTCTTTAGGCACCTACACAGGTACTGAGTTTGAACAGACTTATTTGGGCTTCCAATGAAATGGCTAATGGTAGATTATGCTTGTAAAATTATAAACCTTCTTAATGTGGTACCTTAATTAGAAGATACATGGGCCAAAAGACATACTGGGTAATCCACAAGTTTCAGGTCAGACTTTTCATCTATTGTTTGACTTCAGTCATGCCTGTGACACTTTTAGAACAACTACGTAGTCTCAGCACTCTGCACAAGGTCGGTCATTAGTTCTGTTCACACATGCAGATGCTTGAGTACTAGCTGTTAGAATGGCCCATTTTGGTAAAATTCTCTTATTTTGACAGTTTTCATGGTCACCTGCCAGCCTTGTTTCTTAAGTCTATTACTCACTTTTCTAGGTTTGTCTAGACTTGATTTTTGTGGTGACTAGTTCCCACACACGGTTCATTGTGGTTTAGCAACAGGAGCATCAGCTTCCATTGCTAAGTGTTCTGTAATTGGCATTTTGCTAATTATTAAACAAGACTGCAAAATGGGGAGCAGAAGATAAGGAAATGATTTAGCAAATATAGCCAGAAGCCATTGCTTAGAGCCATCTTTATTCATTGTACAGAGGAATCTGGGCACCAGTGAGAAGCTGGAAGAGAGGTCAGTCTAGAGCAGCTGCAGCATGGCAGTAAAAGGACTTTTGTACATGAGTTGCCCTGGCTTAACAGGAGGTGTGAATTTACTAAGTGGATGCTCTTGATTTTGTGTTAGTGTAAATTGTTTGGGAACAGGTTTGAACTAAACTAACAAACCCTTAAACTGAAAAAAGCATCACTGCAGGGCTTTGCTGCACTTGTTTAAATTCATGCTTTTAGATTAAGCTACTGTAACTTTCTCATGTTGACTAAGCCTAAGTGGAAACCAAATACCTGTGAAGACTACAGAGCTGGGAGAATAACCTGGAGAGAGAAGTAGATGCACAGCAGTGGAGAAAGAAAGAAAGATTGCACTGTAGAGGCACTTGCAATGGAAAAGAACCAGACGACAAATTTAGCAAAGGAAGTGGGGGCTGAGAGGAATATACCGTATGTGAAGGAATTGAAATGAGGAGGGAAAGGCAAATTCCTCTTCCTTTGAAAAGGGCAACACACGCATTGTAGTTTGTACTAAATGCACTAAAAAGAAATGAAAGGGCATTTCCTGTGAAGGCTCCTTGGCTGAATCTTGCTTTCAGCCCCACCTCCCTTGTTCTGCTAGAGCACAACTTTGCAGCTGTGGACCTGGCAAGTGGTCTTACACAGTTGGATCCCTACCATGCAGCCAAGTGACAGACCTGGTTCATGGACATCATGGATGGGTAGTAGAAGAGGGTAAAGAGTACCATTATGGAACTGCCTTTTAGTCTCGTTTCATCATCTTCCCATGGTTGATGTGCTGTGACTGCTCACTCTGAAAAAAGCTGATGACAGTTACCAGCATTTTTTCTTTGAATTTTTCAGACGAGAATGAGACTGTGCTGTGTGAAACATCAGAGAGAAGTAGAGGATTGTTGCACTACTGGCATTTTCTAACAGTGCCCCCTGCCCACCAGTGTTGTGCAATTTTTCTGTGCTCAATGATTACAGTGCCTTGTGACTCGTGGGGATGAAATGCTGTGGTATTGTATCTATCATTTAACAAGTGCTTTGGTACCCCTAATTGGGCCAGGGTATATAGAGTATCTTTAATGGGACATCTCCTAAGAAACTCTCTTAGTCAAATAATGGTAATGACTCTAGCTGACTGGTGCCTGTGCTAATGCTCAGGTCTCCTAAAGGTGGCCTGGAAAGGAGAAAACATGGCTTGTGCCCTCTTCCCCTCATGTAGGGGAAAAAGCACCAAAGATTTTTTTTCACTCCCCCCCAAACCTCCAGAAAGCTTGTTTAATCTTAGAAATGTCAAGTACTTTCTTCACTGCCTTTGTTGGCCTCGTTAAATCAGATCTGGGAAAGGAGTACTCTGCCCCTAACTGAAAGGCCAGGGACTTTGCTGGGTCACAGATCTCTTCCCTCAGTCGTTTGTCAGGTTTGAGTTAAATAGACAACAAAACCCTTTCCTATTTCAATCACTCAAACTTCACTTTAGTCTGTGCTGTCTTTCTGTATTCCCTTTTTTTTTTTAAAGTGTTCACAAAACATCCAATCAGGAGGGGGTGAAAACAGAGCTGAGGAATAGTAACAGCTACAGTGTTATTGCTAGGGTGGTGTAATACTGCTAGAGATGTTTGACCGCTAAAGGCTGTAAGCAGAAGCAACTGTATGACAAGCCATGACTCATCTCATGAATGAGACTTGCACTGGACTCCATGTTCCTGTTGACATAGGTGACACTGTGAAACATTACCCTCCATGGTAATGTGTTAAAGCATTTCTATTTGACAGAAGGGTCCCCACCTGTGACTACTTCACAACTGAAAGGGGAGTGGACTTAAGCTGTAGCTTGAGGAACATTTTGCATAGAAGTACTACAATTTGGCAGTGATAGCTGGTTCCCCAGGAGAGGCAGGTTATAGTTGCCGGTGTTAGCCAAGTTAGACATTGAAGTTTGCATGCCTCCAAGTGGGCTCTGGGGGACTGTGCAAACAGCCTGTATTTAAAGAAGTCAGCCCACCCTGGAAGCAGGAGGGGGACAAGAGTCTGCTTTCTCCCCCCTCACAAAAGGAGCTCTCAGAACAAAAAGAAAAACTACATTCTGCAAAAAGTAGGAAGAGCCCAAGCAAAGCCTGAAAAAGTCAGAGTGGCCACAAGAAAGGCTAGTGAGCTGTCCTCTCTACTGTCCTCCTAAGGGCCATCCCCATTACTTATTTCCTTGTAGCCCACAGCTTTCCTCTTGTACAGTAGACAAAGAACCTGTTCCAGAAGTCCTGCTGACAGCCCCATCATGTCCCTGTGCATCCCATTTATTACTGGAGATTCCTCTTAGCATGTGACACCAGTCTTATAATGGGTGAACCACCAATCAGCAGCTGTGTCAAAGCATCACTGAAGTGCATGAGTGACTGCAGATGGACATCAGGATTACACCATATAGGTGAGCATGGTCTCTACAGCAGGGAATGTTCCTTGCCCTCAAACTTACTCACTACTTTTAAACATGCCATCGCAATAAAATATCACTAAGAACTCCAGGTGCATAAATGAGGTGAACCTGGCCCTCTTACAAAGACTAGCTTGTAGGGTAGCTGTGTGCTACCTTTCCTTTTATGATGATTTTAGATGAACAATTCAGAATAAGATAACTAAGCAAAGGGGCTGCCCTCGGGCTTTGTATGGGCTGCACCCAAGTGTGGAGCTTTTTGCTGCCTGGTGCTGGGAGAGCTTGGATGGTGCCTCTGTGGCATCAGTGGAGGGGCAGGGCTCTAAAGCAGTTGTAGTGGCTGCGTGGCACAGAGTAGCCAGGGGCAGACCTAGAGTTCATCGCCATGGTCCCTGTGCAGAGCCAGTGCACAGCAACCTGGCAAGTGCTGATGGCCCAGGAGGAGTGGGAGCTGGTAAAATCTGTACAGGCAAACAGACGGGCTGGGAGTAGCTGATGTCGGTGCAGATCACCTGGCTCCTAGGCTGGGCCAGGGACAGCCTGCTCCAGTGTCCAGTTGATAGCTGTGGTCTCCTTGCCCTGTCCCTCCATCTCTAACATCCTCCTGGTAGCTGTCTGTGCTGCACCCCTGGCATTATTCTGTTCCTAGGCTTAGGGCTGTGGGAAGGCTGGATTCTTGGCTCCCCCTTGTGGCTCATTCACCTTTCTGGGCTAGGAGCTGTCCGGTCCTGCAGCGCCATCCCCACGCCTGGCTCAGGACCAATGCAGTCGCTGTAGCAGCTCCCCTTCCCCCTGGGACAGGGCTGGAGTTTTCTTAACTCAGTGCCTTATCTCTGGCTGAGGCAGGGCAGGAGAGAGGCTGCTACTGATCTTCGGAGAGGAGATACCTGACAGATCACAATTCAGCCCCCAGGGCTCCTGGCATCGCAGAGGCAGCTCCTGTCCCTACTCCCCTGGTGTGTGGGTGCCTCCATGGTTCAGAGTCTCTGGAACAGAAGCAGAGAGCCAAGTCTGCACCTTGGCTGCTGGCTGGTGATGGGAGACCCAAGGGAGAAGTGGGGGGCGATGTCACTGATGTCAGAGAGGAAATGAAACCAGAGAGAACCCTAGGGCCCTTTGGAACAAGGGGTCCGTGTTGTCAGAGCCCTCTGCTGTTGTCAGGGGCTGTGGGAGAGCTGTGGTAGGGAGGGAGAAGAGAGTGCATGGGAAGATTTGCGGCTGGGGGGGGGGGAGGGAGAGGGACTGACTGGGTGTGGGGCAGGTTGCAGGAGGGTTTGAGGATGGAATACGGTCAGATTGGTGACAAATGCCAGTGGGGGATGGGCTGTTCCTAAGGCATAGGGGGTGCATATTGGAATCTGGGTGAGGGGTGCCCCCCCACAAGGGGAGTACAGGAGGAGGGGTCTTGCACCTCAGCCCCAAGCCTGACCCTCAGCTAATGGAAGCATGTGAAAGTTACATACCAGCTCCCCCTGCAATTAAGGGCAAGCCTCATTGACACCAATGGATGTTGGGTCAAGTCCTTAAACTTGATGACCTCAGCAGCTGTTACTGGCTTTGAAGTTCATACATCAACATGGTGCCCCAAACTACAGCCCGCAGGCCGCATCCAGCCTGGCCCGCTCAGTGTAGTGGCATTACAATTACATGCGGCCCTTCATAAAATAACACGGGTTGGCAATCTTTCACAATTGGCATGCCAAGTCTTCATTCCCCCTTGCTCTGCCCCTCTCCCGTGTGACGTGGGCCCAGTGCCCTGGCCAGGAACCATTCCTGGCCCCAATCAGTACTGCACAGCATCTGCTCCCCGCTCCCAGCCCTGCTCCTTCCCCCTGCCCCTTTCTCATATGACGTGGGACCAGTGCCCTGGCCAGGAGGAGCTGCTCCGGCCCACCATAAGAGCAAGACTGAGTGATGATGCTCTGGCAGCTGAAAGTTTGGGGACCCCTGGCTTAAAGTCTCCCCCTCAGCCAGCTATACATCACCTGCATTGTTACAGTAAGTTTGTAACATTTCTGAGGGGGCTGGGACAGGCTACCAGGTAATTCATATCCAATTTGATTCATTCCCCTCGGCCCTTCCAGACCAGAATCATGCCCTCAACCTCCCAGGTAACCCTTCCTTCTAACGCCTCACAGAGGAGACAAATGCTAAACAGAAAGCATATTTTAATGAGCACAATGATACGCAATCTACATGAAAAGCAAAAGACAAAAAAGATGCTATCAGCTTAAGTCTTCTGTCTGAAATTGTTTCCCACTGCATGACAATAACTAGGGTTATTGAAGAAATATTCCATCCTGGACCCAAGGAAAGTTTCTTCATAACTGGGTCATTCCTACAAAAAGCTCTGGTTGGTGATGAATTGTCATTTTTCAAGGAAAAACTGTTTTGCTGGAAAATGGCTGACTCGCTTTATTATGCCTCTGGCCACACAAAGCATGTGGGTCAGTCTCACCCTCTCCCCAGCTTGTGGGCTCTGTCATACACTATGACACACACAGTGACCACGTTGTTCTGGTGGGGCTCCCGCCTTGGGAGCTGGAGTGCAGTGTGACATGGGGCTGACACGGAGCGCCGCATTCACTCCCAGGGACTAGCCGTAGAACAAAGCCAGGGCTGGGGAAAGGTGCGGGTGGCTTCAGTTTGGAGATTCCACATAAACAGGCAACGAGCCCACGTTTCTTAACACCCCCATGCTGGGAGGCAGATCTCTGTAACTAGGGTCTCTCCTGCCTGAGCTAAGGCCCTGCAGCCCAGCATATACAGGACAGGAGGAGTTTGAGGTGTTTTTCTAATCAGACGCCAGGTTTGTCCCTGCTGGACAGCAGCAGTCTCAGCTGATCTTGAATTTCCATAGCCCTTTCCAACATCCCCTGGTGTTTGGTTACATGAGAGACGTTGGGGCTGGGAGATGGTCACAACAAGGAATAATGTGACGGAGGAAAGGAAAATGGAATCTCAGGAATCATACATACCCTGAAGTTGAGCTCTTGGGCTGAGTGGAATAGCCACCCAGTAAACGAGGCCCTGCCTTTAGAATTAACCTTGAGGAGCCCCAAATCATGCAGAGGGCCTGGAAGATCTTCACATCTTCTGCAACTCTGAGATCTAGACTTTTTTGCCTGTTTCCCATTCTTTGCAGCAAATCCTGCTCACCTCATTTCTACCTGTATCTTGTGTTGTGCCTGGACCAGGAGCAGTAAGACAAACAGACAAAAGGCCTGACAGAGAGGAGAGGGAAACTTAAGAGAACAGAGGGACAGGTTCCTTATCTTTATTTCTAAATTCAGGAAAAGCCTCTCTGGGGAAATCCACACAGAACTGGTTCTCTGAGCCAGTGGCTGACCTTGGAAACTCCCAGTCCCACAAGTGCTGAGCAGTTGTACTTTGCAATTGCTGAGACCGAAGGGGCAGGGACACCATTGAAAGCACCTGGTCAGCCCCTGGTGAGGTCTATGGCACGTTGCTCTGGGCTGCCACCTCCACACAATGAGCGGCATGATTTGGAGTCTGGTCTTCCCACCCACTCCCAGGAGGATTAGGCAGGGGAGGGGAGAAAAGGAGAAATCCTCAGAGCTGCATTGATTTTGAATAGTGCTAATTATTTTTATCACAATGTCTTGCAGGACTAAGTCAAATGCCTTATAGAAATCTAAGTATATTATGTCAATACAATTATGTTTATCAACCAGACTTGTGATCTCATCAAAAAATGATATCAAGTTTGTTTGACAAGGCCTGTATTCCATAAAACCATGTTGACGGGCATTAATTATGTTACTGTCCTTTAATTCTTTACTGATTATGTCCCATATTAGCTTTTCCATTATTTTTCTTAGGATTGATGTCAGATTAACCAGCTGATAGTTATTTGGGTCACCCCGTTTACTATTTTTAAATATTGGCTCACCATTTGCTTTTATTCAGTCCTCTGAGTCTTCCCCAATATTCCAAGATTTGTTGAAAATTAACATTAATGGTTCAGAAAGCTTGTTAGCCCATTCTATTGATAGTCTTGGTTGCAAGTTATCTGATCCTGCGGATTAAAAGTATTTCACTTTAGGAGATGCAGTTTAATACATTTTAGCTACTGATGGAATAGGAAGTATTTCATTAGCATTGTAAATCTGAATCCATCATCCTTCATCTTTCTGAATACAGAACATAAATATGTATTGAATTCCTCTGCCGTCTCTGCAGCCTGAAGAATGGCATGTGCACGCACTCGTTTTGAACAGTTTGGGTAGCCGACCCTTGGAACAACTCATGTACGGTTGCGGTGGATTCTCCGTCTCTTGGAGCCTTTCTTTCGCGACTGGGTGCCCTCTGAGAGATAGCTACTGTGCCAACAGAAGCCAAGGCTTGATGTAGAAATTACTGGGAGAGAGTCTATGGCCTGGGCTATGCAGGAGGTTAGTTTAGATCATCATAACGATCTCTTCTGGCTTTAAAATCTAGGAATTAAAATGCATCATCTGGCCTCAAGCATGGTGTGAGGGGCTAACAAGCAGGGCAGTGGGAGGAGCGAGCGTGGAAAGAGCAGGCCCCTGCCAGGAGGCAGAAATCCTTCTGTGACAGCAGTGGAAGGGAATAAAGGTGCAGACAGGCTGAGCAAGGCTTTGCTGAAAGGGGGCTCCAAAGGGGCCCAGGGCAGAGGCAGGTGAACAGCTCTCAGTGAATAATGTATTCAGCAGTTCTCCCTGTGAGGGGCAGTTCCCCCCCGGAAGAACAGGGATTAAACCTCCACAAATGGTCGCCCCCCCTGAGTCCAGGGTGTGGTTCCCAGGGGCACAAACTGGTTTGTGGTGCCCTGCGAGAGGACGTTTTGCCAAGGCTCACTACGCCGTGCAAGGGGATGAGCGCCTGGGGAGATGGAGAGGCTAAAGCCACGCCCACTTGGTAGCTGGCAGGAGTCACGCTGCCCTGTGAGCGAGCCCCTTCCTGTGACAGAGCCAGCAGGGGAGGAGGACAATTGCTGCAAGAAAAGAGGGAGCCCTCCCTGGCCTGGGCCCGTCCCAACCGGCTGGCTCAGCAATGGTTGAAGGGCTGTCACCAGCGTCTTGTCTACGGCCCAGGCCCCGCTGTGGCCACCGACCATGGGCTGTCCCTTCTCACGGGGTCTGACAGGCAGCAGTGCATGGCCCTCATTGCCTCCCCGCCCTGTATAAACGCCTATATACAGGGTGTTTCCATGGAGATCTGCAGCTGCCATGGCTGCTCCGGCCCTGGGATTGTGGGCTTTGGCCTCGGCTTGATTTGGATTTTGCCTTCGGACACGAAACTGACGCAGACTCCGGCCCTTGGTGTCGACCCCGCCTGGACTGACTACACACCCTCCCGCCGCACCCAGCCTCAGGTTTGCCCTGCTCTGACCCTTGGCCCCGACTTCCCTCCGGATCCTGAGATGAGAGCCATCATGGCAGTACTGGCACTCTGAAGGAGGGAAACTGAGGAAGGTGCAGCGGTTCTGCTGTGGCCCGCTGCTGGAGGGTGCTAGAGGTGGGGCACTGCCCTAGGACAGGTGGTCTGGTCTCAAAAGGGCAACACCCCCGAGCAAGAGACTCACCTGCTGTTGACAGTCACCTCTTGTTGCAGGGATCTTGTCTCTTCCTTCGCTCTCCCTGCGCGCACGAGGGCTGTGAAAAGGATCATGGACAGTAACATCTCAATACTGTGGTGTGAATGCCACTGGAATAAAAGGGGCCAGCAAGTAAGAGGTGTGAACGTTAGACAGTGTAAAATCAGAGACCACAGCCTGTGCGGCACCATGGCAAATACACCATCGAGCTGTTCTTTAACCTTTTATTAAAACCAGACAAGAAAGAACAGTTCAAACTTTGCAGTATCGAGTGTTAAGTCAGGCTGTTGTAACAGCACCCCTTGTTCCCTCTCCTAGCTGCATCGGGGTTTTAGGCCCTCTCCCTCCCATCTGACAATCTTTTAGATGGCATTACAGGTAACTGCCCTCTTTGCAGTGGAGAGACGCTAGTTGAGCTAGGCTGGAGCTGTTGCAGTTAAACCTTGATCCCGTTCCCTGTTCCCCCAGACAAACATGCACACAAGGGGGAGAGGCGAGAACAGCAAAGAGAAGGCAGCTTCTGCCTCTACTGTGACTCGGACTTGCAGCCTTGCTGCTGGAGAGACAGGCCCAGCACAGGGTGATCAGCCACTCTGAGCCCTGCAAATGTGTGCCAGCCTCCAGCTGCGTCGGCCATTCCCTTTAGCTGCCTTCCTTGGTCACAGGCATGTTACAGGCCAGCTAAGCCAGACACCGGGATAGAAGAAAAGAGTGTGGTGAGAAGGGGGCACACGGTGGCACAACCTCACGTCCCAGGTGGTGGTTGGGATTTAGCCAGAGCTGGTGAAGGGGCAGTGTCATCTGGCTGCCCCTGTTAGCCTTGGCTGGTCAGGGCATGCCCTGGGATTAGGACGATCAAGGCCCAGTGGTGTTCGGGTGAATCCTGGGCTTCCAGGAGACGCTGGCGTTGGCGCCCGTAATGGTGAGGCTCGCTCCGTTCCGGTTCTCCTGTCTGCTCCCTTCACCAAGTGTTCCCCTAAAGTTTCCTTCTGTAAGGACCCCAGAAGAGAAGAGTGGGGGGGAACACCCCTCCCTTTAGTACTGGCACCACCAATTACACCCAACGTCTGACATAACCATTCTGGTCCGCTAGCTCCTGGCCCCACACTCCGTGTACCAGGCGTGACCTGCACGCAGGTATGTCACTGATCTCCTAGGCCACCTTGTTGGGGCTAATTCAGTCTCCGCCTTGTGTGGAAGCCCTGGAGGAAACCGAAGCAGGCAGGTGAGCCCCCGTGCAGGCTGGGAGGTTGCCAGTGGGCAGGTGGGCACACGTAGACAGAGGCTCGGGACCCCGCCCGTGCTGCAGTGACGAGTGTGACAATGTGGTGCAGAGGCTGGTGATGGGGGCGGGGCGGGGCAGGGTGTCTGCACTGAAGGCGGAGGGGCGTGGGGGGGAAGTAAGGTTTAAACTACTACTATATTGGATCCCTTGCTCGGCTGGGTCAATTCTGCCCAAGATTTGCAGCTGGCTCGGGCCTGCAGAGCAAAGCCCCTCCAGCTGGCTGGCGTGGGAGGGCGACAGCAGCGTTCTCAGTCTGGCTGGCTGGGGAGAGCCCAGCCCCGGTATGGCACAGCTCAGAGCTGCAGAGGAAGCTGGCCCCGGCAAGTGGCCTGTAGGACTGTTCTCCCCACACCCGTGTGTAATGGGTCAGGCCACCAGGGGGCCGTGCTGCTCCATGCAAAGGGGAGCAGAAATTCGGCTTTTTTCCCTAGCTCTTTCCAGTTGCTGCAACAGCTGTGATTCATCCTCCCCTGGCAATGTTGTAGGTCACTCACCACCCCTGGCCCTCCGGCGAATGGGGCGGTGGAAATGAGGTAGCATTAACGGCCATTAGGTCTTAGTGATTTCTTGGAGTGTGTGCCGTGGTTTGGCAGTTTAAAGGGGAGATAATTACCAAGAATTCTGCTTGTCAATGGACAGACAGATGGCTAAGGGCCTGATCCTGCCGCTGAGAAATTGAAGGCCTCAGACTGGTGCCAATCTGGTGCCAATCTACCCATACAGATGAATCCTCTCGGCCTTGTATGTGCGAGGGCAGAGTGGGGGTGACGGCATGACTAATGTTCTGTGTCGGAGGGATCGCACCGTAAGGGGAGTCTGCCTTCAGCCTTGCTGGGGTTGTAGCAGTAGTCTGAGCAGCTCCCCAGCCATTCTGCACTCTGAAAAGGCGGATTCTGTCCTCTCAGCACCACATAGACACTATCTGCTAAATCCCAATGAGCCAGGCTTGGAGCAGGGGTCGGGACTTGACTTATTATAACGAATAATCAGATCTGTGCAGAGAAATCCCGAGTGAGATTGCTCATCCTGTCAGCACACACGCCAGGCTTCGGGCTGGAGAGCTGCACACCTCCTTGTGCAAAAGCACACACGCTCCTGTTGGCACTAAACCTGTGCAGCCAGGCTGGGGTTCTGGGCCAGATATTCTAGCAACTCCATAACACCCCCAACTAGCAGAATTGCATGTTGCATTGATATTTGATTATGGGATGTTAAATAAACCCAAGTGACTCTTGGTTGCAGTTTGACGACTCTAAGACAAAAGCACATTTCACCGCACGGTGGTTACAGCTTCATGCAGATCTTTTTCATGATCAGCTGCTAGCTTTCCTGACAGGTAGCGAACGAACAATGAGTACCTAGATCTGGACACGGACACCCCATTGCGGAACTTCAAAGTTACATTCCAAGTGAACTGACTATTACAGATACATTTATTTATTGTCACTTCTTCAAATCAGCATGAGAGCACACGCCCCGGGGTGGTACTTGTCATACTGCAAAGTATCAGTCCTTGTCTTTGGTCTCAGGAATGTAACTAGACTGCAGGTGGAAACAAAGATTCACCCTACAACTATGCCCTCTGCATTTCCTAGCACCCCTTCTGCCTGACTGCCTACGTCAGATATAAAGAAACAGTACGCCCATCCTCAGAGTCATTTAATATTCGAAAGCTGTTGCCCTTTAGTGACATTGCATGTCATTGGGAATTGTTGGTTTTACATCAGCAATAAGCTGCACGCTGTGGAATCCATAAAGGGAGAGAACAGAGACAGCTCCACCCCGAAAGACAGCACAGTCAGTGAGAAGCCTATATGCACTTGGCAGTCAATGACAGAGGGGAATCCCTGGGTCTGTCGTGTATGTTCATTTATTGTGGCCATAAAGGCAGGTGGAGCTGCTGCAACAGCTAGCATCTAAGGCGTAGCCAGAACTGATTTTTTGTCAACTGTGGTTGACATGGGTAGGTACCCGCCTTGCGTCACAAGAGAAACAGAGGCTGATAAAAATGCAGGAAGAATTGTTTAAAATCTGATTGGGTGGGCCTGCTTTCAAAGTCCATCAGTATCTGCTGCAGGGTCTCTGGGCTGTGTAAACCAGGGAAATGATGGTTCGGTTTGCCTTCTGACTGCTCTTAATGTTTGCAAAGGACGCTTCAGTCTTGGCAGGCAGCTGCATAAAAGGCCATTCACTGCATAGCCCTGTGCGGAGCTCATCCCCAGACAGGCCGCTCCACGCAGAATTTCACCAACATGCCCTGAAGGTGACACAGGCAAAAAGCAGGGCCTGCCCCTGCCCTGCACCCCTCAGCCCTGTGATACTTGGTGGGTTTCTTGGGCCCAGCTTCTGCTGTGCTGTGTCTACATAAGTGTCTCTGCGTCTGTTAAACACAAATGGGTCCAGCCCTTGTGCTTGTGGAGAAGGGCTTGAAAATGTGATTCCCCATGGCTGCAAAATGGGAAGGCCAATACACAGAAGCCCACACTTGCCAGTCTGGAAAGGCTTACACTGCTCTCGTGCTAGCTGGGGACGCACGGGGCTGCCAGCTGGAGAATTGGGCTGCAGACCCTGTTATCCCTGCACCTCTGGGCCCTTTGGCCCTGTCTGCTCTCCAGGCCTGAGTGCCTCTCACACCTCACCCCAGCCCTTGCTCTCCTCAGGGCCGGGACTGGCTACTCGGGGCTGTGGGGTTACCCTCGCAGACGAGCTAGATTGGTGCTCCTTTCCCATCATTGAGACCGATGTTGACCCTTTCCTTGCCCCACCTTAAACCAGGTAAGGGCTTCCTTCAATTGCCTCCTTCCCTTCACACGCCTATTCAAAGGACCCTTGCACCAGCCCTCAGGGATTCCTCCTGCCAGCTGCAACCTGGTTTCAGCCCCACCAAGGAGGGTGCCGGAGCCCTGTCCTGCCCTTCACGCAGAGCTTGGCTGAGTCATTCGCCTAAGGCAAGCACAGGGCTGTCTTGGCCCAGAGGCCTGGCCCATGAGCTGTCTTGGCCGAAGCCGTGGGCGCAGCTCAGCCCAGCAAGGAATCACGCCGGGTGGGGCGCTCCCCTCCTGCGCCAGGGAGTGACTTAGCCCAGCTCTTCCCTCAAAGGCATGTTGGCTCTAAAGATGAGACTGAATTTATCCCCTTTTCCCAATATCGGGCTGCTGGCCCATTGCCAAGCCCCCTTCCTGGGCAGCTCTCACCATGCAGATTAGAACCGCTCCAGCTGCCCCTCGGTCACGGTCAGCACCAAGCAGTCCGCAGAGGCGGAGGAAAAGGTGGGACCGGAGCTGGCACAGAATGGCTTTCTGGGGTCTCGGCGTGTGAGACCGGAAGGGACAATTAGATCACCTCGTCTGGCCTCCTGTGTAGCCCACCCACATCCTGCGTCCAGCCCATGACCCAGGTGTGAGCTAGGAGGTGTCTGTCTCTCTAAGACAGATCGACAGTCTTGATTTAAATATTCCCAGTGGTGGAGAGCCCATCACCTCCCTCGGTGATCTCTTGCACTGGTCAGTCGCCCCTGCTGTGAGAACCAGGCGTGCTTTCTGGGCTCTTGGTGTCTACTTCCAACTCTTAGCACAGGCTTCCACTGGGGAAGATGTCTCTTCTGGCTCCTCTGCGTTCCCAGTGCAGGCTTGTTCCCCGACCACATCCCAGCACCAGCAAGCCATGGCAGTTTGCTAGGGAAATGCCTGTGGGGTTTGCAGGTGCTGTGGGTGGTACTGAGGCTGTGGGGGGGGGAGGGGTTAGGAGGGAGGCGGCAGGAGGGTGGGCTGGACTCTGCAGCAGATGGGACCACAGGGAATCTCTGGGGTTGAGGTTCTGGATCACTGTCAGGGTTCAGATCAGAGCCCAGGTCCAGATCCACAGTGGGTGTGAATCAGCATTGCTCCACTGATGTCAATGGAATGACACTGCTTTTACCCCCACTTAGGATCTGGGCCCCATCCTCTGAATTCTAGCTCTGGCAGCAGTGTCTGATTCCAGATGTCTTTGAGCCAGCAGGTTTCAGCCATTAACTCTGCATGGCCCAGGTGACCCGCATCCAACACTAGGGGAAAGTTAAACTATAACACTCCTCTATGTCTCCTCCCAGGGCGGGTGAGCACAATGGGCAAATCTCAAATTAGCTGGCCACACCTATGTTCACTACTTCCCTCTAGGCAGGTAGATTTCATTCATCTGATCAGTTACAAATTCACCTGTCTCAGGCAGGCTGCATTTGAAAGCCCCTTCCAGTCGCAAGAGCCTGTGTGTCTCAGGTGGTGCAGAACTGCAAGGACAAAGATGTCTTCAGCAGCTGCCCCAGTCTCCTTGCCTACTGGCTTCTCGGTCCTGACGACTTTTCCTGATTTCCTCTTTATCCCCGAGTTTGTAAGTTTGGCTTTTTTTAATTGAATTTTTAGAATCCTGATAACTTGTGTGAATGTGCCCAGAGACTTTGCATTGCAGATTTCTCAGTAAAGTCCGTGTTGCTCAGCTATGTGCTGGTATGGAGCTATGCACTGGGGCAGCGTCTCCTTTCCCCCGCTCGGGGTGGTCCTTACGGTGCACAGATGGGGGCATGAATCCAGGATTAGAGTTGTGACAGAGTTTTTCAAACTGCTTTCGAAGTGATACTATCCAAACTGGGATAGTGGAGAAAAAAGTGGGGATTTCAGTGCTGTGGAAATCTCAATTGGATTTGGACAGCCAAATCTAGGCAAATTTCAAAATCTCAGCCTCTACTTGTGCACGATTGCCTGATCAGTGTTTTTTGTACAAGCTGCTGGGAGCACTTCAGCAGATAAAATGTGAAATCAATGGCTACATTCCTCCTGTTGGTTGTGAAGGCAATTCAGCTGCTGTTTACATGCACAGTTCCTAGGGGCAGGCCAGGGGCTGAAAGAGCCGTCTACAAATCCAACTCCACTGCAGATTTGGAGGGCCTGTTTCAAGCAGTGGATTTGACTGTGTACATAATATGTTGAATGTTGTAAAAGTTTGGCTTACTGTAGACTTTCCAGCAAAGGGCTGGCATGATCTCTGGCATACACAGCACTTCAAGTTACAACCCTTCTCTATGGTGGCAGAAACAACTGGGTGGGATTTTATGGTGATTGGGTAGTACTATGTGATCCTGGCGTTAAAGACGGTATCAGTGAACAGGCACAAGGACAACGAATTAGGCTGATTATGTAACCTGAATATTAGAGTGGGCAAAAATCAGAGAGAATCTCCAGATATTTAACAAATATTAATGAAAGATATAACTAATGCTGCCTGAAAATTTTCCATCTAACCTGTTTTTAGACAGAAAAGTGGAACTTTGATTAAATGAAAATTTTAGCAGAGTATTTGCTTTCCTCTAAAATCTAATTTTTTTATTTAAAAAAAAAAGACCCTGAAATTTTTCAGCAAATAACTTCAGATAAAAATTGTAGAATTACTTTGTTTGATTTCTGGGCCACAACTTTTCAGTTTTCCAGTGAAAAAGTTGAAATTTTCCACAAGGAGGAAAAAAATTCTGAGCAGCTCTCTGACAGCTGGGCAAACAGAGGCTCAAAGGGTGAAAGGCTGCTGGCCCCACAGATTTCAATGGGTCCAAGATTCCAGCTAAACAGTTGAAGGGATTTGCTCAAGGTCACGCAGGGCAGAGGCTCCTTCCTCTCCCAAATCTCACCTGCCCCCTGCACGTTCCAGGTTCAAAATAAGAGGAAAACGGGAGATAATGTTACATTGTTTGTGAAGCATTCATTTTAAATATGTAACAGAACAGGTAAAACTAGCCTTTAAATAGCGCTGTCTGAACAATGATACTCGGGATCATTAGGTCATGTAAGGCCCAATCCTCAAAGGCATTTAGGTTCCTAACTCCCATTGGAATCAGTTGGTGTCTAAATACCTTTCAGGATCTGGGCCTCCAGACCTCCTGTGAGTTAGCTGCAGCAGTCACTGGCAGCAAGGCCATCAGGAGTGGGGAGACTCACTGATTTCAGGCCAGACCCGATAGGACAGATGTCTTGGTACTGATACTGCAGCTGGAGCCATCTGCAGGATCTGGGCCTTGGTATCGCCGAGATCCTGGACTGTTGTAGGACGTTCACATTCCCAACGTACTTTCCTGTGGCTTTGAGCAGCCCTTCGGGAGCTGTAGCAGCAGCGAGCTGGGCAGGGCCAATGATCTGTCACAGCGATGCAGCTCTGTCCCAGCCACCCTCCTCTGCCATAGCCGTCCTGTGCTTCCACCTGCCCCAAGTCTGGGCTCATCTCTGGGACATTACTGTCCTCTCGCATGCAGCTGCTTTATCTTGATTGATCCAGCAACCTCCTGAAACACGTGTGCAAGCCAAGGACACCCCAAACCGAGTGATCTGCCCACTGCTTTGGAGGGGGTTGCCTTGTAACACGTGGGGAAGGCGAGTGGATCCAGCAGGCTGGGGGCACAGTGGCTATGAGAACAAGAGACCGCTAATGGCCGTGAACTGGGATGTCTGTGACGGTCTGAATGGCTGGGGTGGTGGCCGCTGGCTTTGCTCTAGCTTTTAGCCCACGGCTCCTTGGACTGTCTGCCCTGGGGTTGGGCCACTGGCCAGTCACTCTGTTATCAAATGCACGAAGCCAGAACCAATCCCTGTGCAGAGTGAACCACCAGGAATGAGTTTGAATCACAGTAGCACATCCTAGGGAAATGGGCTGTTCCGTGCCAGGAGCTGTACAGACACTAGTGAGTGACCGTCCCTGCCCTGAAGCACTTTTCACTGAAATAGCCAAGACAGAAGCTTTATTGTCTCCATGTCACAGATGGGGGAACTGAGGCACAGAGAAACCAAGTGACCCATCTGAGGTTCCTCAGCAAGTCTGTGCTAAAGTGGGACTCCAATCTACTGACTCCCAGCCCAGTGCCTTATCCACAAGCACTTCCTGCCCCTCCAGCGTTCCTCGTGCCAAGACAAATCAAGGAGACTGGACCCCTGGTGCAGTTCAGGGGACAGGTTGAAGGGTTAGGCTGTGCCCCTGGTGCTCAGAGAATGGGGCAGAATTGAGGTGCCTGGACAAAGCCCTGGAGGAAGGTATGTGGTGCAACATGTGCTTTCCAAGCTGCATTTCAGCACTCAGGGTAGCACCAGGTAGCCTAGAAAAGCTGCTTGCTCAGAGCCTTGGCCGAGATGCCATCTCACTCCCCCACGGCGTCAGCCGGTGCAGATGGGGGTTTAAGAGCCGGCTAACTGCCAGCGGGTTTAGGGCGTCCCCTTCCAGCTGCCCCCATGTGCAGACGGGGAGGCGTGGGCAGGGAAGGTGGCCTTTGGCCTGGTTCACAGGTATTCACTTTGGTCACAAAGACCAGCTATTAAGCAGCCATCACAGTGTAGGTAGCGCCGCGCTCCCTGCCTGGGCTGGGCGCGGTACAGCTGCTGGCAGAGCCTGGGCAGTGGAGCCACGAGTGAGCGGGGCTAGCCCCTCTCTGGCATGCTGGCAGCCTACCGACACTGAGCAGCCCCCAGCACTTCTGTGGCCCCGGCGGGGGACAGCGCAGAGGCCGCTGCTTGCTGGCTCGCCAGTCCCTACGGATTGGCAGCGCATGAGGGGAACACGCCACACAGGTCCCTGATCCCCTCCTGCTCGGCTCGGGCGGCTCTTTCTCCACTTGGTAAGTCAGGCGCTGGCAGCAGCACATGTTGGCTGACTTCTTTCTCCTCCCCTAATGGAGCTGGGGGCGAGGAGCCCAGCAGCGAGTGAGTGGGACATGTACCTGCCCAGCGTGTCCCCCTTCCCCTTCCCAGAAATGATATGCTGGCTGCAGGGGGAGAGACAGCTCCACAGGGGCTTGAGATCTATGGCGAATGAGCCCTGGCTGGGCCTGGCCTCCCACAGACCACAAGGGAACCCAGCCAGGCTGCCGATGGTCGGGCCATGGACCAGCCCCAAGGGTTTTATGCCACATCCTTCCTTCATTGAATAAACTGATAGCAGCCCTGGAGATATGGCGACAAGGAAGTGTAGGTGGGGCCCGCAGCCGCTGAGATAACAGGACGGGCCCACAGCCAATGACTGGCAAAACCAGCTTCCCACCCAGTTGACAGAAGGGTAGTGTGATAGTGACGAAGGGGTGGGGAGGACGTGACAAGTGGCTTGAGCCGGACAGGCTGATAAGGGGCCTGTTCTCTCTCTGCAATGGGATCCTGCCAAACCCTCTCTGGGGGAGATCACCAGCCCAGCTCCCCTTTGCTCGCTAAATCCATGCCCCTGCTGCTGTAGTGCCGCACACACTGCCGGCCAGTGGGGACGAGACCGCTCGACGCGCCACTCTTCCCTTGGCGGAGGATGGCTCGGCACGCAGGTACAGGGCGGAGCTGTGCGCAGACTGGCCTCGCTGACTGGGACGTCCCTCGGTACATGGCCAGTCAGTGTTCTGGCTGGCACGTTGCCTCAGTGCACTGCAACGCAGAGACCGAATCCGTTCCCTTCCTCACCCCAGCATGGACTGAGAACCGTTCGTTTCCTCAGCAGCGCTTGTAAGGAATGAGCCCATTTCTTCCCAGGGGTCCTGATAGGCAGGGCTTGACCAGGCTGGGGAGCCCACGACTGATGCGGGGGGAGCAGACACTACTCAGTGTTAGCAGGGCACAAGGCCAACTCCTCAGATGTGTCACTCTACAGCTGTCCTGGGGCTGACAGTGATTCGCACCCACTGGGACTGGTCCACGTGTGACTCTGAACACAGGATAAAGGACAGCGAGAACTGGCCAGTGTGTGCACACGCAGTGATGATCTGCTTCCAGAAATGAGGTTTGTGTTACAAACCTCTTGCTGGGCGGTCAGAGGGTTACATAGTCCTTGTTGCTCCCTCGTATGTACTGTTTATTCAAAGCTTTAGCTGTAAAGCAAATTGTTTGCTGAGCGCTGCTCGTTGCCAAAACTAGGGCTGGTCAAAATGGTTCAAATTTTGAAATTCTAAAAATGAATGGGAGATGTTTGAGAAGGGGCTCGGGAAACGCTCGCGCTGTTTCCGACAGCTCTAATTGTAATGTTTAGAAAGAGAGAATTAAAAGAAGGCCATGGAGCCTAGCCACAGTTCACAGAGCAGGCGCTGAGCGTGCAAAGCAGGGCACAGGCTTTGGTTCTGATGTGACGCATGAACGGAGTGTGAAGAAGGAGGCAGGCTGCAAGGGAACTGTTACCAAAACCCACCCCTCAGACGAAGAGAGCAGGGGGGATTCCCAGGGAGCTCCGTGCTGTCGCCAACACGCCGTGTTGAGAGCATGGGGCTGGGTGTGGGTGGAGCAGGCGTGCCTCTGCTGAGGTCAGCGGGGTTACACTGGTGTGAGCGGGAGCCAAAGTGGGTGTGCAAGGGGTAGAGCGAGCGAGGGATCCAAAAGCCAGGCAAAGGGGCCGGCATGCCGAGGAGAGCATGTCTGCACATCTGTATCTGGCTCCAGTCCAGACGCTCTTGGCTCCTCATGGGTCCTTGCCACTCACGTCAACAAGCCTTTGATGTTTTCCCAGCTGTTACCTCTTTGAGCTCCCTGGCATCCTCGCCGCAGGTGAGAAATGCAGTCTAGGCACGCCCTGAGGTGAGCGGGCTCGGGGGAGCTGGCTGCTCTAGTGGCTGGTAGGTTAAGACTCTGGGAGTAGGGGCTACTGCCCCGTGCAGTCTCCATGATGCCCCTGCTGCTGTCTGAGTGGTGGCTCAGTGCCCCTCATCAAGCCAGCTGCTTTGCCAGCTGCCAGTGCTGTATGAAACCTTGACACCCGCCCCTCCCAAAACCAAGGGCAAATTTCCTATTGGCTTCCTGTGAAGCCAGGATGTCACGCAATGGTCCTGGAATTAGGGGTGGGGGGAATGGGAGAGTCCAGCCCCACGTGGTGTCCAGCACTTGTCAGGCCCTTTGCCTCTTGCCGCCCAGGTCTCCCCGTTGTTGCTGCTGCCCTTGGGGAAAGCCTCGCCCGTCCACCCCATGCTGGTGGCTCTGGCAGTCACAGGCTCGGGGATTTGACCCAGCCCTGAACCCGGTGCCGGAATCCAGGCCCCAAAATACTGGTGGGCCTTGGGTCTCCCTTCCCCTCTTCTACCAGCTCCGGAGCCAGAGGGAAAGACTGCTTCTCCCTGCAACGGTAGGGACAGCCTGTACTTCACCAGGGCCATCCCGTCCCTACACCCCTCCTCCTCACTGGGACCTGCCTCTGCCCCCAGGGACAGGCATCTCACATGCGCCCGGGGAGCTGGTGTCTCCCAGTGCTAGAGGCCAGGCTCCACAGGGTTACCTAGGTGCTAGTTAAAATAGATTGAAACAATCGCCCAGGGCTGCACCAACTGTTTGCGCCTCGGCCCCAGAGATTTAACTCCTGGCTGTGCTAGAATTAGTAACTGATCCAGTCACAGCTGCACCTCCCCTGGCTTTCAACCTTCTCTCGTTACCAGACACAAAGACCCTTCTTCGTTAGGCTGATCCTGGCCAGCGTTCCTTTGGATACACGTGGGGTGGGCTGACTCACGGTTTCATCCACTAGGCATGGCCACTTGCATTCTGTTTTTAGCACACTAGCTGAATCAGAGCTAGCACAGGGTATGTCTCCTCGAGCTGGAAATGACATCTCCAGCTTAAAGCGCAGACATATTGTATGTGGCCTTGCTACTAAAGTTTGTGCAGCTGTCTGGAAAACTCTTAACATCAAATCTATGACTCTGATTAGGCTTCGAAGAATTAGATTTATCATCAGTAAACGTTGGTAAGCATCAATTTCACCTTACACACACAAACCGACGATTGGTGATCAAAATGCACAGAGGGGCAAAGTAAAGGTCAGTTCTCAAGCAGCATTTGCATTTGATTTAGGGTTATTTACTTTGTATACTTGGACATGTGCTGTTGCCAATTTGTGTTTTAATGGTTATAAAGCTTTAACTTTTATAAGGTCAACATCTACTGTCATCAAATAATTGTCTGACACCCGCCCCCGCTGTCTGTCCCATATAGCTTCCTGCAATTGTGAAAATTTAAGTGGATAAAAATAGAAAAAAATGCTAAAAAGAAATCTCTACAGAAAGTATGAAAACAATACATTCTGCCAAGCCTAACTATAATTAAACTAGTTGTCAACACAATGCAGGCTGAATTGCCCAAAGGGCAAAACCAGATGTCATGATCATGTTATCTTACAACAGGACCTTTTGCCATAATAATAGTTGCATAAATGCCTCCAGTGTCCATGTTTTCCCCTGATAAAAGCAGTTGCTGTATCAACCCAAGAAAGGCATTTTCAGTTTTAACCGTGTGTTGGGTAACTCTTATCTGTTAATCCAATTTTGTTACCAATGCATGACTCCCCCTAAGTACACGGCTGGGAGTGATAATATGTCCATAGGAGTTCAACACCACTGATATCTACAATTATCTGATTGCTGGCAGTGAGAACTGCTTCCAGCAGATAGGGCCCATGAACAGGAATAGTTCACAGCTCTCCAGCCAACATTACCTGCTCTAGCATGACTGAAGCTTTGGGGGCCTGTGCCTGTTGCCTTTCCACTTGCATGGTCGTTACTCATGCAAAGGGAGATGGAGCCAGACCCCTGCAAATCAGGAGCTGGGCTTAATCATTTTCCCTTCCTGCTGCTCCAAGTGCTGGTGCTTTTTGTTCACAGGGGATTTGGGCAGGTTCTGCTGTGTGAGTTCATGGGAGTGAGTTCATGGGAGCTTGCACTTTGTGCTCACTGAGTTCAAGCAAACAGGGAAACAAACTCAATGCAGTGTGTAACCGAAAGGATCAAGTTTGGGCTGGTTTCAGGGCAGGATTATGTTGCAAATTCTGTAGTGGAGACAATAAGAGATGTGAGGTGGTAACACCACTGAGTATATGGGTTGTTTTCTTTGCTTTTTACTAGCCTGGTGACGCACCATTCCAAAGGAGGCTTTTCTCGGACTTGGCCCTAGTCCTACGAGTGGATCCATTTTGGCAGCTCCCTGTGTAGACCTGGCCCCAGCACTCTGGGGGAACGCGGGGCGGGGGAGAGATGGGAGGGATGGGGTGGAGCTGGGCTGGTGCTGCCCGGGCTGGGGGAGAATAGCTGTGGTGGGACAGGGAGGACTAGCGTTACAAGGCTGACAGACAGACCCGGACAGAAGGGCAGCAGGAGAGGGGAAGCAGAGAGAGCCGGGAGCGTGGGAAGGCAGGGAGGCTGGCTGCAGCCCCGCAGAGCAGCCGAGCACTGGGCTGGGGCACAGCTGTCCTCTGGCCAGAGAGCAGGCGGCAGGGCCTAGGGAGCAGGCCCAGTGTGTGGGGGTCGTTCCGCCAGGCACAGAGGCAGGCGCATCCTGGAGGTGTGACAAGACGTGGCCAGCGTGACCCGGCTCCCGGCCACGCCCATGGGGCAAGCGCAGCTGTCGCTTGGGGCTGGGCAGAGGTGCAGGCTGGTTCCCTCTGTGCCAGCCCAAGCCCCAGGGCAGGGCTCAGCCCCCCCGTTCCCCTCGTACTCTGCCTTTGTCCTCTGCACCCTGGAGGGAGGGGACGGGGCGTGTGCTGGGCACAGGGGAGGGGCGGGGGCTGTGTGCCATGGAGGGAGGGCTGGACAGTGGGGGAGAGGCGTATGCTGGCATGGAGTGGGGCGAGGGCTGGCTGTGCACCATGGAGGGAGGGGGACGGGCGTGTGCTGGGCGTGTGTGTATTTACAGCAGTGATTTTCAACCTTTTTTCGTTTGTGGACCCCTAAATAATTCCAATGGCGTTGCGGCCCCTTTGGAAATCTTAGACATAGCCTGCAGACCCACAGGGGTCTACGCAGCACAGACTGGAACCACGGATTCCCAGGATTTAGCCTGCAGTCTAAAGGAATGTCCCATCTTCTGGTCCTTGCTGCATTTACTGGTCAGACAGGTAGTGGGGAACAGGCCGTCTGGTGCCCCAGCTGGACCAAACTAGAAATCTCTCCCCTAAGACAGCAGAGATGGGGAATCCGATTCCAGAGGATGGGGCTTGATGTCACTGACCAGGCCTCATAGGAAGCAGCTAAAGGGCACTTAGGCTATTTTCCATGGCTGCAATCTAGCATACAGGTTTCTGGACACAGACGTTGTAATGAGCCAAAGCTGTACGCGCTAGCGTTTACAGCCGCTGTCCAGGGCAGTGTTTTCAAACGTGCCGAGTGAGTGAGCAAGGCGAATGAGTCAGTGGGATTTGTGTTCCTAATTCCCTGAGGAGTTTGGGGGAATCCTCCTCCCTGCCCCCCAACCATGTATGGCCTGTTCCCATGTGCACTAAGGGATCTGCACACAGCATTTGCACTGCTATCACGAGGTCAGGTCGGGTGTGGGTTTACTGAGATTAGTCTAAACCGTAGTCTGGATACGGTTATGCAGCTATGCTTATTGCCTTTCCCAAAGAGCTATCCTGGGATAAACACCTTTTACACTGGGAACCTGTGCCCACACTGGAGGGGTTGAACTAGTCTATACTGCGGTAGTTTAAATGGTACAATTTCTGTGCGTAGGCAAGGCCTGAGGGGCCTTTCTATCTCTCCATCAGAGTAAAGTTACGGCACTTCCATAACAAGGGACAGGGAGATGTTCCCACAGCAAGAGAGAAAGTTCACGTCTTGTTTAGACTGGAGGGCCTATGTGTATTCACCCCATCTAGCCTTGTCTCCAGATTAGTGTCTGTGGCTCCAAGGTATCTAGCACGGAGGCTGTCTGATCTCTCTCCTGCCATTCTAGCGGCTTTATCACTGGTTTGGCATGAAAGGATGAGGCCGAGAAGGCAACATAGGCGTGGTCGACACTGCTGGTGGATTTTGGCGGCAGTCGATGGGAGATAGGCAGGCTATGCAGAGCCGCTTGCGTATCTCCTGTCAACTTCATAATGCCCACTTACCGCTGCGTCCCCACTACCCTATGCCGACAGGAAATGCCCGGCCGTCGCCGCGGGGGTGGATTAACGGCATCGACTTCCAGATCGATTGAGCGGGCGGCCAGTGCTGCTCAGTCGATCCCGCACAGCCGACAATGCTGCCGGCAGTGTAGACGTACCCGGAGACCCTTACTCTTTAGACGTCGTGTTAGCTTCGCGGTGGTTACCTTTGTCCGGGGGGTTAACAGACTGCTGAGCGCGCACAGGCGTGGGGAGGGGTGGCTGCCTGAAGTGCTTATGGAGCTGGAGAACCAGAAGCTGGGTGGGCCAGGCTAACAGGAACGCGCCCTCGCGTTCATGCACCGCTGGAGTTCTGGATTTCAAGTGCCGTGTGCTTGGGGCTCCTTGGCAGCGCCAGGTTTTGTTAGTTACCAATTGCTGCAATGTGACAGACGCTGAGAGTTTCCCGAGGCGCTGCTGTGTGCATTGCCATGGCAATTTGTGAGTAAACGTGGGGCGTTGCTGCCTGGTCTCAGCCCTCCTTTTCACACTCCAAGCCGTGCCTTTGAGGAAGAGAACAAAGTAAACTGCCGTTGGGGATGACTAGTTGCGTTTCAGTCATGCCCAGGTATCTCAGGTGTGGCCCAGGACCCCATTGTGCTGGGCGTTGTGCAACGCTACACAACGCCAAGGGCCTCATGTAGAACCTCAGTCTAGCCAAATGGGGCGAACCGCCCCTGGCATTTCGTCTTTCATAGGCCAGACCCTGCTCTCAGAGCCACCAGGGTATGAGGCTCCTGTCAGGTGGAACTGCTTGCCAGATCAGGCCTTGCACTGGTCAACGTTATCCATCCAAGGGCTTCACACGGTGCTGGGAAGAGCGAGGTGGTGGTGGTGGTAATTTAAGATGCTGAGCCCCAAAAGCGAAATCCCTAGGATTTGAAGAGCAGCGGGGGCAGTTAGCACCGGAGACGTTTCCCACTTCCTCGTGTAAATCCGTGCCAACAGCGTTATTGCTGGCAGGCCTGGAGAGGATCAGAGGCTCACACTGATTAGACATCCAGAGGCCTGGATGCTGATTTGAACCTGGTTCAAATGGGATCTCATGTACTAAGCCAGCGTACTTTATATGCATGCCCAGGCACAGGTTCCCGTTGGGACCAGAAGAGCTGAAATTATGCAAGAGAGCTTGGCCATGTCTTATTTCCAGCCTGTCTGGAACAGAACGTTCCCAAACTTCAGGGGGAAAAAAATCACACGCCCCCTTCCCCCAACCCCAGTGCTTCTGACAGTCACTGGTCCAGTTTGCGGGCTGAAGAAGTTTAGGAAAGGCTCAAAGAGCCATGAGCAGCGAGATGTCAGCACTCAGCCCAGTGGGTTGCATTCGTTTTTGTTTGCTTGTTTCAATATCAAGCTAAAACCCTGTGTGGGAACTCTGGATAGACGTGTGTGCGTGAGGGTGGGAGGTGAGCAAGGCATTTACCAGCATCTCCTTCATGACATCTCAGCTCAGACACTTGACAGCAGATTAAGTGGGTGAGGCTTGATGTGTCAGGCAGAATTATACCTGCCTGAGAGGAAAGCTAAATGACCTGGCCAGCCACCCTTCCACTGATAATGGCTGTTAATGGGACTTAACGACCTTAGAACAGCTGTCAGAAGTGTTTGCTGACAGTACCTGAGGCTTTGGGAGAAACAGCAGGGCTCTGGGATCATTACCCTTTCCCATCCTTGAGGGATAATTGGAGGGGCCAGCCCCACCAGACAGACTGTCCTTAGCCCTTCGCTCTAAAAGAGTAAACTAGTTCCTTATCTCTCAGGATGTGTGTGTGGGCTCATGTTACCTACTTAGGATGAAGAAGAATGTCCAAAAATGATACCCCAAACAGGTTTTTAACCTCACATTCCACACTGAGCTGGGTTTCAACTGAGCAACTGCAAGTCCCTGGGGATCGGCCCAGCCCCTCCTTGCCAGTGAGTCATGGAGCGTTTGCAGATTCCAGTGACTGACAGAGCAAATGAAGACGCTATTGGTGCAACTCTGTTGTCATTGCCAGCTGGCTTGTTAGCATCCACACATTTCTATGTTCATGAAAGGGGCATCGAGTTGTTAATCTCCAGGTCACTGTGGCAGAGCAAATCTATTTAGTGTGCCTTTTTTTGCATCAATAGGTTTTGAAGAGGTTTGCAGTGATGATCAAAAAATGTTTCCTCTGGGGTTTGCAGATACAACATTAATGTAATAAATTCAGTGTATTTGTGTCTGGACTTGTACAATGCTCCAGTCTAGTGGGTTCTCAGAATGTGTCAAACTATTCAGCCTTTTGAAAATAGCAACAAAAAAAAAATGCGCTTGCACCTTTATACTGAGAAGGGATGATGAAATAAACGCTTCGCAGAATGTCTGGGCTTCCGACAGCGTGCAGAAATAGAGGCTTTCTGAATATTGTGCTGCTGAGGGGGAAATGTCTTCTCTGCTTTCAAAATGCTCTCAGGAGGTGTAAAATAAAGTACTGTGATTTGCCAGGATAAGTTGGTATCTGAAATCAGCGTCAGCCAAACCTCAGGATGAAATGGTAACTCAGGAACTTACATCTACACTGCAGCAGCTGTGGCATACAGCTTTGGCACTGTAGTGTAGACACTTCCTACGCTGATGGAAAGAGGTTTTTCTGTTGATGTGGGTGATCTCCGCTCCAAACGGTGGTAGCTAAGTTGACGACAAAAGAATTCTTCCGTTGGCGTAGCCAAGTCTACAGTGGGGTTAAGTCAACTTAACTACATCGCACAAGAGACACAATTTTTCACAGCCTGAGTGCTGTGGCGAGGTCAGTTTTAGGTGTAGATGAGGACTCAGAATGATTCTAGGTTCATCAAGCCTGACTAATCCTATGGAGGCCTAGCTGCAAAAAAGAATCTCCATTTTCCCTTCGGAGAAACAAGCCTACCTTGCACTGCCATGGCACCTTCCGCTTAGCATGCAGCCAGCATGTGTTACACCCGGGAGCAAGTTAGCCTCACGTCTCCCATGATGCAGGGCAGCAGTCGGCATCCCCACTGTCAGGACAAGGAAACGGATTGACATATAGAGGCTACAGGCCCTGATCCAGCCAACACCTCCAACAGGCGTGTGCGCTGTGAGGAATAGTCGCTGCCTCACGCCAGTTCAAGTGCATACGAGCTCACAGAAGGGTCTGGCTTGCCAGGAGGGAAGCTACCCGTGGCAGCCCACTGGGGTTGCTCCTGTGGTGAGCGAGGGCTCTTGGGTCTCCGTGGTCATTCAGTGCGTGGCCACACTGCTGTTGCTCCTGCTCCCAAGGTATTTGGGGTTTAGTCTGGGCTTTGCGGTGTCCCCCCAGAGCGGGTAGGCTGGGCTCCCGTCACATGGGCCCCCCACACTGGCAGCGTGGGCGCTGGCTTCCTGTTGTGGCGGAGCTTGCTTATGCTGGGCTGAGAACCGAAAATTGTCGGGCTCCAGCAGCCATGCCCAGCGCCTGGCGAAGGATGTGCCTGACACCAGGCAGCATGCAGAGGAAGGGCCTGGGAAGGTGGGTTCAAGGCTGGACTCAGGCATGGACTCGCTGGGGCTCTGCCTAGGCCCCGGGTCAGCCAAGCACACGCAGGTGCTTAACTTGAAGGACGTGCTTCAGTCCATTGACTTAAAATTAAGCACATGCTTAACTGCCTTGCTGAATCGGGGCCTACGGACTCTTTACTCTCCCTTGCTGTGTCCTTTCGCCTCCCCATTGGTCCCTCCTGCTTTCCTGTCCTGCCCAGTCCCCGCAAAGCGTGGGGTGGCTGTGGTGGAGGACACAATAACTTTCTCCTGGCCAGGTCAGAGGGATAGCTAACACGGCCCACCGGAGACCGTCCTGGAGCTCTCTGGTGGGACACGGGCAAGACACGATTTGCTGTCTTGGCAGCACAAAACGGGGAGCTCTGCTGGAGCGGGGAGCTCAGGCTACACTGGCACGGGGGCTGGTATGATTCCAGCATGCGTAGATGGACCTGGGCTAGCTCTGATAAGCCAGCATGCTAATCACAGCGCAAGGGCCAGATGCCTGGACACATGCCTAGCGCCTTGGCTGGGATGATCCACGAGGTGGCTAGCCCTTGCTGCCATGGCTACGGTCTTTATTTAGCATGCTAGCTCGATCACAGCATTTGTCTCCTTGAGCTGAGCTCTCCCCAGCTCTCGTGGAGACAGGCCCTGCCTTTGCAGCAGAACCTCGGCGTATAAAGCCTAGCTCTCCGTTTGGGGCATTTTCTCCTTGTTCTGGAGGGGGGGGATAGTAAACGAGCAACCAGAAAACGACCACCCAGTCACAGTGGGTCCAAGCCCAGTGCCCATGCGTGCCCGTCAGCCAGTGATGAGGTGTATGGAAATGCAGAGGACACGTCATACAGGCTGGTGGGAATGAAGGCGAGGCCCTTCCATGCTGCCGCTTCGCCTCTGTCATTGCTGAGTGGGCAGCCAGCACGTGTCGGGAGATGCTGACATCATCTGCGCAAGAGCGAGAGTCTGTCTCGTGCCAGACTACGGGGGCCTGGTAACTACCTGGCCAGATGGCAGCACTGGGCTAAGCCTGCCCATGGAGATGCTGTGGGGTGCGCAGCTCTCCAGCAGGGACTGGGCTCGGCCAGGTGTATTGGCTGGGACGGATAGCAGCCGTGTGGGATCTGCACTGACTGCACAGCCAGGCCTGGAGAAGCCCCAGTCCTTGCCCCACAGCACCCTGCTCATGTCAAATGGCAGGGCAGCAGCCACCCACAGAGTCGCCCGGCTGGCACGACCAGTGCACGTTTCGACAGTGTGTTCGGCAGGCCGTTGTCTGTCAGACACGAGGGAGTGTCTCCCTCAAACCAGGGAGCAGTGTGCCGCGCAGAGACTCCGCTGGCTGGATCAAGGAGGTGGGGGTGACATTCACAGACACCCGTAATGGGGCTAGGGCTCGGATGCTGGAACAAGGTGTATAGCAGGGGTGCTGAGAGGCATTGAGCCAAATCGTAAACCCCGCATATGATGGAAACCACTTCAAGCCAGGGCTGCGGCAGTGCCCCCCCAACACCCCTCGTTCCAGCAGTTCTGGTGGGGCTTCTCCCAGGTGGGAAGGCCCCTGTCTCAGGCAGTAACTCTGAGAGGAAGGTCGTGGTGGGACTGTGTCACTCACCTGGAGCCAAAGGAAACAAGCGTTTTTGAGCCAACTCCTCAGCAGCAGGGGTTTCTTCTTCCTGAAAGGGCTGGTCCCAGGCAGACGGGTCATTTACTTAATCACACTGTGCTGGTGATGACGTGACACCTGTCTGTCAAATCTGCCCCTCGCTGAGTTTTACAATCCCGCGGCACTCAATGATGCACTCTGGGATTTTCAGGGGTAGCAGTGTTAGTTTGTAAACAGCAAAAACGAGAGTCCTGTAGCACCTTAGAGACTAACACATTTCTGCAGGCACAAGCTTTCTGACGAAGTGGGTTGCAGCCCATGAAAGCTTATGCCTGCAGAAATTTGTTAGTCTTTAAGGTGCTACAGGACTCTCGTCCTTTTTGTTCTGGGATTTGGTGCTGTAATGGGACTTTCTTGTAGAGCGGGAGGCAAGCGTGTAATCCTTCTGTCCTGCTGACACATCTATTGGACTGATCTCATTTCCCTTAATGGACAAGATTTCTTCCCACTTTTTTATATTTTAAAAAAAGAGAGTGAGGTCCCCCCCGTGTGCCTCTTGAGTAAGGCTAACTAAATTTGATTAAAGCAAGAGGACATCATCAGGTTGTGAAAAATGGCACCAGGAATGAGAATCTCATCACACTATGCAAGGACCTATTGACAGAGAGCATGGGTGGCCATAGTCCAGGCTCCAGGAAGGGAAAGAGCTCCTGTATGAAATCAAGAGGTAGTTGACTGGTGGCATTAGATCTGGAGTGAAATGAGTTTCAGCACTCATGTCAGTGCTCAGTTCACAGCACTGCATAACGAATAGTGATGTGTGTTTGCAGAGGGCTTTTCTGTATAAAGATTCAAGTCTGAACTCAAAGGTTTAAATCCTCAGCAGAATGGGTGTTGCATATGCCACGCTGACAATGGGCGTTCATCTGGGTGTGTTAGTGGAAGAAGGTTTTCCTGGAAGGCATGCACTAGCTAAATGGTCCAGGTTGGGAACCCTAGAAAGATTGTCAAAGCAGGCTGCATAGGGAAGTCTATACACTTTAAAACAAAGCTCAAAAACAAACATAAAGGCCAGGCCCAGGGTTGTTTCTGTGCCCTGCTGATTCCAGTTTGGGGTGCAGAGAGTATAATCCAGCCTGTATTTGGCTCTGTGTATTTGGCTGGCCTCGGAAGAGCAGCTGAGGATTAGAAATGAGGCATAAAGAAACACCCAACGGCCAGGAGTGGCTCAGACACAGGTTTCTTTGTGCCCACATCTAAACAGGGAGGGGCCATCAGCTCAGCGTAACCCCAGAGCACTGGAGGGCACGCAGGTAAACCGATAGGGCACTCCTGTCAACATGCAAAGCATTGTGGGATAGCTGTCAGAGGCTGCCACGCTTCTGTGAATGTGCGGTGCGTGCACATGAACGTGGGTCTGCACTAAAGCAACGCGCACTGAACTCACACCATGTGGAGCGAAGGCTACATGTTAGCTGGCCAGTTCCTGCCCCGTATGAACTGTGGGGTGTGTGGGAGAGCATAACATGCTGACCCAGGATGACGGAAGATACGTAACCTGAGTTGTTCTGTTCTTTCTCCCTTTCATGTATTCCTTGTAGGTCTTTGGTGGCCTTGTCTGGATTCTGGTGGCCTCAACCAGGGTAGCGGTGCCGCTCTACCAAGGCTGGGTTATGTTTGTCTCCGTGTTCTGCTTCACATTGTCCACTCTTCTCATGTGCCTCTATTTCTGCGGTGCTCATGGTTCAAAGACAGCTTGGATTGCCGTGGTAAGCTTGTCCTAACACACACAGTCTACGCGCTGGGGCCTGGATTCAGCAAACACTTAGGCATGTGCTTGAATCAGTGGGACCAGTCACCCTCGCCCAGGGAAGTGAAGGAGTGTGTGGCAGGATCAGGCCGTTGTGATTCTGACTGTGCGCTTGCAGGAGTATCAGAAGCTGCTCTCAGGTCCTGAATCCAGAATAAGCAGCCTCTGTTGCTGCTGGCTCAGGAAGCTCATCAATTGTCCACGTTGCACCCCATGCTGATGAGCGATTTTTCCCTCTTGCAGCTGAGCAATGCTGCGTTTTGCATTTCACCACTGCCCCTTCCTGGGGACACAGGCCACAGCCTTCCAATACACCTCTCTTCCCTCTTCCCTAAAGTCCCTTCTCTCCAGGGAGCCTTCTACCCATCGATAAGCTATAGTTCCACATGGAGGGAAAGGATATTCTTATGGACTAGATGTTGGCCTGGGACTTGGCAGACCAGTGCTGCAGCTGTTTGGGAATTTTCCACCAAAATTATTTTCACAGAAAATAGTTTCCACAAAATTAAAATTTTCCACAAGATAATTTTGAATTTGCTGAAGTTTTTCAGTTTTCTGCCAGGAAAATCAAAACAGAATATATTTACTTTGGGTCAATTCACCAATAAACTGCATTTCCCAGTGGGGGCACCATTAACCCCTGGGAATTGTAATTGTAAATCAGGGCCCTGCTGTGCCAGGTGCTGTACAAACACAGAACAAAGAGTCCCTGCCCATCTTAGTGCGATGAGAATTTCTGGCATATGGTGGCAGAAATCGGTTTCCATTTAACCACTGCCAATTGCCTCCTGCAACCCTTCTTATACCCAGTACTAGAGGCACTGATATTGGTGCAGATGGAGTCCCATTTGTAGATACACAGACCCAGATTCTCAAAAGTAGCTAGGCACCTACCTCCAAGTAGCCCATGGGGAGTTAGGCACCTACATATCTTTGAGCATCTGCACCAACATGCTGGATTGTGGCAAAATGCCAGACTTGGAAAGAATCCCATTTGCATAAACCATTTTGGCCCAAGTCTTAAATGAAATGAATTAGTTGTGTGTGGCCAAGTGTGCTTTTGTTGCTCTGTGGGAAAAGTGTGTGTGTTTGCTTAGAGTACCGTCTCTCTCTGGCTTGAATGGTATTCTTGGAAACGATGGTGAATTATTGTTTTCTAGGATGCTTTCTATCATTCAATGGCTGCTTTGTTTTACCTGAGTGCTGCTGTCTTACAAGCTGTGATCACCATCGAGTTAAGAACCACCCCTGAGGAAAATGCTGCTCAGTTTAAAGTTTACCAGGAAGATATTGCAGCAGTGGTAAGTGTCACACCGCAAAAAGTGAAGTGGAGGGGCAAACAATGTACCAAGGTGACTGCTGAATAGCTTGGGAGACAACCTGAGACCCAGCACTTCCTTGAGGGGATAAACTTTCCCTCACTGCGCTCATGAGAGGTGTTTGGCAGCCGGGCCAGCACCGGCATCTGTCTAATGCTAAAGCTAAAAGAGATTAGACTCAGGGACATTCCTATCCCATGTAGTAGACCTCTCTTTCCTCACATACCTACTGCTTTTAACATCTTTCTATACTGAAGTATTACCGAGTGTGATGCTGTGGTGGCTAAGTGACCTTCCCTAAGCCTAACCAGGGCTTCGTCCCCGCTGATCGCACAAAGAGCCAGTGAAGAGCTTTACTAGAGGCAGCTTCTCTTCTACCAGCAAAGACTGTGGGGAACTTGGTGGCCATCCTAACTGAGGGCCACTGTGGCTTCAGCCCCATTGAAAGAAATGGGAGATGGCAGCCATTTTCAGAAAGGGTAAAAGTATGTGAGACGCCACCAGAGATTGAGACACCTGCTATTGTCACACTCACCCTAATTCTCAGGGCATTATTGGGAAACATTTTCAAAAGTACCTCAGTGACTTAGGGACTTAACCCCCATTTTCAAAAGTGACTTTTGCTCTTCGGTGCGTGCATGACCTTCACAAGCAATGACCCATTCCAGAGTAGCTACGGGTAAGAGTTTCAGAGTCCCCTTAGAACCCAAAGTGTCACTGAAAAGCACACATCCCGTCTCAGCAAACGATACCCTTCAGCAATTAACTACAGCTGACTCCAGTTTTGTTTCCATCTTAGGTATTTGCATTTTTAGCCACCTTGACGTACGTGATCCATAAAGGATTCTCTCTGCTGAGATGGAAATCATCATAAAACCGCCAGAGCTTCCCCTAAGGAATCCATTTTAAGCATGCTTCCCAGTTACTATACAAGCATACATCATTAAATGATTGCTCGTCTTACACCGGTATAGTTTGATGTACCGACTACTATACACCGCTTTGTACTTGGTACCGTGACAACAAAGAAAAGAATCAGACTGGAGATATCTATTTTTCAGCAAAATGGTTTCTTTTTGGTGTCTTCTATGTCAGAGACAGGTTTGTTGTCGGGAACTGGGAATGTGCTTTACTTCTCTCTGCTTTGCCCTATCTCCCTGGGCCTGGGCCAGCTGCTGGAATGAATCAAATGCATCTCTCAATTCCCTGCCATTGCAGGGCCCGCAGGCTTGGTCTCAGCAGGTTAGCCCCCTGAGGACTGAAATGCTTTAGTCTAACTAAAGTCTTTGAGCTCAGTACAGGGGTAGCAGCGTGAACATTAATTGGCCTGTGAAATTCAGACTAGATGATCTAATGTCTCTTCTGGCCTCAAACTTTCAAAGGAAAGCCTCCTAGTTGAGTCATTTGATATGTTCCATCATTCTCCCTTGGCCCATCTCTTTGCCTACCTCTCTTTCAGGTCATTTCCTTGGGCATTGCTTAATCTTACATAGACCACAGGCAGAGCAGCTCAAATGGGCCCTGATCCTGCGTTCAGCTCCATACAGAGCTCCCCTGACTTTGCTGGGGAGCTGCTTGCAGGACCAGGGCCATATTCTGTGGCAGGTGTCAGAGACAGTCAATGGAGGAAGAGTGTCTGTTGGCTCCTTAGGCACGAGGGCCAGGCAAACTCTTGCTCTGACATGTTCTGTCACTTTCTCAGCACGGCACAGAGAGAGGGAGAAGCAGAGCTATGATTTGGGAAAGTTCACCACTTTGAACGGAACAGTTGAGACAGTCCAGCCTTTCAAGTGCAGTGTATAGACACTGTTCTGACACCACTGGAGCCAGGGGGACAATTGCCACTGCCTTCAGTGGAAGCAGGAACAGGCTCTAACTATGCAGAATCCTGATATTCTAAAAGGTAAATGCCACATTTTCAAACTTAGCTGCCTAATGTTAGCCACCTGAAGCTATATTTGGATGCCTAATTTTAGGCCCTGAATTTGAATATTTTAACCAAAATATTCTCTTCTTGAACCAAACACCAGCAGACCCAGTACAAAATCTCCTGGCACACAAACACAGTGCTGAGATATAGTCCTCTTAAATGGATACAATGGCTAGGCTTTTTCCATAACATCTGTTGTGACAGAACAGTACTTCAAGCAGTCACTTCAGATGTCACTTCACACTGTAATGAGAAACAGGAACCACTGTTCTGCTTCCCTCGGGGCAATGTGAATTTCTGCAAACTTTAAAGATATTCCTGAATTAAGAGAGCAAATTATGCATCCCAAGAATTATTGTCTTACTCAGATTAGGAAAGATTATTTAGCTAGTGTGCTGTATAGACTGCAGGATAATTTTAAAATGATCACAGCAATAGGGATAATGAACTATTCTCTTCAACAAATTGTTTGGTTTGTTCATTAGGAAGAATTCAAAAAGAAAATATTCTGAAATGGACAAATACTGCAAAGCTAATAAAATGTTTACCGTGGATTTTCCAAACAGGTCTACCTCTGTCTTTTTTTCAGAACCTCTGCACAGAATTTCATGTCCTTTAGCCACAATGTCCCTGCTGCAATCTTGATGTTGCTGAAAGATACATTTTAGTAAATCCACAGGTGGGAAAGGTACAGCCTCTAGGGGATGATTCCTGAGGTGACAGACTCATTTTCAAAAGCGGCTTAGCCACCGAGGGTACGACTACCCAGCCTGCAGCATCGACGCTCCCAGCCCAGGGCGGCAGCGGGGGGCTCGCACCACCACTCTACAAAGCACTGTAGGGGCTGTCGCTCAGCTCTGAACCTGCCCCTCTCCAGGCTCCGGAGCCCAAGCTCCACCCGGAGCTGCAGCGTCGACCAAGCGCTGCAAGCCCACGTCTGTCAGGCGTGCGCCGAGACGTGCTGTGTAGACGCTTTGCAGCTGTCTCACTGAAAGTCAATGGCAGTTAGGCTCCCAAGGACCAGCGTGACAAGCAGGATTTAGGTGTCACTAAGGTGCTCTGTGGCCTAAGGCCGTTCCCAGCCCCAAGTGAGGTGCCGGGGCTCTCTCGCCAATGTGTGACAGAGCGTTTGGTGCCTAAAAAGGGACTTGCAGAAGGCAGCACGCTGAGCGGGAACCAGCCCCGCTAGCCCGTAGGAACGGCAGAGGAGGGGGACGGGGCTAAGAAAGTTAGGGCCTAACTCCAGGTGGGGGGAGGCACCTCTTTTCCACCACCCCCATTTTGGAGTCTCAAGCATGAACTGTCCCCTTGAGTGGGGTGCCTCGGCCAGCTCAGCCCCTCCTGCCCCAGCGAGCCGCCCATCCCCCTTAGGGCAGGGGCACTCCTCCAGGAGGTGGGAAACCCAGGCTCAAATCTTCACTCTGCCTCATTGGGAGCGGAGCCTTGCTCGGAGAGCTGCTAGGAGGGAGGTGTAACCACTTGCCTGTGGACTATGCTGGGGGACGAGGCGGAGCTGGTCCTTGTCTTAGGCAGTACTGAAAGTGTGTGTTGGCACCTGGCGCTAATTGTGAGGTGACAAGAGAAGGCAGACGTACAGCAAGGTCAACACCCCCCAAAGTCACCTGCATCTCCCAAGGTGACTGGGGGAAAAGACTGGGCCTTGCCAGGATCGCTAGCTGAGCAGCCGACTTGCACGGATCCACCAAAACCTCTGTTACCAACAGAGCAGCAGAACAGCTGGGGGCTGCAGTCTCTGTCACGGGCTGATACCGCCACCAGCTCGTCCACACGACTCCCCCAAACCCCTCCTCTGGGGTAAGCCTCAGCCGGTTTGCCTGGCTCAGTCAGACGCTGTCATCAGCCCCGGCACTCAGACGCACCCCTACTTCCCAAGCCATCTTGCAGCAGGCCGTGCGGGCCCGGGCGCAGTCTCCAGCCAGACGTAATGCCCAGACTCTCCGCGTAAGGGCCCATCCCTTGCCTCGTTATCATCACCGCCAAGGCAATGTCCAAAGCAAGGCAGCCGCCTGGCGGACTAAGCACCGCACCGCTCAGTGCCGTGCTCGCCCCAGGCCCTGGCGTGTTAATAAACACCGCTCACCACAGACTGAAAGCAACACAAACACGGGGGACACCGTGCCACCGTTTGCAAGCTGGGACGGAGAGAACACCTCGCTCCCTCTCTAAGGCACAGCTTCCTGGGCTGCCCTAGGGCTCCATTACAGCCGCAGGAAGGACGTTCCCCATAGGAGCCAACCCACACCTGGCCTGAGCCAGTAACCTTCCCTTATATAGTCTCCAGCACACGCTTCTAGGTCAGCTGACTCCCGTCCTCCCACTCCATCGCAGGAGCTAGGTGGAGACTACAACTCCCAGCAGCCCCTGCTCTTAAAGGGCTATGCTCCGGACTCGGACCAGGCCAGTGCCCCATTATAGGGTCTTTGTCCTGGGTTTGGGAGGCACTGTGCAGACTCGGGGTCCCATGTGGTACAATACACAGAGTGTGGGTCACAAAGCAAACAGGGGTGGTCCAGTTATACAACAGAGCTGGTAAGGTGTGACACAGCAAGGAGCCAGGGTTGTGTGATGTGCTGCTGCTAACCCCCATGTGCACATAGCAGGTCAGCACCCAGTCGTGTGTGTGAGTTTAAAAGAGAAACCCAACAGCTACACGTGTGTGTGTGTGTGGGGGACACACGATGACACAATGGGCGTTGCCAATGTGTATAGACAATGGGCGTTGCCAATGCACCCACAGTTCTTGGGTCAGCGAATATTGGCTCCCACACTGCAGTAGGTCTCAACCCCCCACCTCATCCACCTGTCTTCTGCCTAGCAATTCTTCCCCCCCCCACCCCTCATCAGTTCTGCCCCCCTCCCCCCCAGCTGCTTCTGGGGCACAGCATTCTTGGGGTGTGTGTTCCCTTCCAGCCTGTGGCTGTGGCTGGGTTTGTTTTTTTTGGGGGGGTGTGGGGGGGGGGAGCCGCACAGGCGGTTCTTCCCAGGCAGATGTGGGGGGGGGGGCAGAGTTTCCATCCCACCTTATTGCTTGCGGCGGGGGGGGGAGGGGGGGAAGAAGGGGACCCATAGCAGCTGGGTTCATTCTGCTTCCCATTCTTCCCCATCCCCCAGCAAATGGTGCTGGCGCCTGGGGCGTGGGGCTGGGGGGTGCTTTGCCTGGCTCCTGCAGCAGCGGGGCAGTGGGGATGGCAGCCACCCAGCAGGTCCCTCTGCCTCACCCCAGGCAGAGCATGTGGAGCCAAGCACCAGCCCTGGCCAGACCGGAGAAGCCTGCGTGTGCGTTGCCGTGCTGGTGTGAGGCACTGTCACTAGCAGGGCCCGGGCAGATTGTGGGCACTGCGGGAGGCCCCCCCAGGGCCTGGTAACGTTGCCTGGTCGGCAGGCACCGGAGCCGCTGAGTCCCACCACGGACTGTGCTGCCACGGGGGGCTTCCCAAGCTGCTGCGCCATCTTCAGCCCGCCCCTGGGCCCATCTGTGAGCGTCACCATCGCTGCCCAGAGCTAGCGCCGTGCCAGGCCTTGCACCCGTGTCCCCTCCTGCACCCCGGCAGTCTGGCTATACACGGTTCACTGACACATGGACCGCAGTCCTGGCACGAGCTGTGGGCCAGTGGCACAAACCTGTCCAGGCGCCGCTTCCCAGGGAGGTGCTATCCCTGCCCCTGAGACCAAGCAGTGTCCACACACACACACAGCTGCCCTCCCAGGCCCTCTCTCTGTTGCTGCACAGCACCCAGGGCAGCCAAAATTCACAAGCCAGGTTGGCCCCAAACGGGCTCGCACACCTAGCGAAGGATGTGCCCTGGTGTCACTCGCCAGGCCACGCGCTACGGCTGGGGAAAAAGGGTTTGTCACTGGGGCATAAAAGTGCATTCGTGTGCCTGGGCCTGACATTAAAGCCACGCATTGACGTGAACGCAGGGCCCCAGGCGGTGGAGACTTGCTTGTTGGCGCTCGGAGGCTAGACACTCAAGTGCACGAAGACGCTAAGAAAAAGACAGCGACGCGCACATTAAACAGCTGGGACAGGTCACTGTGGCAGTGCCAGCCATGCAAGTGGAGTCGTGTAACGGCCAGCGGGCAGGAAGGTGCGAGCAGCGGAGCAGGGACACAGCCCACGAATGAGCAGACACCCCTGTAGCGCCCTCTATTGCGATGTGTGCAGAGGACGGGCCATTCCCCCGCCCCATGAGGTGTTTGGGCATCCCCCCCCCACCTCTGGCCTTATCGCCCAGCACTATGAGCACGGTGCCCCCCTCCCCCCCTGGCGGGCTTCTCGTGCAGCTGCCCTGGCCCCATGGCACTGACTCCTGGCCTAGACCCTGCCCTCCCCCTCGCACGCAGTGGCCAGTGTCAATGGCCTGCTCCTGGTCCTCCCCTGACTGCATCTCTGCCTCCCCTGCCCCACCCACATGTGCACCCACCGCCCCCTAACCGGCCCTCGTCTCCCCTCTCGCAGGAAAACGTCGCCATGAGTGCAACTAGCTGCTCTGCCCCACCTGCGGTAACAGCACCCCCATGCCTACCCGTACCTCCCCCCTCCCTCCCATTGGCCTTCTCCCCACACGTGGGGCAATGTGGGTGCAGGCTCCTTGCTGCTTGGCTGCAGCCAGCAGGCCGGGCAGCGCCAACGCACATTCAGGAGGCGGTGGGCCTTGGGCAGACACCAGTGCCCACGTGGCTGCCTGCTGCCGGCCATGGGGCATCAGCTGCAGGGCTCCCCATGCGGGTCCAGGCAGGGAAGAGTCGTCGCCTGCTGCCGGGCAGGGCTGCCTGGCCGCGCAGGCTGGTGCTGCACACCTCTGGCGGCGGCTTGGAGCCAGCGACGTGCACGGCCCCCTAGCAGGGCGTCTCAGGTGGCAAAACAGGGCCTAGGTGTGCTGGCGGTGGAGAGCCGGGCGGTGGCGTGTGGCAGGTGTACCTGGTGAGCAGAGACCCTGGGCTCCCTGCGCACAGTGCTCGCCCGCGGGGCTGACGCGGGGATTGCTGAGCACGGACCCCCTGCTGCTGCTTGTTTCTCCACGTTGTGGGGACCCGGCCTGGGGGCCAGTTCTGGTGAATACACGAGCACCTCGTGGCCCTGGTGCCTCATCCTAACGGTGCCCGCCCCCAGTGACTGACACGCAGGCACCTCGCATGGAGGCTGGGGAGGGAGCCAGCCTGTACTTTCCCATTTGGTCATTTTACTACAGCGCCACGGCTCCCATAGCCATGGCCGGCCTGTGTGGGGCCCGGGGACCAGCTCATGCTGCCTGGCAGCAAACGAGAGCGCTGTGGGCCTTTCCGGTCTAGCCTGGCTGGGGCCAGAGCAGCAGGCCCCCACAGCCGTGGCCCATCTGGGAGCAGCCCGAGGGAGCAGGCCTGGACGTCAGCCCATAAAGCACTAAATCCCCCCCGGCCCGAGAGAACACGAGGCCCAGCAGCGGTGACTGAGCTGAGATTGACTTGTGAATGACCAGCAGGGTGGGCTGATGACACATGGTGCTCTCCCACCCCAGCCGCCCGTCCCTGGCCCTGGCGCTGAGCCCAGCACAGACCCAGCAGGTAGGACAAGGTCCCTGGACAAGACGGGGCTGCATTCTTCAGCGCACTGTGACTAAAACTGGCTCCCACGGCTTTTATAGCCCGTGCTACTCAGCCCCACCTCTGGCCAAACATGACAAGTATGTGGCAGAACCACTTGCAGCATGAAGCGTTCCTTTGTTTGGTGCCGTGCCCTGCTGCCTGCGCTGTACGTTCACCCGCTGGGAGCAGTGTATCGCAATCCCAAGAATGGTTACCCTGAGAGGTGTGCCGACGACGCGCCTGCAGGTTTCGTGTTTGATTAAATACGCTGTGTGTGCCCTCAGTCACTCTCGGGGAGTGACGGCTGCGTCACAGGGCCATGATCCTTGCAAGGAAGACTGAAAAGAGAAAAAACAAAGCTGTAAAGAAAGAAATTGCTGCAATAGCTTCAGCTCTGCACTAAAAAAGAGCTGCAGGGACAGAATGGGACTAAAGCAGAATACAGACCAGGTCTGCTTTGGAAACAGAGCTGGGGGGTGCTGCTGGAGGGTTTAGGGTCTCTCCGCTCCATATTCCTATGTGCCAGGCTCCTTTATATGTTGGAAAACAAGATCACACTTGAGCACATCACCCAAGCTAGGAGACGGGCGCGTTGTTCTGCTGCTGAGCCCTAGAAAGTTAACGCGTCTGCCACTGCTGCTGGTCTGGACACTTAATTCTTTAGCTCAGACAGTAGCGGGAGGTGGTTTGAGGTCTGTACGCATGGGGCCAAATCTGCTGTTGGCCCCAGTGGGTCTGGTTAGAGCAGTATGGGTCAGCAATTTTCCTAAAGCATTTCCAGGGCAGGCAGTTTCACGAACTGAACCTTTCTCACCTAGGCCTGTGGGCTATGGTGGTTCACAAGCCCTGCCTTGCACAGGAAGACAGCCTAATGGCGAGAGCTGCCTAGTCCCAAACAATGCTGTTCTGCTGGGTTGGTAATTGCCCCCTCAGCCAGGACAGCCTGGAGCAGAGGGGCTGCTGCCAAGCAGGGAAGAGAAAAGAAAAATGCCACTCTCCCAAGCAACAAGCCGTCTTCTTCCAGTCACACTGTGCAGGGGCTGCTCTCTTGCCCTCCTCAGGCAGCACTGCACAGAAGATGGCAGAGCTCACTGCTGCAGAGTTAAGCAGGAGGCTATTGCCCTTAAATACTGTTGGCTCTTTGGCCCAGGCAGTGAGCCAGAATCTGGGACCTTGCGGGGTTGTTTCCATTAGGAGGATAAATCGATGATATGAGTCAGGTACCTTCTTAGTGCAATTTATAAAAAATGTGCCCCAAGTTCCTCTGGACATGGTAGAAACAAACAGCACAGTTTCCCTGCTCAGAAATCCCCAAGTCTGCCACATCAATGAGCTCTGTGCCCAAGAAGCCCTGTCTCTCTGCTTCCTTTTGAGGTCACACTCACCCTTGCTTCATCACTCTTTCTGCCACCAACACAAATAGACTGGAGAGCCAATCTCCTCGCTCCTGCACTGGCAGTGAGGGAAACTCAGTCCACACAGCTGAGCTGTGACCTGCTGTGTGCCTTGGGCAGTCCCTCCTTTGTTTGTAGTTCACTATCTCAAAGTGGCTTAATTGCTCCTCCAGTTATGTCAGAAAGGGCCCTTAGCTCACCCGCTGACTTTAATTAGGCCTGTGATTGTCTGTGGCTCCAGAAACACTTGATGGCACCCACCAGTTTTCAGTAGAACAATAGAGACAGTGCACGTTCTCCATGTTGTACAGCGTGGGGACAGTTAGGAGAGGATCTTTTACTTAGACATGACTATGTCTATGTCAGCAGCCTATGTCAGCAGAACGTATGTCACTCGGGGGTGTGAATAAGCCACCCACCAGAATGACTTACGTCACACCGACATACGCGCCAGTGTGGCCAGCACTAGGTTGGCAGAAGAGCTTCTCCTGCTGATATAGCTGCCGTCGCTTGTTGAGGTGGGTTTTTTTTAATGCCGATGAAAGTGTGCTACCCGTTGGCAATGTGTGTCTTCAACAGCTATGGTGCAGCAGTGCAGCTTTATCGATGCAGTGCTGTATGTGTAGATGTGGCCGTAGGCTTGTGCTTAAATTGCATGGATGCACCACAAATAGATGCTGCCACCCACACTAAACTTGTGTGGTCAGACCTGGCATTGTGTGTGTGATACACACAGAAACGATGCAAGTGTCCGGCAGTTTGTTCTCAGCGTGCATAGTTGGATGATAGCATCCAATTCTTTTTTTGTTCAATATAATTTAATTCTGAGCAAATTCATAGATTTCTAGAGTTTAAGGCCAGAAGGGACAATTAGATCACCTAGTCTGACCTCCTGTATAACACAGACCAGAGCATTTCACCCAGCCCCTGTATCTGAGCCCAGTAATTTGTGTTTGGCTAAAGCAGATCTTCCAGAAAGGCACAGTCTTGATTTGAAAACATCAGGAGATGGAGAATCCACCATTTCCCTTGGTACCTTGTTCCATTGGTTACTCACCCTCCCTGTTAAACATTTGTGCTTTAGCCTCTCATTGGAAAAAGAAAAATAGGCTATCCATAGAGGAACGGTTCAAAAAATATGGGAGCCTGTGGTTATGGAAAAATTAACACATCGACATACCTAGCAAGGTAAACAGAACAGATTGATGCTTAGATATTTGGTTACCTTTTATGCAATATTCAGATAACATACATTCATCTGCAAAAACCTCAGTCCACTTCTCCAATTGTTTTGAATATTAATTTTTGATAGTCTTGCCTAGCCTGTTAAATGTGTGCATTGAGATTTCACGGAATACAATTACTAGAAACAGCATCGGTTGCGTAATGCCATGGAAACTATGCCATGGAAACACCCAGTTAAATAGAAAGACCTGGTGATGCTATGCCTGTATAATGTCTCTTTAAACAAAGCTCATTTCTGAGAGTTACATGACAAGGGTTTGTGAACTTGTTAAAACTTCCTAAATAAATAAATAGTTTACAAAATTGTGCCTTATTTCTAATTGGAATTTATCTGATTCAGCTGCCAGCCACTGGTTCTTGTTCTGCCTCTCTGCTATTGTTACTGCCCTGTGATGGCACTTACACATTATTGACTCGTTTGTGCTTCGAGAGAGAAGGTGACGGAAGAAGAGCTCTCTGCAGCTCGAAAGCTTGTCTCTCTCTCACCAACAGACGTTGGTCTGGACGTTGATAGTTATGACCTCACCCCCCTCGTCTCTTTAATATCCTGGGAGAGACACGATTACAACAACACTCCTTTGTGTTTGAAAGCTCAGCGCTGTGATCTGAGTGCTCCCAGGAACCCCACACTCACTTTGGCTTTTTTACCATAAAGTCTTTGGGACCAGTCTTCTCTTCTTTGTCAGGAACCTAGCATCCAAGCCTGGTTCCTTCCCACCCCTCAGACAGAAAACAGTGAGTATGGAAATCATGGATTTTTATTTTTTTTAAACTCTTGCCCTTTTTTTGGTCAAATTTCAAAATTCAAATAATTTGACCAGCTTTATTATTGGTAAAAAATAAAAATCCATTACAATGTTGTTGAAAATGTTCCTGATTCTCACAGCCCCCATTCAGATACTGACTTTTCAGAATGTTGTTGAAATGTAGGGTCTAGACTCGATATCCACATTTAGACTCCTGGATAGAAGTGTCTGAGGTCTGACCCTGCGACGCTCCTGGCCCCGAGTGGAAACTGCAGGCTGTTCAGCAGCTCTGAACGTTCCCTCTCTGTTATTGGTAGCCCAATGCTGACGCTATTGCAACTATGGCTATGCCTGTGACTGATGTCCGAACCCAGATGCACAGAGTCGGCCGCACAGAGGGCATGTGACATCTGTATCTGTGATGTTTGAGGATGCGGCTCTGTGGTGCCTTCTCTGTGCAGCCTGGAGATGATTTTGTCAATCCTGCTAAAGCCTGTTACATGAGGATCTTGTCAGAGACTGCCAGTGAGTCCTGTTCTGAGCCACTTGTTTGAGTTCGTTGAGACTGATGCCAGCCCACTGGAGACTGTTCTTTATGCCGTCTTTGAAGTGTTCATGCAGACGACCTGTCTTTCTTTTGCCCTGCCTCAGCTCCCCATCCAGGATCTATTTTGGGAGACGGTGTCTTCCATTCTGATGACATGTCCACTCCACCTAAGCTGTGCTCTCAGTAGTGTTTCCCCAGTGCTGGTTGTGTTTGCTCTCTCCAGGATCTCAATACTAGTCACTCTTTCTTGCCAGCAAATGCTCATTATTGAGCAGAGGGAGTGCATGTGAAATTGCTCGAGCTATTTAATGTGCCAGCTATAAAGAGTCCATGGCTCAGATGCGTACAGGAGAGCTGCTGGAACCACTGCACTATAGCTCTCCAATCTGGCAGAGAGACGAATGTGTTGATTAAGGACTTTTGTTTGGAGTTGGCCGAGAGCTTGGCAGGCTGTCTTGATACTGGAGGCAATTTCCTTATCCAGGGAACCATCACTCAAGATGGTGCTGCCCAGATATTTGAACTAATCCACATGTTCTGCTGTACGCCTTGGATGAAATGGCTGGTGCTGGGGCATTGGCATTTGGAGCTGGTTGGAACACGACCTTTGTCTTACTGAGACTGATGGTGAGGCCAAAGAGCTGAGACGCTTCAAAAAACCTGTCAATTATGACCTGAAGGTTGTAGTGTCTATGAGCATCAAGGTGTACTCACCTGCAAAAAGTGTCTTGATGAGAAGTCTCTCCAGTGTTCTGGTCTTAGCGTTGCGTCTTCTAAGGTCAAAGAGGGAGCCATCGACTTGGTAGTGGATGTATATCCCCTGATCCAAGTCCCTTACGGCATGGCTGACGACACAGGCAAAGAACAGACTGGGTCAGAAGAGTCACCATTGGAGAGCACTTACACTGTCATGTGGTCATGGAACCGACGGATGATTTGTATGAACCTGCTTGGGCAGTTTATGTAGAATAGCCCATAGCCCCTCTCTGCTGACCATATCAAATGCTTTGGTCAAGTAGATGAAGACTGCATACAGGTCTATGTTCTGCTCTAAACTTTTTTCATAGACCTGCTTTATGACAAAAATCATGTCCCTAGCTATGACCTGGTCTGAAACCACATGGCACTTCGGACAGATTCTCCTCAGATACGTTTGCAATGAGCCTGCTAGTAGAACGCAAGCTAGAACACATTTTCACTGCTGTACAGAGGAGAGCAATACCTCTGTAGTTTCTGAAGTCAGCTTTGCTGCCTTTGTGTTTGAACAGTGATATCCCTGTTTCATGGAAGTGCCTGAACAGAGATTTGGGGGCCTAGCTTTAGGCTGCCAGGTTTAGCAATATGAGCTGAAGCGCACATGTGTCTATGTGACAAAAGCCAAGTATTTCTGACAAAAAGCTGATAGAAATACAAAGCTGAGAAGATGCTACCCTTGTCCTGACATGCTAAAATAGTGGTGTCCTTTCCCAGCCCTGAAGAAGAATTCTATCAAGCTTGAAAGCTTGTCTCTCACCAACAGAAGTTGGTCCAAGACAAGGTACTACCTCCCCCAGCTTGTCGCTCCCAAACAGCCGTAAAGCAGCCTCAGAAAACTGAGGCTTCTTGGAGGGAACGTGGTATTTTTCTCTTATCAGTATATAAGAATAGCTAAGGCTGGTGGGTGAGGTAAACCAATAAATACTGCTTTGTTCATAGCACCTTCCATCCAAGGATCTGAAAACACTCTGCAAACATTAAATAAGTGTCACAATAGGCCTCGGAGATAAGGAACCGTTACTACTGTTAAGAATACTTAGCCACTTTGTGATCTTTGGATGAAACGTGTTATGTAAGTGTGAAGTATTCTTATCTCCATTGTGCAGCTGGGCCACCAAGGATGGAGACATACAGGAAGTTAGTGGTGGCACTGGGAGCTGAAGTGACTAGGTGCTGTCAAGGTCCCAGTATCAGAAGGGGCGGGTGGGGGAGCTTGTCCCCACCCTGGCCGGGTGCAGCTGAGGATTGGCGATGGGACTTCGCAAAGGCTCAGTTGGAACAGGGGTGGGCCCAAGGGATGGAGCTAGCAATGGCATTGTGCAGCTGGGAACGGCTGAGCATTCAAATACGCAGGGCGCTGCTCTTTGTTATGGCTAAGTTCCCCTGCTTCGCCAGGGCTGGAACATTTCCCTCCTGCCCTTGGGAACATTTCAAGCACACTATCGGGAGAGCACTACAACGGTGCAGCCACTCATGCCGTAGACACGCTGGCAGTGGACTGCTAACACTTACAGCCGTTTATCAGGCCTTGGCTTGCCGTCACCTGCAACGAGGCTGCAAAGGGGCCTTGCTGGGAGAACGGCTCTGGCAGGTGTAACACGATGGATGAGGCCAGACCAAGCAGCCTGCTGCCTCATGGCAGAACTTGGACAGAGAGACACAGTGCTGGGAAACGCCCCTTCTCCCTGCAGCCAGTCTGTCGCAAAGCACGCTGCGCTGGAATTCCTGCCGTGAATACAGGGCCGTGCACCGAGCGCCTGGCCTCGCACAGGCAGCTCCACGTACCTCAACGCCAGAGTGTGTGTGTAGGAGTGACTCCCTTAGGGCCCGACGTCCTCCGAGAATCCAGCCCCTGGGGAATAACTTTGTGTAATGGATTCCGCACTGCACTGCAAAGGCGAAAAAGCCCCCGTGTAGGATTCCCTGTAAAAGCAGCTCTGTGGGGACCGTATCTTCAGCTTGCTGAGGCAGGAGGGGCGGAGCTGCAATTATGAGCAGTGGCATGTGTGTATTGAGTTTTGGGTGCTCAGAGCTGTGCACTGAGGTTGATGTGGCCTTACCTACCGATTCGTGTGCGTTCTACTGTTTGCGCCTGAGGTGCACAACATGATGCCGGAAAGGGCCTGATTTTCAGGGGTGGGTGCCCAGCCCTTCCCGCAAGTCAGGCCTTTTTAAGGTGTCCTAAATCGGGCATCTGAAGTCACTTGTCACCTAGGAACAAGGAGGCCCGCATTGCTAAGGAACTAACCTCCTCTGCAAAGTACTTTGAGAGCTACTGATGAACGCACAAGACATAGGAGCTAGGGACTATTATTAATTAGCCCTGCGATGAGTAATTTCACAAAGCTTTTTGTGTGGCACTATGCATGCACACGCACTGACACACACACTGTGCTGTCAGAAGTAAAGCCAAAACACACAGAATGTTGTGTGTCAATTCGCTAGGATTGGTTCAGCTTGTCACTTTGTTTGTACAGTACCAACAATCACCCCACTGTAGGGGACTGTTTGGCAAGCATAAAGGGACTTCACTGGAGGGGATTTTTCTTCCCTGACACTCTTTTTTCAGCTGTGTTTGATGTGTCCATGTTACGTTAGAGACCAAACATTTCTCTGTGTTCATGTCAGCATCCCGCCATGATGCTGTTTTATTTTCTTTCATAACGTAAATGTTGCTTAAGCCAAAACACGCAGGTCAGTATTTCCGACTACAACTAAATTAACAGAGTTAATCACACAAAATGGACAGAAAACGGACAGTGTAAGTTCAACACAGAGTAATGTGACTGCAGAAAATGCTAGTCAAGCTCCCTGCAAGGTATTTGCAAGGTATTTGCACAACCCAGGGTGGGAAGGTGACAAGCATTGGCACGCCTGATGGCTCTTACAGAGCATGAGGTAGGGCTGTGAAGTCGATGGGAGCACCTTGCTGGACTGGCCTTTAATGCCTAACTTGGTTGATGAATAATGTCCTGTGCCCTGCACGCTGGACTGCAGATCAGTCTTATGGCAGCCTGCACGACAGGGAGGCTTCTCGGTGCTCTTCTCCCACCGCACTGTTTTCCCCACCGGGACCGTTCCCGTCATTCCAGCCTGTCTCTCGCTGTAGTCATCTCGAGGGCCCTCATCCCTGTGGTGCCACAGGGCTCCACACCAAAGTCTGGTCTCTCCCCCTCCACCAGAGGGGAGGGAAGGCTGCGTGCGTCAGTAACAATGAATGACACCAGCACGAGACAGCTGTGGCAAAGAGTTTAGTTTCTCCAAGAGGTGCTGGCATTCATGATCACTCTCAGCTCTAGCGGGACGTAGTCCTAAGCCATGGCTAGCTGCTGAGGAAGCGCTGTCTTCTGCTGGCCTGGCATCTCTCCACTAGTTATCCAGAAGAGCGACTTCCAGCCTGCCGCAAGCTGCGTTGGCTGCACTGCATCGTCCCCCTGGGTGCCCAGCACAGCCATGGAGGTGGTTTGTATCTGGCTGGTGGTGCTGAACAACTAACACTAGGCCTTACTTTAGCCAGCACTCTCATTCCAGTCACAGCTCTGCCCAGCCCCAGACCCTGCCTCCAGCTCTAGCCGGAAACAGCCCCCAGCACGCCCGCAAACGCTGAACCCAGCCCTACCCCAAACCAAACCAAACCAAACCAAACCAAACCGGCTCAGGGTCCAGCAGGACACACCACACTAACCCAAAACCTTAAATCATGGAAGTAAAACACTGAGCGCACAGTCGCCAGCATTCTCCACCACCATCACATCGCCCGCCATGCGCTGCTACCACACCCCAACGCTCCATTAGGCTTCCACCTTCATCTTCAGACACCAACCACCCCCCCGACTTCATGAAACGCAGACAAAACCTCCACTCTGACTTCATAGGGCCCGTCCCACCCCCCGAATGGACAGACGGACATCCCCGACCGTCACCTCGGGGAATAATTCAGCTTTGCTGTTGCCGTGGTTGTGAAGGTTCTGCATTCGAGAGAGCGTGCGATGGCGCTGGGGCAGGCGACCCTGCGTGGTGGTGGAAGTGAACGCCTTAAGGCATGTTAGCTAACCTAAGATCCAGCCCAGCCCTAGCCCTAGCCTCAACGCTAAGCCTGACGCGAGCGCTAACCAAACCTGGTGCTAACTCCCCCCCCCCTGGCCCCCCGCCCACGTTAAAAGCATGACAGCATTACACATGGGGCTTCCTAGCGGGCGCTCGTCACACTGCAATGCACAGGGATGCTAGGCACAGTGGGGCCCAGGACAACTTGGGGGATGCTCCGAGATGCTCCTTTAAATGTACAGGGCGCTCTGGTCCTAGCCTATTGTCCAGGTCCCAGGTCACCTCAGTGCTCTTGCCCCATTGGAATGCATGGGGCTGCCAGGGGCCCAGAGGCTGTCCATTGTGTATTTGGGCCCCTTTTGTTTTTCTCCTGCCAGGGCCCTGCTCAGACCGCCTGGGGAGGAGTGTTAGCATCCAGCAGCGTGCTCCCTGCCATGGAGGGGTTCTGCAATCCGTGCCCTTGTCCCCACAGGGAGGCAGAGAGGGGTTTCAGAACTTTAATTAGGTGATGTGTAGTTCGTTTTAAATTGGTCTTGTTGGACCATGAAGTGGTAACTCTCTGGTTTCCAAAACGCACAGATAGCCTGCACGCTGCCATCCAGCTGTGGTCTTAGCAGCGTTGTTACTCTTCACTGATACCAGCAGTACCCTTTGTGTTGCTGCCGAGCTTAATTTGGTTTGTTAAGCCTTTTAATTCATTGCCTGGCTACGTTTATAACCGTTTCTTAAGCCCCCTCTTGTGGACACCCCTTAGAAATACCTGGAAGGGATGGAGAGCATGCATAGGTCAGAGCAGAGTCATGTGAAATATGGATTTAACGAAATAAGTGAATGAAACCTCGGGGTTTAGGGCTAACTATTAATTATTTAATGATACCTTGCAAAGGAGTTGATGTGTTCCCCTTGCATTTTTGGGAAAAAAAGTTTTTTTTTTAAATAAAAATATATGCTTTTTAGTCATCTTCATCCAAAGACCAAAGTCAATGCAGGTTAAAAAATATTACAAAAATGAACATTGTCTCAGATTTGGGGAACTTTCAGTGAAAACCATTAACGATAAGGCCATCATGGCTTTGCAAGAGAGTTTTGTATCCTTTCTTCCTTTAGCAAAACATTTGTGTGAAGATAAATCATTTCATAGCACTATTCCAGTGGGATTAAAAATGTTGAGCCCTTTTAGGCAGAGTTTCTAGTTTAATCTCCGCTTTATGGTTTTAACATCAACCACTATGCATTTCACCTCTGTGTATATCCGAATCTTCAGAATGATATCGCTTGCCATTTTCTTAGTTGAATGCATTAAATGCCACAGTCAGAATCGAACACTCCTATTTCACAGTTCAGTAAATCCAAAGAAAACGAACCCTTTCTGCATCCAGATTGGAGAATTGTTTGCATAAAAGTTAACAGTTTTCTATGCCAAACGCACCATGTCATGGTCCCAAATGCTTAGAACTTCCCTTTCCCACAACACGTTTCCTTTCAATGGCCCAAGCCTGTATTCTATACATGTTGGCACATTTTAAGTGCAAAAGATCTGTTGGGTTTTTTAGGTACCTTAAGTTTAATGGTTTTTGCCATGTGAAAAATGTGTTTTGTCTTCCTCTTCTCAGGCAAAAACTACAGAAGAGATTGGGCGCAAATGCCATGTAAAAAGTCACCTTTGGCGGACACTGAAAGCCACATCAACAGCCCACTGAAATGGATGGTGAGACGCCCAGAAATTTCACTGGGCTTTGGATCAGGCCCCAAATTTCAACCTCAAAGGTGACGGTTTTTGAGAGCTACATGTGTGGAAACAAGGCCTTATAATAGAATTAAAAGATAGATATTGTTCCCAGTGAGCGCTCTAATGAGCTCAAGTTTCCTTTCAGTGCCGAGGTGCCTTGTCCCTCACTTGGAGAGAAGCTGCAGTCCCATTACCCTTCATCTGCTGAGAATTTAACCTCCTGTATAATGTGCCTGCCCTCTTCTGGCCTAGCTGTGGAATTCCTATTACCTTTTCCTGTACATTGGACAAAGGGGTTTGCAATTAACATTCTGTCTGCTGTAGCAGAGGTCTGGGTCATTTCCCTCTTCCTGCAGCCTCACACTATGTATAATGGGCCCTCTGGCCCTCTGTCGCATCTCTGTGGCTCTCTGTTCTTCACTAACGAGACGCCAAGTGAGGTCAGTTCCTTCATTTTTAGGCACCTGACTTCTGTTTATTCCTATACAGGTCATCTCCCCCCGACCTCTTGGAAAAAACCAAACCAAACCCCTTCAGCTAGTCTGTATCTGTCCCAGCACCCTGGCGCGTCAGCAGCAAAACGAGACAACGGGCATCAGGCACCATACACTGGCGTAAGACTTTGAAGACCAGAATTCCAGGCCCCTGCCCTGTCTGCTCCATGGATAAGTCACTTGCATGCCTTTGCTTTTTCTGTTTAAACTGCTCTGGGCAGGGATTGTCTCTGGTTATGTATTTGGACAAATAATGGGGACCAGGCTTTGCTTGGTAGCATTAGGTGCGACTGCAATGTAAATAGTAATAATCTATTTCATTGTAGGATGGTGAAATCTGCTGCTAGTGAATGTCAGTGTAGAGAAATGCCATTTACACTGAAGTAAAATGAAAGCCCAAACTATTTCACTGCAGTGCACTGTGCCACTGACAACCCCTGGCATATGCATAGCACTTTTTATCCGTAGATCTCAAAGCACTTTATGTTTTTACAGGTGGGGAAACTGAGGCACAGAGCGGGGATGTGACTTGCCCAAGGCCATTGGCAGAGCAAGGAACAGGTGACAGATCTACTGTGTCCAAGTCCCTGGTGCTGATAATTCAGTTTAGAGTCAAGCACCAGCTGGGTGATCAAAGTGTCATCTCTATAATAAAATTCTCACAGTGCTCTTACGATATTGACTGCCTATGCTTGGAAAAATAAACCAATGCTTGACCTGAAAGAATGCTGCCAGCCAGGAGACAGACATACAACCAGGCAAACATGCAGGGTCTGCTCTGTCAATGCACACCTCCATGGACACCGATGCAAGTAGCTGATTTCCATGCAGCAACGCTGGCTGACACCAGCTGGGACCCGGCCCGCAGCGAAATGGGCTGGCATGGAAAACCTGTGCAGTGGCATGGACGGGACTATGCCAATGGCTCATTTTACTGTTGGCCTAGCGATTAGCCTATGCTGCGGTGTGGGTAAGCGAAGATGTTTTCTATTGGGCCTTTTGTTACCTGCATGCTGCACTGTCCCTGGAGGCAGAGACAGAGTGGCCGCTCTGTCCTCAGAGCAAACTGAAGAAGAGGCAGGCAGCCAGACCCTGCTCCTGGCAGAACGCAGCCCATACAGATTGATGCTGCTGAAGAGCCAAGCACATATTCAATCGCAAGCACTCTGCGCGCGGGACAATGGCGGCGCACAGGGGCTAAAAGCCAGGGTTGGTTCTTGTCAGTGATGACACACGCGATGATACCTTTGTGGTCAGCAACAGGAGACGACACTAGTTTTTGGCTCACAAGAACAACACAGCGTAAAAGGTAGCCGGTATTCTTACTAGAACACCCTGACTGCCTGCCCTGAGCACCAGCTGCTGAAACACTGGCTGGCGTTTCCTTCTTGTAGTCCATGAGCCTTCTCACCCTGCTCGCAGCGGAGAAGGTAGCACTGGACTGACGAGGCTGCTATAGTGACCACAAAGCACTTGTTGCCCAGAAGGACAGAGACAATTGTGGGCCACACCCCGCACCTCTGACACAGAAATGCTTGTGCTGGGTTTTGCATATCTGTGGTAGCCACATAACTTTGTTTGCACCACATTTATCTCTGCCCTTCCCTGGCCAGGGACACGCCACCCTGTGCTATGAGGAAACGGACCATAAAACTCATACCAACAGGGCAACAGACATGGGACTGCGTGAAACCAGCTTATTCATGGTACTTGTAGGACCCTGCTTGGAACTTGGCGGGAGGCGCACAGGCTGCAGGAGGGAGAAGATCGGGGCGGCACTGGGAGTCAGTCTGTGCCCACGGCTGGTGCAGCTGCAGCCTCTCTGCGAAGAGTTCTCTTCATAAAGAGCCAGTTTTGTTTTAGAGACGTGGAGTCCTTTTGTGTCACGCCCACCATACAGAACGTGGACCGCTCCCTAGAGTCAACTGCTGACACAGACAGTGCCGTAGATACAGCGCCACGTAAACCCTCCAGTGTCGAGAGGAGAACATCCCTCTTGGCTGGCCCACAGCGGCACAGTGGGCTGGGGAGCTCAGATCACCTGTGAGAACCAGCTCGTGAGAATGCTGCTCCCTCCTCTGACACTAGCTCACAGTGTGGCCTTGGGCCAGTCCTTTATCCTCTGTCTGTGGCCCCCACTGGCTAACGTGCAGGTGCAGTTAGTGCACGGTTACCCTGCCCAGGGGCACAAGGCTTTCCCAGGGAGGTATAGACAGCGACGTGAGGCAATAAGGATTGCACAGCATCAGGACCTTCACATGCCCCCTGCAAACATGCTCCCATGCCACAGGTGCAGCAGCAAGCAGCGCCTCCCCCCTGCTGCCACAGTGCCCACGGAGGAGGCAAATAGCACACGCAGAGCCAAAGGCTCTAGCAGCCACCCACGGGGCCCAGCCCTGACTCCCAGTCAGTCCCTGGCTCTGCCGGGAGAGTACATGGGGAACCGTGGCCACTCTTGCCTGCCTGGCAGTGTGGAGCAGGGAGTGGGCACAAAGTGCAAGAAACGAGAAAAGCACAAACACGAGAAGGGACAATAAAAAAATACACAGCCAGTGAGCGACAGAGCAAGAGGGCCGAATGACCCTGGCAGGAGAGACGACGGCCACTGCGGCATGGTGGGATGCAGCCCCAGTCCGTCACTCCACTGCCTGTGAACCTGCAGTGCCGTAGCTCAGGGTGCAGGGGCTGGCGGTGGAGTAGCCCCACAGCCTGGCGCTCACCACGCTCGTGGAGCACGCACGCTCACACCTCGGCTGCCACCCCCTGCCTCCTCCAGACAGGCTAGCGAGGGCCTGGCTGCTTAGCGCCTGCTCTGCACTGTGAAGGAGAGCTCTACTTTGCCGTGGGATGTCAACTAGCCATTGGGCCACGATGCAGCAGAAAGCCTCCCTGGAACCTATGAAGCACCAGCTGCTTTGCAAAGTGTTGTGTAGTCTGTGACCCTGTACTGAAGCAAAGGGGCAGTGAGTTCTCCTGCTCAGTGGTGTGCCTCAGTTCCCCCAGGCCCCGTTAACAGCTTCATGCAGGGACAGGGAGGGTGGCAGTACGACGATTAGCAGGCATTCGTTGCTTGTCTTGGGTCACAGCCATGGCGTGTGGTCATAAAGACCCTGTCTTGACCACAGCTGCAGGAACGCTGGGGACCTGGGTTACAGCACAGCTTGCAAGCATGGTTGGAGGCTAGAGTGTAAAAGGGACCAGAGCCATGTACGCAAAGCCTCGACCTTTAGCCTGGGTCAGACACAGTTAATGCCATGCATGCCCGGAACAGGACGTGGGGCCCTGCCTGGCCAGTGTGTCACTCCGGGTTTATGCTGGCTCTTCGCGTGGGTTTCAGTGGGTCCAGCTGTGCCGTGTGGGTGTAATGCCTTGAGCACGCAGGGCCGAGCCCATGTGGCGCTGTTATGTAAGCAGAGCCAGGCTGAGGCTCAATGCTGCTGTTGCATTGCGCAGCGCGCGGGCTCTTTACGCTGCCCGGGTGCTGGGGTAGGAGCAGGAAGAGGTCTCAGGCGTTGCTGGTGATTTGAGCCTGCCCGATGCTCACGTAACAAAATTAGGATGCGCCTTCGGGGGGCGCTATTTCTCTGAGTGGCGTGAGCAGCAGGGAAGCGCTTGCATGGCACAGAAGCAAGGCTTCACAGCAGTGTCGGGGAGAGGTTTAAAAGAAACGTGGCCTCTCACGCCGACGCCCATGGACGGGCTCTGTCCCAGTGGCCTGCTGTGGGATTTCTTGCCCCTTCTGCTAGAGCCGTGGGCGCTGACCACTGCTGGAGGCGGAAACCTGGGCTACAGGAACCTGGTGCGGATCCAGCCCAGCCACTCCTCATCCCTAAGGCCATGCCCTAGAATTAAAACCGCCCTCGTAGACACTAAAAAGCCCTAAGCAAAGAAACGCACGTTCCCTTCGAGCGAGTGCGACCTGCTGTCTCGATGTGCTGCTTCTGATGCAGCTGCTCTGATTTCTTCCTTCAGCTGCTTCCCAGCCCCTGCAGTTCAGCCATGCCTCTGCTTGGGTGAGGCCGGCTAAGGATCTTCTGATCAGCCTCTCAGGCAGCTTGTGAGCCACTTCTGGTAGCCACGCAGAGGTCACGTGGCTTAGCAAAGAGCAGCCCAGCCTGGCCTGTGAACTCCGACTGACAGGCTCAGAGGCAAATCTAAAGTCGCAGCGCTCCCTTCCCGGGGGCCTGCCGAGAGTCAGGCTGCAGCTTGACAACGCATTCTGGATGTGGCCAGAGATGGTCACAGGTACTAGCCATGAGGGCTGCTGTCTGGCTGCTGAGGGTAAAGGCCCCCCGAGTTACAGATGTTCAGAAGCTCCTCCAGTGCCTGGCATTAACCAGGTGTGTTCAGGGTTAGTTGTAAACAGAGCCTCTGGGTTTACTCGATTTCTTGGCAAACACCCACAAGCATTCGTGCAAATTGAAAGTTTGATTGACCACGAGAAATGAAAATAGACATTTACAGTGACACAGGATGGATAATCCTGTAAAACACCCTTCGTCAGACCTGAACGCCCGCTTTCCTTCGGGTGGCATTAGGTCAGTGGCACGTATTTTCAGAGTAACGTTTCTTTGATGACAAGGGAAAGGTTAATTTTCTGCTCAGGTTTAATCTAAAGGCATTCACTTCTCCTGCTCTTACCGGGCACAAGGCAGAGGAGAGACCTGATAAAGGCGCTGGATGAAGTACGGCTTTTGCTGCTGTGTTGGAGCCCTGGCCGGCTCGTTGGCTACAAGTGGCTGCTCTGGCTGGCAAGGCGACTGCGACACCTGTCGCTTGGCACCTGGCTAGTTACAATCTGGTCGGCGCTGGCGTCTGGCTGGAGCCTTTCTCCTTAGACAGGGCAGGTTTGTTGGATGCGGTGCAGCTGATTTCAGGATCTGAGGAAAAGATAGGAGAGTGCGAGAGGAAAGGCTGAACGATTGGGGAAGAAAACAACCCAGCAAGGGCAGTGTGCAAAGATGACAGATTCAAATGCTTGCTGGGTTTCAGCATTACCTTGACGAGTGTGTTAAAGGGCGAGCGCTAGCTCAGCTGCTGTACTGGGGGTGGGGGTGGGGGAAGGGAGAATTGGCTTATCAAACGGCACATCGGGCATCTGAAGAGTTGTTACAAGCCCTAGCAGACTTTAGAAAAGAAAAGGAGACATTGGAGTCAGCCTATAAACTTGATAAAGGTGCGAGAGAGAGAAAACACCAGTCAGGTTATGGCAGCATAAACTGGCATGTGGACATAGCCTGTGTCACTCAGGGGTGTGCCTAAACCTCCCTCCCGAGCGACACACATTACACGGGCAGCCTCTCCCGACACAGCCCTGCCGCTCACGGAAGTGCTGGTTTCTCTGGGATGTCCCCTGCACAAGGATGTTAAATGTAATTACGTTATGGTCGCTATTACGAACATTCTGCTATATTCACCTCTTGGACCAAGCCCGGAATCCACGTAGGCCTAAATCAAGACCTGCTGCTCCCCTTGCAGCTGCTCCAGGAAGCTGACGTTCATGTTGTCAATATGCAGCAGTCATTTGATGCAGTAGCAGGAGAGGTTTCCGACTGCCTGGGGAATCAGGGCTGGGTTGTACTTCCTAGGCAAGTAGGGGAGAGAGAAAGCGTGTGAATGGCGTGCGCGTCTGGCAGCCAGCCTGCAGACAAACGAACAGAAGTGATTTTGGTGCATCCTGGGGCATGCGAGCAGGTTCAGCTGCAAACAGGAAGCTGTACACCCCCCACCCCCACCCCACGCTCTGCAGCAGTAGGCCGCAGAGTGCTGTACAATGGTGCTGTGTTTTGTTAGCCTCATTTTACAGATGTCGAAACTGAGGCCCAGAGAGGTGATAGGACATGCCCAGTGTCTCCCAGGGAGTCTCTGGCAGAGCCAGAACTACATGCTTACCCACTCCCTTCTCTTGACGTCCCCGAGTGTTCTTGCGCATGACTCCTGAGCGCCGGGTTCAGGCATAGGAGACATCTTTGATAGGCACAATCTTGTGAAATTTAACACAAATTTAACACAAAGCCCAGCTGCCTGTGATGTTAATTATTTTACTTTTAATTGGATACTAATGTGGGTTGCCAGGACATGATCAAATTAGTTCCTCCTTGGCACTGTGTGTCTTCTCCCCCCGTTCTAGAGCTAATGAACTACCGCTCTGATCACCGCTGCCATCATGCTGACAAGGAGCGGTCTGGTAGCCGGGTGTTTTCGCTAACGCTTTGCCAGGCTGACCTGCGTTTGCCGTGCTATCATTCTTTTGTGTGTACCATGGCTTTGGGCGCCAAGCATTCCTGACTGCCTGGGCTGGCAGTTGGAATGTTCTGTCTTTTCGGGTTTGAAAGTCTTACTCGCAGCGCCAGAGATTGGTGGAGATGCACTGTTTGAAGTATTTGATGGATTGGTTGCTAGAGCTATTGCATGGTCTCCTCTGCAGATTGGAATAAATGTACTAACGCTGCAGCTGTCAGGTTTCAGCCGCCTCATGTGAAAACGAGTTACTTCCCGGTTCTGTGTCTGTCACAAAGCCAGTCAGCAAAATAAACCAGCTTTATTCAGCAAAAGGCTGCACAGGCAGGATTTTTGTGCAATGAGGAAAGTGCAACGGAGTGGTCGCAGTACTTTCCCCTGCTAATCTTGGCTCTAGCTAGTCCTAGTGTTTTTAAGATGAGGTTAGAGGTTTTTAAGGTGGGGCTTGACAAGACCCTCGCCGGGATGATTTAGCTGAGGATAGTCCTGCTTTGAGCAGGGGGTTGGACTAGATACCGCCTGAGGTCCCTTCCAGCTCTAATATTTCTATGATTCTGGTGCTTCCAGACTTTCCTTGGTGTAAATTCAACTTGCAAGGTCAAAAAAAAATGTATGTTTGTATTGTGCATATGGATTGTTTTTCACACATGCGCAGGGTGGCTATTTTCATCACCTTCACACTCATTGTCACAAGGTCCATTCAGCACTAGGGGCAGCCCCTCCTGGCTGCTATAGGGTCCGCTCTGTCCAAGTCTGACGCCCAGCCACCTCTCTCTGGCGCGCTGTGACGCAGGCTCACTGCCGTGGCCCTCTGGCCAGGTCACTATCGTCTCCCCCTTCTGTCCATACCATCGGTCTCGGCACTGTCTCAATGGTGCCACTCCCCCAGTAGGCGACCCTAGACCCACCCACTACTCTGTATCCCAGTTCAGGGACCCTATACCTGCAACTGTAGCCTGCTTTCCCTCAAACCCTATTGCTCTTTCCCTGGACTCCTTCCTACAGCTCCTGGCGTCCCCCTCTCTGGAGGTACCAGCTCACCCCCGAAGGCGTCACTGTGCAGACTGCTGCCCCGCAGCCCCTTTCTGCTGTCAGCTTCCTGGCTTTGTCCTGGCCCCGCCTGCTCCTTCGCAGCCGAGTGCCAGCGCCATTCATGGCATTCCTTATGCCACCTAGTTCCCCGCAGCTGTGGTGTCTGGTTAATTGGATGGAGTGGGGTTAATGGCCCATCACACTCAGGCAAGAAGTGGGGATCCATGTTAGGAACTGACGCCTGGGGGCTTGGGGAAGGGTGGACTTACCGCTGGCTGGTCTGGATGTGGCTTGCCTCACTAGTGCCTCCTGCTGATGCTGCTGCAGTCCCATGAAGGTCTGCTGCCTCGTGTGCCTTTGTGACCGGTCCGTGCCCAGGGCAGCCCACTGATAATGCCAGGGTCAGGGCAGGCTGTCAAAGGAGAGCAGATTCTCCCAGCACTGGTGGGTGACACTGCAGTCAGACTTCCCAACCAGCCACAAACAGTGCTTCTGATTCCCCCACACTGGTTATCAAGAAGCCACTGTGCAAATACACACAGCCCCCTTTACTGCATCTCAGCCTCTGGCTCCCAAACTGACACTATGTCCAGTAAAGAGACCGGTTATTTAGACTCTGTGCGCTTTACTCAGAAGTTTCCCTCTGATCCCAGCAGACCAGCCACAGTACCAGATCACTATAAGTTTGGGTCTTACCCCAAAATACCACGCTGCCAGCCAATCCTTTAGTAACTAAAGCTAAAGGTTTATTATAAAAAACAAACAAACAATAAGAGAAATGTTATAGGATTAAAGCAATCGGATCATACAAATGATTTGAAAGTGCACATACCTCAGGTTTTTAGAAGAATTGTGGGGTTGCAGGCTTGTACAGTCCCTCTGGTGAACATCCCGTACCTGGCTGGGTCTCAGTCCTTTGTTTTACAGCTTCAGTTGTAGATGAGTTGCTCCAAAGACTGACTGAAGACGAAATGGATGTGGTGCAGCTGCCTTTTATGTCCCTTGGCCTTTGCCATGCTGCTTGTGGAAATTTACAGGAATAAGATGGAGTCCAGGGTCACATGAGTAAGACCTGGTGACTCATCAGGGATATCCCTCGCTTCTCACCCTGGGCCCACTGAACCTGTGAATTTCCTTAATGGGCCATTACGCAGGCTGGTGCTGCAGCCATCCCGTCTGGGGTGTGGCCCAGACACAGCCCAAGCTGAAATACAGACACACCAGCCACATCCGTAACTCCCACTGCACACACAGCATGTGGACATAAACATCACCATCTTACTGAGCACGTTACAGCCTGTCCAACGGTACCTGACACAGTATATCTCATATGAATTACTATGACTTTGACATACTGATGTTAAATAATATAATAGATGCCCCCCCAAATCCAGCCAGTGTGACAGAGGGCATCAAGTATTTCCCTCTTTCACCGTATGCTTGATGTGGATGACAAGGCAGCTGCTGCCAGAGGAATCACACAGGCTGCATGAGCTCTGCAGATGGAGCGTGAAGGCCTTGCAACTCTCAGCTCACGGTGCAGCAGTACGTGTCTCCTGGGAAGCTGGCTGATGTTCCTGGCAGGTTTCTGCTGTCCATCGTGGTGACACCTGGCTCTCTGGGCAGCCATTGTAATGCTAGTGAGCTCTACTGTCTGACGCTCAGAGGCTGCTTGCAAATGTCACCCTCATTCTGCATTTCCAGATCCTGTATTGTCTATATCGTCTGCCTACAGGCTAATTGTTGCTCTCAACTTTGGAGATGGTAACCATGTTATAAAGACCCTCCAACATTATGAACATCATCTGTACCCAGCTGGCACTTGCCTAGATCACACCATGGCCACAACACTGAATCCTACCACTGGTTGTAGTCAGAAGATTGCTGTAACTTTGTCCTGGTCGGTTTCAGCTGCATCAACACTTTCTTTTCCTGAGCGCCCATCTGTCAATGGATGACGTTCCAAACAAGAGACAACTGCTAGCAAGTATCTCACATACCTTGTTTACCGGGGACATTGAAGCCAGGCTTTAAGGTTTCCTGGATGCAAGTTTACAAAACCTGAATGGCTCTTTAGTTTGGAAAAAGGGTGGTGGGGTTACCATCTCGTGTAGCTCTCCCTGCGCTCAGGTATGCCACTTTGAGTATTTGCTAAAAATGGACGATGGCTCCTAGAATAAACCTTTGTGATAATTTAGTTTGATCTTCTTGTAACACAGGTCAGAGAACTTCCCAAAATAATTCCTAGAGCAGATCAGTTAGAGAATAGCCGAGTTTGATTTAAAGATGGCCAGTGACAGAAAACGCACCACAACGCATCCACAAGTGATGGACAATCTACCACAAGTCAGCCCAGTGATTAATTCCCCTCACTGTTAAAAATGTGTACTTTAGTTCAAGTTACAAATGTCTAGCTTCAACTTCCAGGCACTGGATCTTGTTAGACCCTCGTCTGCTAGCCTGATGAGCCCATGAGCAAATATTTGTTCCCCACGTAGGTACTCTCAGACTGTCAACAACTCGCCCCTTAACCTGCTCTTTGATATCACCTCCCCACCTTGTGTCGCTGATGCCTTGGTACCAATGCAGCTACAATGCTGCATACAGCAATGGCAGATCTAGGAAAGGTCATAGACTTGTACTGAAACACAGGACAAAGGGCACAGCAAAAGCAATTAGTTAGAGAAATTTGAAGGGCCTTGTGTATGAATTCACCACTTTGAACACACATGCTCAGCACTGTGTGCTAGTCACTATGGATTCAGCTCAGCGTGGTGAACACCTGTATTTTTATTGTGTGAGTAGCAGGTTGTTCAAGATATTTTATTTCATTTTTTAAACCAGAAAACAACGTACAGCACGCTACATTTTTTAAAGTACTTCAAAGACTGTAACAACAAAAAGTTCAGGCCAGCAGCTCCCTTGCTTCAGTGTCTTGTCTGAATATAATGTTAAATGGTCACTTAGTTTACATTTCAGAGCTATGACTCTCAGTACAGACTGTGGCACAATTTTCTTGGACAGGAAACGTGCTGTCAGCTATACTGGAAAGCCACTGTGATTGTTACTATCTAACTGGGAATGTAACCAGAGTTTCTCATATGCCCCGCTTTCTCCTTTTGTTTTATTTGGCAGAATTAAATTGTTTTCTGTAATGCAAAAGGTGCTTTCATTACACCTAAAAGCAACAAACTGTTTCTATAATATCAGATCTTGCAGCTTTACCTTGCCAGCTGATAGGCTGCAGCTACAGAAACCATTACATACATGCTGATTGTTCCACGCAAAGCTCTCCCTCAGTTAGAAAATAGCTTTTTTCTTGTAATATTAGACTCGCTACTCCAAACAGGTAAGGATATTTTTTACTCACAATCACTTTTTACTGAAAAGCCACCTATTTGAAATGCCTTCAGGGAAGAAATGACGTTTGAATTAAGCCCTCCAATCTTCTGAACTGCAGGTTTGAAAGCAAGAGATGCCTCAGAAAATTATACTCAACTCCTCAGCATATTTTGGAGTTATTGATGAATCTCATTTTACAGTTAGCTTTATCTATGAATAGCAAGTGGCTCATGTTTTGTGCATAACGTTCATAAAACAGCAATACAAGCTCTGTGAAATGGGAGATTCAACAGCAAGAGATCAGCTACGTGAAGGGACTCAAAGTCCATCTTACACAACTGCCTAGTTCTTTCAGGGTCAGAGTCCCTGGTTTGCTCTGTGGGCTATGCGGATTTATGTGATGCTGGCAGCCCTGGGGCACTGCTGGGACGGCACAGTGCTACTTGAGCACATGAGCAAAAAGAGCAGGACAAACATTTTGGACAAATAGTTTAGTCACTAAAATATGCAGTTTTGGGTTGACCAAAATTACTAGCAAATTTGGAGAATAGCTGCAGCCACCAAAAACCAAAAAAAAGGGGGTTTGGAAAAAGTCAAAACATTTGTTCTGGCATTCTTGAAGTGAAACATTTCAGCGTTTTGTTTCGAAATGTAGCTAGATTTATGGAAAACAAAACCACAACACCCGCCTCCCCCAAACGAGAACAAAAAACCTGATTTTTCCCCCTCCACAGTCCTCGCCTGAATGTTTCCTTGGAGGCTCAACGTTTCTTCCTTAGTACTGCGGTAGGCAACTGGTCTTATCTGGGTTCCAGGAAGTGGGTGGGCGCGAACCTGCCCACTGCTGAAGGCCCCTCACCCCGCCTAATGTGAGGAGTCACTGGGCTTAGGACTCAACTGATTGTGGGGGACAACAAATGAGAAACCAGGAACGGGTGCGGGGGTCAAAGGAGGGAATTGGGAGGGGACACTGAGCAGAGAATCCCCGACAGCGCACACTGCTCCCGGAAGATGTCTAGGAGCCGGCAGACACTGCCCAGAGGAACGCTGCCCGGATGCGTGACCGGACGGAAGAGCGGAAATAGGCCCCACAGTCGCAGAGCGCCCCCTCAGCCAACCTCCTCTCCCTGGCCAGCACGAAGAGGAGGCTGACAAGAAGGTCCTGTGACTTTGTGGGGCCCTGGATGGGGTGGGCACAAAGGAACAGGTGTGGGGAGAAGTGCAGCCAGAACCTCAGTAGGCGGTTGTGGAGGAGCCGGAAGAGGGGCTGCAGCCTGGCGCACTCGAGGTAGGCATGCGCCAGGGTCTCTCTCATGCCGCAATAGGGGGCAGGTGTTGGGGTGAGGGGTGAAATACGCCAAGTACATGCCCGTGCCCTGGCTTTGTGAAGATGCTGCTGATATCCTCGGCGGGCTGTGGGGTCAGGGTGGAATAGAGGCTGACCCACTGGGTACAGGCAACTGGTGCTGGGACTCAGCCAAGAGAGCTAGGGTGCGTCTCACCGTCGAAGGGCCTGGTCTGTGTTCTGAACGGGAGGGCACACCACTGCCTCCATTAGTAGAAATTTCAGTTCGGCCTCTCTGTCCTTCTTGGTCCTCAACTTAAAAGTCTGTACAATCCGTCAGCAATCCCCGATGTGCGATTCTCCCAGACACGTCAGGCCCTGGCAATGGCTTTTTACAGAAAAGACAGGCTTAAACCCTGGCCGCTGAGCATGCCCCAGTGCTAGCAGCGGAACCCACCGAGGAAACGGAAGCGTACGAACCCTCTAGCAGGAAATTTAATATGGAAACGATCAAATGCTAAACCTAAGCCAAACGGGCCCCAACAACATACAAAGCCAACCAAATGGGAGGAAAACATGCAAAAGCAAGACAACAGGCTCCAACAACCCTCATGAGCTGTGAGAGGGAACCTAGATGGGTCGTGGTGGCTGTACCCTTTATACACCTGCACCACAACAAAAGGCAAGAAAGGGAGCATGTGCTGCCTACACAGATACTGCTGAGGGAAAAATCTAAAACACCCATGCATGGGTGCTCATACACCTGAAGGGGAATGGACATGCACCATTGCTCGGCAAAATAGTCTGGATCCTGAGTTTGCTGAAGAGGAAATAAAGTCATAAGAATCCACCCCATTTGTTACATCTGAATGTTTTACATCAGCTCCGTTACTGGAAGAGGATCAGACATGCTGGGAGGATGGCGAGGTTGTTTTGGTGCAGTAGAATTAGCTGAAGTCAGATGGTCCTAATTGTCTTTACGCAATGACTGAGTGAGCAGTTATTGCTGAAGACAGAAGCAAATAAAAGTGCATCTAAGCAATTTTAGCTACATTGCTTTGTCCAATCCAAAGTGAAACATTGACAAATGTTCTCGGTGGTGAAACTAATGGGTATCGTGCTTGCTGCTTATTGCCTTTCCCCAGCAGTTGTACTTAAAACCACAGGGAAAATCTGCAGTAAATAAGTGCAACTTTTACCTGAATCTCTAAGCAATCTTTGGGGGCACGGGAAGGATTCAAATTGCAGTATCTTATTTTAGACAGCAGAGCTCTGAGTCGATCAGGCAGTGGTGCTCATCCTAGATTACAATTCTGATTAGTCTTTACTGTTCAGCTAACCTGAGCTGGGAAAGCCTAGACTGTGCCCTGGTCTACACTTACCTGGAAATTTGGCGGTAGTCGGCAGGAGTTACGCAAGCTATTCAGAACATCTTGCGTAACTCCCATCGACTGCGCCGTCTTCACTGCACCACGTCATTCGAAGGGAAGGATTCACTGCGTCGACTTCCTGATCAATTGTGTGGGTCACTGACCACTCAATCGATCCAGAAACATTGATCTGATGGCCGAGACTTTGCCGCTGTCAGTATAGACATGCCCTGAGTAAACCAAATCCAACTGGACACACCTCACTGCAGCCTTTAGGAGACAGCAGCATTTATAGCAGATTATATCCACTTCAATGCCTTTGGTATCAGAACCAGAAATACAAGTTCTCCGGCTGCTCTTGCAAGGTGCATCAAACAATATTGGGGTTATGACAATAGAGGACAATGTGCAGTACAGATGCTCGGGGTGTGTGGCGAGGTCCCTAACAAGCACGCATGCATCACACAAAATGGCTGCTGTGGTTCAGCCATGGCGATCAATCAGAATGGATGGTAAGTTGATTCTCAATTTTTTGAGCATGGCTGACATGTCATGGACACCTCCCCTTCCGTTTGAGATGCCGTCACAGCCACTCGGCAGCAGCAGCCATTGCTTACATGCAAAGGTCATATTAAGTGTGTTTCACATATTTTTAGGTTCTTGTGTGATTAGGCAGCTGGAAAATGAGAAGACAGCACCACAGGACTAGCTGGGCCCAAGGACAAGCCAGTGCTCCCAGAGACACTTTCTCTCCACGCACTCTGGCTGAGACGACCTGTACTAAGGGTGTCAATATGAATTTATTCAATTTATGAGTGTTGTGCTTTCTCCAATAGGCCTCAGGCACCCCAGTATTGTTATTGCAGTCATACTTAGGAGCCTTAGCCATGAACCAGGCCGCCACTGGGTGAGGTTGTGACGGTATGCAGAGCCCCTCAGATGCCACCTAGAACTGGGGTATCACTGAGCCCTGTGTCTGACCAGCCCGGGCTCCCTCTCACACTGTGATGCTGTGACAAGTCAGAAACCTCTGGCAGGTGCTGCAGTTACACAGCCATCCACAAGCAGGGACCATGCCCAGCTTAGTTCAATGAACGTTTGCCTAAGCCAGTCAGGAACCAACAATAGAGAAACTCCAGCCAGCTCCCCAGCACAGGACAACAGGACAGCATCGTCTTGCCTTGGTCAACACCTGAACAGTGACGTTTGTTGCCCAGTCTGCCCTTCCCTCAAAGTGGAGGAGACATGCATCAGCCTTTGTTAACTTGAGCTAAGATTTTCCAACACTTTAAGCAAAATGCACTGTTTTAGGTAAAATAGAAAATAGACTCATTAACTACAGAGAGATTAAGTGATTATAAGTAATAAGCATACACATCAAAGTAGTTGCCCTAAGAAATAAAGGTAAAATCGTGATTTCTATTAACTAGACTGGATTTGAACTAAGCAGCGTCTCACCCTGTTACACCGTTCAAGCAGGCTATAGATCTTCCATACGCAGGCTGGAATTGGCCTGCAGCTGGGGTCCCTCCCCAAGTCTTTGTCTTCCAGGTGTTGAGTCGTGGCGGGAGCGAAAACAAGTCATGACGTCACTCCCCTTCTGTTATAGTCTTTTATGGGCCAGTGGCGCTTGTGACCTGGGGGCCCGCCCTCATTGTCTGTCAGCATTTCATTGTATACGTGCTTCCTTGGTCCAGCTGCACTGTAAACAGTCTTTGTTAGGGAACCAATCTATCCTCGCATGGGTGAGTCAGAGCACCATCAGCACCGTCTGGCCACTCCATGGCTGTGCCTGAAAAGCTGTCTGTGGGAGTTTCCCACCTTGCAACCTGTTTTAGTAGCTCTGTCAGCAATATTTTATAACTTCACAAACTATGGCAGTACATACAATTCAATGGGATATTAATGTTCAGCAGATCAAGACTTTTAAATAATACCACACAAGGCAGGCCTTGTACAGAGCATATCATAATGACATGACGCTGATGAAGATGGAGTTTCTGCGGTGTTGTGCTCAGACACAGAGCGTCAAAGAGGTGTCTTACAAACACAGAACAAAAAGAAGGTCCCTGCCTTGAAGAGCACTGTATGAAGACTGTAAATGGAGGCAGGGCTGTCTGGCTGGGAGAGCACTATGGAGCCATGTAGCTCTGAACATTTCTGGGGCTGAGCCCCCGCAACCAAACAGCTTGGATGGCCAGACAGGAGAACATTTCCCACAATGAAGTCCCTCGTCCATTAGCCCCTCACTTCTTCTGACTGTCCCAAACTGGGTCACCTATGGCCTGGCCCCAAAGGAAGTTCTGCCTGTCCCCCCCTGAAGTTACGGTGAGGACTCTGAGCCATTTGGCCTCGTCACAAGGCACCACATTTAGGTCCATTGTGCGCAGCGTCCGTGGGGGATCCTGTCTCATCAGGAATGGCTGAAGCATCTAGAAGTACAAGGGAGCCCAGGATGCTGTCTTGAGACAGGACAGTAGGTCTCCTTGTGCTCCCGATTGAGGGTGTAAGAGCTAGTGCGGGCCACCCCCCTCTCCACTTCCCCTTCATCCTGAAATCCAAGAGGATCTGAAGCAGAGGGCACAGAGGATGGGTAGTGGAATACAGAGAGGGACCATGCAGCTCAAAGAAAAGACAGTTACTTACCTATGCCCCCTCAATTCCTTCTTGCCGTCAACTCCGACAGCGGGGACGGGTCATGGAATGGACATGAGTAACGCATATTGAAGAACAACAGTTACAAGGTAAGTAACAGGTTTTTTTTTTTCGAGTGCTTGCTCATGTCAATTCCATTCTAGGTGACTCACAAGCAATACCTTGGAGGTGGGTTTGGAGTTTATTGGTGAGCCGTTTGCAGCACGGCCTTGCTGAAGCTGGTGTCATGCCATGCCCGTTGAACAATGGCGTAGTGGGAGGTGAAAGTGTGCACTGAGAACCAGGTAGGAGCTTTGCATATGTCCTGAATGGGCACCTGTGCCAGAAACGCCACTGCCGTTCCCTCAGCCTCTCCTCATAAATCTTGTGCTCCAGCCCCCTAATCAATTTTGTTGTCCTCGCTGGTCTCTCTTCAATTTGTCCACATTCTTTTTGTAGTGGGGGGATCAAAAGTGCACACAATTCTCCAAATGCGGCCTCACCAATGCCAAATAGAGGGGAATAATCACTTCCCTTGATCTGCTGGCAATTTATCCTGCAGCTCATCTTTGTGCCACAGCTAGCCTGCCCCATTGCTCTAGTCTAGAGCAGTGTTTCTCAGCTGGTGGGTCATGATCCCCTGGGGAACTGGTGGGGCCATGAAAGGCAATTGGAAGGGGTGTCAGGAATCTTTCAAAAATGTATAACAATCTAAAGCAAAATGACTTCCCCATTTCCTGTGCAACCTTCTCCTTCAAGGTCAAGTATTCTTTGTCAACCTCCCAAATCAAGCACAGAAATAAATTCTACAGGCTTGGCACTGATATATATCTATCAGTCTTTGACAGTAAATGTAAGGGGGTTCATGAATTTCTTTTTTTCTTTTACTTTGTCTGTGGGGTCACCAACCTGAAAAGGTCAAGGAACACTGGCCTAGACACAGACAGCTGTTGCCAGAGTCAGCACATCTCACTCTGCTGCCCACCCCCTTCTCCCACTATCACCATCTCCCCATCCTCCTGCCGTCCTCTGGTACCATTCAACAATTTCTACTTCCTCGTGCTGCCTGCCCTTCCCCCAAATAAATCTTCGGACTCACCTCCATCAACATCTGCCTCAGCTCTCAGCCTCCTTCTCCCCCACATCTCACACCCCTCCTTGCCCAGGCCTCTTCCTCTCTAATTTCACAGCTATCCCTACCCTCCCACTCTGGGACTAGATTACACAGTGCAGAGGTGTGACGAGTCAATGTGTTAACATCTACCCTGGCACAGCACAGTGAACACTGGAAGCATACACAGAAATTTAAGCAGTTCTGGGGAAAAGCAACATATTACATTAGGAAAATGATTTGGGTTTATTTTAGTAATGATATTTTTATTAGTTTCCCAAATATCTGTAAAGAAAAAATTCGGGTTTCCTGATTACAGACCAGCTTTAGGGATAGCAGCAGAGCACTGGTGCCTATGAAACCAGTGTCACTGCATGTCAGCCATTAACATTCAGCATGTTCATTGGCTGAATGTGGATGTCAAGAGACGTAGGCAGAAAACCAGCTAGACTGCTGAGCATCCACGGCAGAGCAGCTGCAACACAGAACGGTGCTGACCAACTACTGATTAAGGGAGCTACAGGAGTCGCTCCCCAGCATGCAAGTCTCACTAATTCATCCACTTGAGCTGGACTTTCTCTGGATTTGTGCTGCTATTCCTCTGAATATTGGCATAGGCAGATTCCAGCTTTTCAGCATACTGTCCTTTTGACGTTTGCCCAGACAGAACGTTTCATTCCTTGAGCTGCTTTCACTTCGCTCCATTCCAGCTTGATATCAGGAACCTCTTCCGTAGGCTCTGGCTCCTTCCTGATGGCTCCACGAGGTGAAGCAACCACAATCGGCAGGGCGCCACACTCCTCACGGAATTCTACCACATAGAGGCTTTTCTTATCTGCTAAGTCCTGGTGGGTTTCCTGTTTGAGGGGTTTAAAAAAAGATTCTATTAATGTCACAAGAAAGACTAGAACTGGGACAAGTTTAGCCTATTTGATCTATCGAAATAATTTCCATTCTGTATTTATCTCCATACCAATGTCGAACATTGTTTGCTGGTTTGACTGGTATAAGAAGCAAAAAGAATGTTTTAGATATTGTATGTAACTAAAGAAGTGACTCCTTAGGTGCATGCAAGTGTTTGTACAACATCCAGTGACTTGTGTAACTAGTGGGGATTCTGCTACGTGCTTCTGGCGGTGATGTCATCGCCCTAGGACTGATTTGCTAGCGCTCTCGTGTCATTCCCAGCAGCACTGCTTTCTAGAAAGGCTGTGTTAGGAACGGGCTGGCCCACTGTGAAGGCACGCGATGTGATAGTAACAACGTTCAGTCACAACGTGTCAACATCCCAAAAGCAATGTTTATTACACGGGTAACAGGGTAGAATAATCCTACACTACCAGCAACAGTTAAATTAAATGAAGATCGACCATGAAGTAGATCTCACAGACGGGCAGGTAACTGGATGTTAGATGTCATATGGTAAGCTTCTCAGGGCAAAGTACGCTTGCCATTAGCCTGAAGATACAAGGCAGTGTAATAGAAATCTCATTGCTTCTATAATACGAAAGTAGCTGTGCTATCCACTGCACACAATTTCATGGTAATAACTTCTTTTATTCGAGGAACTTCTGTTCACTTGATTTTCAATCTCTCCCCTGCCACCAAGAAAAGTTGTTCATTAAAGCCTCATTCTTCAGACTGGGTATTCACTTCTAACTGCAAACATCACTGCTGCCCATTCAGCACACTGGAAAGAACTAATTTAATCTTTAATCTTTTAAAGCAATGGTACACCAAATGCACCTCTCTTTCCGTTCATGCAAGCACTTTGCTACTTTTCCGTCCTGCTAACTAAGGAGCACATTTCCAAAACTGCTTCAGGAAATAGGACTCACGCTCCTGAATCACTAGAGATTATTACAACAGACTGACAACCTAGAATATCATTGCTTAAAACAAAGCTGTGAGAAGCACCTGCAATTCTTTAACTAGATTAGTAACAGATTAGAGCAGAAATGTGCGAATCATATACTTGCAGACTACATTTAAAATGTCAGTTGATTATAGACTGGACCACAGAACTCAGGATTATAGCCTCTTACCAGCTATTTTGCAGGCATCTTAGATTTATCATCAGTAGAAACAATTATTGTGTTCAGTACACCCACTGAGAAACCCAACATGTGACCAAAGAAATAACAGCAATAAAAGTAGGATTAAGGCTTTACCTATTTGTTCTTTTAAAATGTGACTGACAAAAGAAAATTAACCCTGCAAATTCAGATTTCCCCTTGAGGCACTTTATGGTTGAATGCATAAGAGTTGCTGATGGACAACTGTAAGTGACTAATGACTGATGAGGGGGTGGAAAGAAGAGATTGAAATTCCACCTCTGTTTGCTCCTGGAATTGTAGAATTCATTTGAACTTTATTCCTGTTTGAACCTAGAAATTACTCTGTGCTAGATCACGAAGCACTGAAACACTGATTATATTCTACCTTCTGACCTAGCAAATAAGGCTACATGTATGGATTGTAAAATTTACCTGTTGCGCTAATCCCTTAAAAAAAGCTTTAGTGAGGTTGAGTAAATTGTTGGATCCAGAAAGCTTGGCATACATGTCTTTAATCCCAATTAGCTTGCAGATGGTAATGATGGCTCGGTGGCAATGAAGACCATATCCTGGAAAAAGTTAGATGTAAATGACATTATGTGAATGCTAGTAAAATTATTATAACTGTAGTTAAAAAAACCTAGGACACCACAAACTAGTCAGTGGTAGCTTAATTATGTCCTGGAATTAGACTGTGAAGATTGAAAGCATTCAGAATCTTCTTTTGATGGTAAAATACTGCAGATTTATTATCCTCCACATTCTTCATAGTCATGTTAATGTAAAAAAGTCACACACTTTATATATTCTACACCCTACTGAAAACACCGGAGGAAGAACACAAGAACCAAAACAATAAAATCAACCCCTGAATTATGGGTAAAGATAAAGAATGAAAACCTGCAAACTAACTTCCTTGACCGAATGGCTCATATCCCTGGATTCTTTACTAACATAAAAACCCATCAACAAGAGCATGAGACGAATATATCTCTTCACTGACCCCAGCGATGATACAGAACGACTAGAGAGAAGCTAACATGACCCCTGTATTTTGTCACAAATGGTCACATGCTACAAAACATGGAAGGATCTCAGGGCAATAGTGGCTACAAATGTAAAAATTAGAAGCCGGGTGTGATCTTGATCAGGAAAGCAAACAGAACACTAAGCAATATCAGCAGAGGAGCAGAGTGCAAGAGAACATGCTAGTACTGTGGAAAGAAATACGGGAGAACACCAGACGGTGCTTGCTTTTTGGCACTGCCCTACTGAGAACGCTGAAGAACTGGAAGCAGAAGTGAAGAGGGCAACGCGGATAATAAGGGACTGAAAGTCCGGGGACAGCGAAGGAACTATGCTGTGACTGGAATAACCGAGACTGGGGGTAACTCTCACGACCGGGGCACTGCCATGGACGGTATAAGCTGTTCAGGAAGGACAGGCCGGGCGAAAGGTGGAGGAGCTGCACTGAACGTAAGAGAGCTGTATCAGTGCTCAGAGCTCCAGTGTGAAACTGGAGGAAAGCCTGTTGAGAGTCTCTGGGTTAAGTTTAGAGGTTAGGGCAACAAGGGTGATGCCGTGGTGGGCGTCTGTTATAGGCCACCAGACCAGGACGGTGAGGTAGAAGAGGCTTTCTTCAGACAACTAATGGTAGTTTCCAGTTCACAGGACCTGATTCTCATGGGGGACTTCAATCACCCTGACATCTGCTGGAAGAGCAACACAGCAGGGCACAGACAGTCCAGGAAGTTTTTGTACTGTGTTGCAGATAACTTCCTGGTGCAAGTGCTGGAGCAACCAACTAGGGGCCGTGCTGCTCTTGACCTGCTGCTCACAAACAGGGAAGATTTGGTAGGGGAAGTAGAAGTGGGTGACAACCTAGGCAGCAGTGACCATGAGATGGTCGAGTCAGGCTCCTGACAAAAGGAAGAAAGGAGAACAGTAGGATACGGACCATGGACTTCAGAAATGCAGACTTTGGCTGGGTCCACACTGACGGTGGTAAATTCACTGCTGTCAGATCGATTGCTCTGGATCAACTGAGTGGTCTGTATAGACGCGCTCAGTCAATCCAGCAATCGACGTAGGAAAACCACCCCGGTAAGTGGCGCAGCGCTGCGTCGAAGGGAGCGCTGTTCCTGTCGGCACAGCGCAGTGTGGCTGGCGCGCCGAGGAGATGCTGCGAAGTCGACGGGAGATACGCAAGTGATTTACGCCACTTGCATATCTCCCGTCGACTGCCGCTGAACCCCGAAGGTAAGTGTAGACCGGGCCTTTGACTCCCTCAGGGAGCTGATGGGCAGGATCCTCAGGGAAGCTAATATGAAGGGGAAAGGAGTCCAGAAGAGCAGGCTGTATTTTAAAGAAACCTTACTGAGGGCACAGGAACAAACCATCCCGATATGCAAAAAGAATAGTAAATATGGCAGGTGCCCAGCTTGGCTTAACAGAGAAATCGTCAGTGAGCTTAAACACAAAAAGCGTTACAAGAAGTGGAAGTTTGGACAGATGACTAGGGAGTACGCAGAAGTGAAATCAGGAGGGCCAAAGCACAACTGGAGTTGAAGCCAGCAAGGGACACGAACGGTAATAAGAAGGGTTTTTACAGGTATGTTACCAACAAAATGGTGGTTGGGGAAAGTGTGGGCTCTTTACTGAATGGGGAAGGCAACCTAGTGACAGATGATGTGGAAAAAGCTGAAGTACTCAATACTTTTTTTGCCTCTGTCTTCACAGACAAGGTCAGCTCCAAGACTACTGCCCTGGGCAGCACAGAATGGGGAGGAGGTGAGCAGCCCTTAGTGCTGAAGGAACAGGTCCAGGACTATTTAGAAAAGCTGGACACACACAAGTCCATGGGGCCGGATGCAAGGCATCCGAGAGTGATAAGGGAGTTGGCAGAGCTATTGGACATTACCTTTGAAAACTCGTGGTTTCAGGGGAGGTCCTGGGCAATTGGAAGAAAGCAAATATAGTGCCCATCTTCAAGAAAGGCAAGGAGGAGGATGCAGGGAACTACAGACCAGTCAACCTCACCTCAGTCCCCTGAAAAATCAAGGAGTGGGTCCTCAAGGAATCAAAAACAATGCTACGTGGGTGCATAGGAGGGAACCAGATTCAAAGAAAAAGAAGCTAAGTAGTTGGGTAGATGGATGCCAACATTGTATTGATTCCATTGCATAATTATAGTGCATTAGTGTTAATTGCAAATTGTGGAATTTAATGAAAACAAGGAAACCTTGGGCTGGACACACCATCTATTCATCCTGATGGGATGCGCTGTAAAACATAAGAGGCGTTGTAAAACATCACCTTATCTCCCTCTGCTGCAGCCTCCCCTGTCCTTGTGTCTGGGTCCTTATCGTGCAGCTGCAGCATCTCCCCACGGCCCAGGGTCAGGAATTCCACAGGTCATCATAAAATGTAAATGCCTCCGGACTTGCCAGCGCCAGGAGAGCCCCCCTTATTTATGACCTGACACATTGTAAGCAATTAGGTACACCCTAATAAAACCACTATACGATCCTGCCTGTAATATGTAACTCTGACTAACCTATATAAACCTCTTTGTAACTTGAAACCAGCGGAGTGCCAGTGACCAGCACAAGTGCTGCCTGGGCTCCCCCATGGCTATGGTCTGTCTGTCTGTGTGTCTGTCAAATTAAAGTTCTTCTCGATCTTCACCTGAATTGGAGTGGCTGCGTGATTCCTTCCACGACAAAATGTTTTACCAAGACTTCCTGTATTTTACTGAAAGATTTTTTCTTTGTTTTTAATTTTGCGCTAGTTCTCCAGTAATGTTTCACATGCTGTAGGCATATAAATCTTTTAAAGACTGTCTGCATTAGATTAAATGCATTTTATTAAAAACCTGCAAAGACAGCTCTTATGGACTATGCCACACTGAGGGACAGTCTTGTTGCTGAATAAAGGGAGAAAAAAATCTATTACTGTACTGCAGGCTTTACTGTACTAATGATTCTTTTTATTTTAACCTATTATTGGAGAACAAATTATAATAATCGGAAGCAGTTTTTCTGCCATTTGAGAAAGTATTGACTTAAACTTGATTCTGTCTTCAAGCATATAGATACAATTACATCTGAATGATCTTTGAAAGACTATTAGTCATTTTCATTTGTTAATGGCCCACAATATTCCATTTCTACTGCTTTGCTTCTTGTTTTTCTCCCCACCTTAGTCAAAACAGCTTTCTGTAGGTTTTTAATAGATGAAAATCATAGTCTTGCAATTTATACAATCAACTACTGGGCCAGATTTGTTCCCAACATAAACTGAGCACAAGTATTCCATCTGCAAAGCAGCAGCTCTGCAAGTGGGGGGAGCGGATGGGCTCTGGAGAGCTCCACATTATGTTATTAGTTTAATTCAGTCGAGCCACTTAAAAGAACAGCATTTAAAGGAGCTTAAATACTACTGAACTTTTTCACATGCCAAATAAAGATATATAGTTAGTCATAAAAGGAAGCCATTTGAAGTTAAGTCCTGCTAATAAAATAAACTTTCAGGGTTCTAAATAATAAAACACAAGTACAACATGTTAATGGAATAAACTGTTACATTCTCTGGGTAACTAACTAACTAGAGATAAGAAGATAAGAAAATAATGGAATCGTTTAAAATATAACTTAAGTGAATTTTTTTAAGCAAAGTTTGCATATAGATTTTAACTGTCCCCATAACAAAGCTCTTTTTAACCACAGACTTTTGATTGTCTAATATTTACTATTAGGCTATGAGAAACAGATGTTACATTTATGTTATAGCAAATTACAGTTATGCAGGTAGTTTAGCTAAGGAAAGTAAGAAGTTAAGAGAAAAAACTAATATACACAAAACAATACTGAAATTAGTTTTACTAATTTGGTTCTAAAAATCTCAGCATCTTTGTCTTTGTGACCATTTATTGAGAGAAATGCTGTAAATTAATCGGAAAGGAGTTTATTAAGTACCGCGTCAGCTTTAATAATGTTATAGCTTTGGATTTAGTTCCTATAGTGCCAAACATGGGCTGAGATAGGATATTGAAAAGTAGGACTTTAAACATCTCTAGAACCCCACAGATCCCATTAGTTAATATAGCCAAGGAACCAGCAGAGACATGATTTGCAACACTGGTTTACAACAATGTTCTGACAATTTCACTATATCTATACATTTGATCTAATATTTTAAAAGTTAAATTAGAATTATACTTCTAATTTAATCCCCAAAGGGCTTGTACAGAGCACAGCAGTCACTAGTATGAATTTTTTATGCAATGTTGAAACTGCTTCAAGAAACATGACCTAGACCAATCAGTTAAAACACAGGCAAGAGGGTATTGTTTCCTCCGGTGAAGGATACTTGCATATGTATGAATGTTTTGTGCAATCAGAATTGCTGACACAATACAAGAACAAGATACAACACAAATGTTGTAACTGGATGAAATGTAAAATGAAACCTTGCGTATGCTAAAAAAAGAGAAGTAAATGTCTTTTTGGGTTATGCTTCAGAGCAAAGAATGGATAATGTATTGACAGAGCACTAATGACATCAAACACTTGTGTACTGCAATCAGAGATGCTGTTTGACAGCTGAGGAAATACTAAAAGTTGTGTAGCTATGCTATTTCACATTCCTTCCAGGATGTAATGTCACATGGACACACCAAAGACACAAGAAACACCTTGGAATCTTTGTCTTTCTTCTACCTCCCTAAGGACATAATGTCAGAGCTAGTTTTCATAAGCTATACGCTAAAACATATTTCTTAATTAAGTCTTTGTTCAGTATATTTCCTTCTCCGTAAATTGTCAATAAATGCTATTTTTGCTTACTATAAATAGACTAGGACTTTGATTTTTAATTGGATCTAGAATTCTTTTAGAGAAGTGTTATGGAAGGGTTGGAAGGTACCATTCTGGGGTTAGGAGGGCTAAATGACCCAAAAGTACAAAGCATTATTATGGATTCATGATCTCATCCTATTTGGGAAAGAACAGGCCATGCAGTTTGATGTGGGACATGGTCACGTACACATTTATGGGGAGATTTTTAAGTTCACAGATGTAAGTATGGTATCCAACTCCCACTGTCTGTGTTTTTGAAAGATCTCCCCCTTACATATATATGGCCATATGTACTGGGTAGGGTGTCAGCTGGACTTTAAAATACGGAAAGACCATTTCTGGAAGAAATATTAGATGGTGAAAAGGCTGGGCTGTGTTTTCCAATTTGGCATTCACAGCATAAGAACACAGTCATCTGAGAATAATGCCAACTTACTAGGGGCCCATGCTATTTTTGCTTCTGCATATGTTACATATACGCTGCACTGCAGACCATCCTGGAAGGGAGACTGTGATGCTGATAAACCAAGTGCCAGTTCTGGCCCAGGCCACAGGCATTAGCTGAGAAATGACATGTTCATAGCTGGAAACCAAACCAGCTCACCAATATGTTAGCTTTTACACATTTTTCACATTCCACTGCCATTCTGCACTTGCTGAGCCTATTAAAATGCTCCTTCTTGCTGTCCAGGTTCCCAATACAGGGTTTCATTAGCCAAGGGAGCAATGGGTTGGCAGGATCACTACTGGCATTTCATCATCGTAAATATTTATTTTATGGTCAGGGAAGAAAGTGCCTGCTTGAATCTTTCTGAACAGACCTGAGCTCCTGATCCCAGAATGTGGTGTGTGTTCCTGGGATGCTGGTTGATGTCGATTCTAAGTTCTGCTTTTATGGTTTCCTCTGGGTCAAAAGTGACTCACATGGATTGTTCCAGCAGATGTAACTTGATTTGAGTGTCTCTGGATGTGCGGATCCTTGAGGACAAAAATGGGGAAAAGGCCGTTCCCAGGCAGGAGAAGCACTGGCTATGCCTGTCACCTAGGGGGATGAGTTGATCTCAAAACAGGCAGAAACCCTGATGACTTAAGATTCAGATATGGCAGCTAGCATGAGGCCCCAACCCTGCTGTACAGGAGGTACTGGAGAGTTTTGCTTCTTTGTTTCTTCTTTTGTTTTGCTTCTTTATCAAACATCCAATTTGAGGAGGAAGAGGGGTGCAGATAAAGTTGTCAAATTAGTGACAAAAAGGAACAAGTTTAGAAAGAGTAGCAGGTTGGACATTCACCAGGTGCTGTCTGAATGCCTGGACGGTTAAAGACACCTGAGGAAGGGTCACAAACACCTCTCCCTTTATGCCCTTGCATGGGAACACATGGAACAAGGTGTATGCGTGGCCCTGATTAACACTCCTATTCAAAAGACTCTTGTCTGACATGCATGAGGCACATCCAAATCTCAAAGAAGATCAGCAATATGCCAGCTTAAAACAGTTCAGGAGGCAGCTCAGAAGAACACCCACCAAGGGAAGGAAAGGGAAGGGAAACAAAACTGGGATAACATATGACCAGAACTCAAACTGAGTGGGTAGGGCCTACATTGGCGCTAATGGTCCTCTTTTGTTAATCATTTTCTGGTGGAAAATGATCCTAAACTCCAGCCAGCAACAGAGCTCCCACACCCAGATAGCATGGAGGAAACCCTGAGAAAGGTGAGGGAGAGAAAATTGAGGTAGTTGGGAGACAGGGAAATTGATGACTGAGAAGAGGAGGCAGAGATGGTGGAAGGGAAATAGTACCAGGAAGAGAGGAGAGCAATGACAAACATACGACAGTGACATGGCAACGACTGGTAGTTCTAATGCATGGAATTGGCAACCAACACCAGTTGAAATACGATGGACCAACATCCGGATGTAACTTTAAGAAGGTATTACAGCAAAGAATAATTAACTTCAGTATGTGCATTTTTCCTTTGTCAAAGGAACAAACTGTAAATAATGCTTAGAACCAGTAACAATCTGATAAATAATGCTTAGAAGCTACAAGCCAGTTTTTAGTTACCTTTGTTTTGCTTTTTCATCCGGATGGTTGTTTTTTTAAAAGTTGCTGAAATATCATGATAAACTGAAAATAAAAATAATATTGTTATAGTACAATTCTCTAAGAATTATTCAGTTCAACTGCACTACAGGGTTATCAGTATAGATGGAGTTCAGAATTCTGAGAAGGAAATCAGCTTACTATCTTTGAAACAAAATTAACAATTTACAACAGCAAATATTACTGCACTATTATATAGACAGAATCAACTGCCACTTGCAAAATACAAAAAGTTTATAAGCCCTGCTTTGCACAGAGTTTATATGTGGGGCAAACTTACCTCCTTCGTGGGATTTAGGTTTAGCGGTAACAAATAAGACCCAAAAAACCTCAAAACCTTTAGCTTAAGATTTCTCCTGAAGCTTGGCTGTTCCTAGGGTTTCCCTGCAGGTTATCCACTCTCCCAGTCCTCGGGTTGTTTTACTCCTGAGAGACAATCCAAATCCCCTTATTTCTTGGCTGGAGCTAGCTGGGTACATGGGACCTAACCTCAGAAGGTGTCTCCACTGCATTCCACACCTCTGAGAGTGAGTCTCAGAGTCTGGGTCTACAGACCAGGCTTGCAGGGCTCACACTAGGGCACTAAACACAGCTGCGAAGATAGCTGGCTTGGGCCAGAGCTCAGGCTTTCAAGTCTGGGATGGAGGGGGCATTTCAACGCCTGAGTTTTCAAGCCTACACTGCTGAAGATAAAAGTGAGGAGGAGCATGGAAAAGCTTCCGTATGAGGAGAGATTAATAAGACTGGGACTGTTCATCCTGGACGAGAGACAACTAAGAGGGGATATGATAGAGGTCTATAAAATCATGACTGGTGGGGAGCAAGTAAATAAGGAAGTGTTATTTACTCCTCCTCACCACACAAGAACCAGGGGCCACCAAATGAAATTAATAGGTAGCAGGTTTAAAATGAACAAAAGGAAGTATTTCTTCACACAATGCACAGACAACCTGTGGAACTCCTTGCCAGGAGATGTTGTGGAGGCCAAAACTATATTAGGGATCAAAAAAGTTCATATAGGATATGAATTTATCTATTCAGGGGCTATTAGCCAGATGGGCAGGGGTTGCTGTTTGCCAGAAGCTGGGAATAGGCAATGGGATGCATCACTTGATGATTACCTGTTCTGTTCATTCCCTTTGAAGCACCAGGCATTGGCTGCTCTCGGAAGACAGGATGCTGGGCTAGATGGACCATTGGTCTGACCCAGAATAGGCACTCTTATATTCTGTTTTTGGCACCACACTGCAAGCTTGAGTCTAAAGACATGGGCTCAGAGAGACACTGCCGTGGTTTTAAAATGCAGTGTTGATGAACCCAGAGCAACTCAGCATCTCTAGGTAGGGTTTTGGTAACTGAGCTAAGATGGTTCAACAGCAGAGCCCTATGTTGCTATGCAGGTCCTAAAACTACCAGCTTGTTACACGATCCAAGACTATTGCTGTGGAATCATTACTGGCCACAGAACAAACTCAAAGGGGACCTTCATTGTTTTATTTTATTGATTTAAAGGAACATTAAAAACAAATTCAGACAGAAGTGTTTACAATGATACCTGATACAAACAACAACTAAGATTGCTACAATTGAAGGAGAAAGATTATTCTATAATGTTTTTGTTTTGTTTCCTTGGAGCATTTTGCAATGCTTGACATATAGTCCATTACTTCTGTTTGCAAAAGCCTTCCACAGAACATACTTTGGAAAAAAATATTTGTTAAAAGTAAATGTTATTGGAAAACCATCAGAAGAATGGCAGGAGGACTCAGGGAAAGGAATTTCAGCTGAATGCTTATGTGTTAAATGCCCCTCCCATTCTTATTAACTGGTGCATCTAATTCACCCTCAGAAAAGCCTGTTCTCCTGCTCCATTTGTGACAGGATGGTGAACAACTAGGTTTATGGAACTAACACCACTGATGTCACAGGTGCTAGACTAGTAAGTAGCTCCTGTGTCCTAGGCTTAAAACTCTGGGTCTGGTGCCACTGCTGATCTTTTCCTATTATATAGCAAGAAACTGTGACCTGGTCTACACTTACCTCCTGGATTCGGTGGCAGTAGACGGGAGATACGTAAGTGACATAAAACACTTGCGTATCTCCCGTCGACTTCTCTGCGTCTGTTCCACGCGCCGTCCACGCTGTGCTGCGCTGATGGGAACAGCATTCTCGTTGGCGTAGCGCTACGCCACTTATGGGGGTGGTTCTCCTCTGCCGATTTCTCGATCAACTGAGCGGGTCTACACAGACCACTCAGTCGACCCAGAGACATCGATCTTATGGCGGCGAATTTGCCGCCGTCAGTGTAGACCCAGCCTTTGTGAGGTCTGCAGAAGGGCAGCCTCTTTGTCCTTGGATTTACAGAAATCGAAGGTTCGTTTCACACATGCAATGCTCGCTGACATTAAAGGGGATGCACACATCTGAATAAGGGAAAAGTTTCTCCCTAACCAGGAACAAAAACTATGAGAAGAGCAATAACTGAAGACGCTAATCCAATATCTACTCCATATGAAAAAGCTACATTGAGAAAGTTATGGCTGCACTGTGAAGCACTCAAAAGACTGAAAGTGCAACAGTGAAGTCGGCCTGTGCAATCTTCATCCTGTCCTGGTACACATGCATTAGGACTATGGCCTTCAACCTTTCCAGACTACTGCACCCTTTCAGGAGTCTGATTTGTCACGTACCCCCAAGTTTCACCCCACTTAAAAAATACTTGCTTACAAAATCAGACATAAAAATAGAAAAGTGTCACAGCACACTACTACTGAAAAATTGTTTAGTTGTTTTTACCTTATAATTATAAAATAAATCAATCTGAATATAAATACTGTACTTACATGTCAGTGTGTAGTATATAGAGCAGTATAAACAAGTCGTCTGTATGAAATTTTAGTTTGTACTGACTTGCTAGTACTTTTTTTGTAGCCTGTTGTAAAACTAGGCAAATATCTAAATGAGTTGATGTATCCCCTGCAAGACTTCTGGGTATCTCCAGGGGATGAGGACCACTATTCTAAGGTACGGATTTTCATAATTTTGCTAGCATCTGTGTTCTATGTACAGCCTTCATGAGATGTAAGTCAAGGACAAGACAATTACCTGCAATGTTAAGTTAGGCAGTCTATGCAGACTTGTGACAATTTTTCACTATTATGCATATTTTAATATTATACTTGGCTTGTAGAATGTGTTGTGTAAGAATGATTTATTCTATATGGTTATACAATGTTTTTCACTGACTGTTTGGTATAAATAGAGCAGTACATGGTACTAGAAGACACTACACATGTATCTAAGGTTAGAAAACATATGACATTAAATTGTATTATTTGAGATGCAAAACACTGAAGTCTGTTTTGTAGGCTTTGGCTTTGATTATTTTATATTTGAATATTCATCCATGTAACATGCATGTTCTCTTAATGTAGTTTTCTGTCTAGAACATCTTTAGGTCTTTGAAAGAGAAAGCAGAAAATGAGAACGAATGATTAGTTGCTTCACATTAGAAGACTGATGCCCGGCTTATTGCAAAGCAATGGCAATGGCTCACTTGAATGCTATAATCTAGAACTACTTGTCTGGACAGTACAATTCCTTCCTGTACATTTCAGGAGTTCTGCTGGAGGAAGCCTCTTTCCTAAGGTGGCAGGAGGTGTGCATGAAGATTATTTTTCTTCGTAATAATGCCAGAGGCTCCAGTCAGGATCAGGCCACTGTGCTAGCATAGGACAGACACAGGGAATGACACACTCCCTGTTGTGGAGCTCATTTTCTCAGAGCCTTAGTTGCTATGGAGCTACCAAAAAGCATCAAAAGCCGAGCTCCTCCTGCCCTAATGCCCCAGCTGTCAACATTCCAGCTCTTCCAAAGGCATGGGAAAAGGGGTGGGTGATCTGCTGGGGAGCGTAGGGAAAAGTGGGGTCGGTGAGGGAAGGACGGGGCCAGCAAGTCTGCTAGAGGAAGGCAATGGCTTATACAAGGTGCTGGCCCAGCACAGTTTAAATTGTGCTAGCACAAATCTACACTAGCTGCAAACTCCATTAGAGTTTTAAAGAGACTGAAAATCTTGAAGTCTTTTAAGCATTAGAGATTCAAACTTTAGACTTGGGGGGTAGGGGGAAGGGAAATCTCCCAGTTTAGTGCCTGGGGAACAGTAGCCCATATTACTGTGGGCCCCGGCACTGGGGTGTAGGCCTGAACCAGAGAAAGCCCAGACCATAGATATTGTACAAAGTTTAAGGGTTAACCCTCACACTAAACGGAATGAAATTAGGCATTGTAGATAGGGATGCTCCGGACACACTGATTATTTATGCCTGAGGCTCCACTATAATAACAGACGGCTCAAACATGAGTGGGAACATCCTGCCCAAATATTCTGTGCTTTAACACTTATGACACATTGGGGCCCTGTTTGTTAACAAATACGTATGACTGTTTGGGAACGTCCTGGAATCTAACTGTGATACTTTACAAGTGAAGGAAAGTGGCCAAATCATGGGGCAATGAGGAAGCTTTATTTCCTTTTGGTAAAATGGTATTAGGATTTTATTATGTTAGTAAGTAAGCATAAGATATTGTATTAAGGTAAATGAATAAGAATGTAATGATTTTTAGTAAGTATGAATGAGGAGTGAATGCAGTTGGGACTTGTGAAAAATAAGACACAGCAAGAAAGCAGTTACCGAGGCAATGGTTCGCAGCCTTCAAGGACAGGAGGGAGAGAAGAGGCCTTTGTTTAAAAAACTGTTACAACCCAGAGGGCCGAAGATCAAGTTAACCCCAGAAAACAGGGAAGTTAACACCCAAGGACAGGCGCAAGACACAGTGTGAAACAAGAATGAAAGAATGATGGGAGAGTTGTCACACTTGCGACACAAACATCATTGATAATTACATCAAACAAGGAGACTAGCTGACATGACAAAATCCATCAACCCAAATGGGGATGGACAAATATAAAAGCAGGGAGAAGAAACATGGACGTTGGGTTCATTCTGCAAACCCCAGGGGCCATTGTTTTGCAACCGACAGAACCCGGTTCCACCCTCATGTCTGAACCACCTGAGCAGTGATTCAGCTCAGGCAACACAGACTGGTAATTACATCCTCCTGCAGAACTGTGAGTGAGAGTGAGTGTGCGTGCGTGCGAGTGTGTGCGTGTGCGTGCGTGCGAGTGTGTGTTTTAGGCAACTGCTTTTTAAAATATTTTCTGTATTCATAGTAAACGTGGCATATTGCTTTATCCCTTGAATAAGATCCTGCTGTTTATTTCATACGTGTAACATTTTGAGACTAAGTAATGACTTCCCTTTGTTGACCTTCCTGTAATTGTTGATTAGAGATAGACTGAAAATAAAGGGTAAACTGCATATTCTTCCCAGATAATGGTGACTTCTTTTGCACAGCAACTGGAAGGAACTATTGGACAATATCAGTATGTGTAGCCAGAATACATTGGGGCTGAGATTTAAGACAGCACACTGAAGAAATGAAACAATACAAGTAGAATTACAATGGAATGCAGTCAGGCAACAAAAAATTTAGTTAATATGTTTACATTTGCTTTTGCAACAGCTGGCAATGGGTTGGTGTTTTTAACATCAATTTGAAACTTTTAGAGAGGAGTCTAAAAAAACCCTTAATACTTACTTGTGTGGTTTTGATATCGCTCTACATACTGTAAATAGTGAATTGCTCTGTTCTTTGCCTAGAAAACAAAAAGCAAAATATTTCTTCTTACAATAACTGTTGAAGTTACATCGATTGAAGTACCTCTAATCTGCAGCTGTTCATCCAAACAAAACTAAACTCAGGAAAATGGTAGGCACTTTTCATCCACCTCAATGCCACACTGAATTCCAACAATTCTAATCAGATAAAATGTTTTCAACTAACTGGATACAGTCCCATATAGATTTATCTGAACTCAGTAACACTGGCATCAAAGCTTGGTTATTTTATCATTATACTGTTTTGATGACAGCTGAGCTTGCCATTATAACATATGAGCAGGATTCATGGAAACCACGTGTCATTCCACAACCTAGAGAAGACTTGAGAAAGCCACTACACCGCAGAGAAAAACAAAAAGCCTATGCTGACTGGGGTGCCTGAGCACTAGAAGTCTTATATTGTAACGTGAAACTCCAGCGATAAGGATATTTGTCCTAAAAACTGAACAAGAAAACCCAAACAAAAATATATACAAAAAAAGCAGTATGAAGAAAGTATTTTTAAATTAGATTTTTTTTAAAAAGGTACTCTCTCGTATCTTTTTCTTCTTTCAAAGATACTTTCATTTCAAAGTTGCAGTAACTGGGAAAATGTATATAAAAGTTACCAGAGCCATCCCTGCTCATGTATTTTAAAAAAATACAACATGTCAATTGCAAGAGAGGAAGTGTGCATCAATGGTCTCCAGTTTGGATAGCCATGTATAAGTGAGCTTGCGTATACAATGCAACAACATATGACCAGCTGTTGTATTACTAAGATGAACAAAACTATTTATTTTGCATACAGGCAAAATTCTACAAATAGCGCTAACTAAATACTGACATTTTAAGACATTTCTACATTCCATAAATTAGGGTAGGTATGAAATATTTACATTTACTTTTAAATTACATACTTTTTTTAAAGCTGTTATCCTGTCACTTGCTTTCCCCAATGCAAAACCTGAGAGACATAAGCAACCATGTTATTAAAAAGAAATATACAGTGTAAATGGTACATACTTGCTCCTCTTACAAGACGAGAAAGAGAAAGTTATGTGATGATACATGTCATTTCCACCACCCTAACCTCAGCACCTGTTATTTCCACTCAATTGAATTAGAGGAAAGAAATGGACCAGAAAAAGACCCATAAAAATGTAACATTTACAAACAGCTAAGAACTGGATGCAGTATTGTTGTATCAATCAAAGTCAAGATAGCTTGGACAAAGGAATCTGTTCCAACCAATCATTCAGTGTTACTGTTGTGTCCAAGGAGGAGCCCGCTGTTTAAAGAGCTTCAAGACACCTGCAAATTGTCTGGAGGCAGGGGAAAGAGAAAACAAAACAGGCATAATAGCTGCAATAGTAAACAAACAGTGGGACCAAAAATCCTGAGATAAGTATTGCTAAGTAGCAGGATGATTGTACAGACAAGCACAGGGACTGTGAAAAATCAAGCTTTATTGACAGAGACACACAGCAGCAAGGCACATACACAAACAAGTTGAGATAAGAGACACTGAACCTACAGCTCACACTCTAGTATGTGCTGTTATTACTAGAGTTAATACAGAGCAAAGTTAGTACAAGAATTTCTCTGAACTCCTGGATCTATTTGTATTTATCGTTAGTCTTATGGTAGCACTGAATAGACAATGGCTGTCCCAAAGAGCTTAAAGCCAGTTTATGAGAAGACAACTGAGTGTGACAAACAATGGGAGAGAGGATGAGGGTAACAGGCTGTATTATCACCTTTACACAGGCTAGCAATGTGCACAACGGGTGGTTCCAAAATACTGGAGTTGGAATATTTTGGGTTTGTTTGGTTTCACTGTTTTGGGAGCTAATGGGTGGTTGTAATCCTGCTCTGGGACCTGGTCCAAAGCCCACTAAAGTCAATATCATCAGATCCACCAGTCGTCATTAGCTGACTGACTTCTTGGAGGAATCATGGCAAAGGTGGGTACTGAGAGAGCATCTGAAGCAGGCTGCAGCATTGTGGACTTGTTTGGGATGGAAGAAAGTGTGGAGATAGCTATGGGAGAAGTGAATAATCAGATGGTCACAGTTGACCTCATTGGCACAGCAGATCATACAATCACAATCTAATTCTAGATGGCCTTAATTCTGGGCAGGTTCCATGGATGCACCGTGGAATTTCCTAACTTTTGAGTGCTTGACTTTGCTATCTTACAGTTCTTACAATGTACTTTTGTACTTGTGTATTAAGAATCATAGAATTCCATAGAGTTGGAAGGGACCTCAGGAGGTCATCTAGTCCAACCCCCTGCTCAAAGCAGGACTATCCTCAGCTAAACCATCCCGGCAAGGGTTTTGTTAAGCCTCAGCTTAAAAACCTCTAAAGATGGAGATTCTACCATCTCCCTTGGTACTCATCCTAGTGCTTCACCACCAGCCTAGTGAAAAATGTTTTCCTAATGTTCAACCTAGACCTCCCCCACTGCAACTTGACAGAACAAGGAGCAACGGTCTCATTTGCCACCACTGAGAACAGCCTAGCTCCATCCTCCCTGGAACACCCTTTCAGGTAGTTAAAGGCTGCTATCAAATCCCCCCTCACTCTTCTCCAGACTAAACAAGCCTAGTTCCCTCAGCCTCTCCTCATAAGTCTTGTGCTCCAGCTCCCAAATCATTTTTGTTGCCCTCCGCTGGACTCTCTCCAATTTGTCCACATCCTTTTTGTAATGGGGGCCCCAAAACTGGACACAATACTCCAAATGTGGCCTCACCAGTGCCAAATAGAGGGGAATAATCACTTCCCGCAATCTGCTGGCAATGCTCTTACTAATGCAGCCCAACATGCCATTAGCCTTCTTGGCAACCAAGGCACACTGCTGACTCATATCCAGCTTCTTATCCACTGTAACCCCCAGTCCTTTTCTGCAGAACTGCTGCCTAGACAGTCGGTTCCCAGTCTGTAGCTGTGCATGGGATTCTTCTGTCCTAAGTGCAGGACTCTGCACTTGTCCTTGTTGAACCTCATCAGATTTCTTTTGGCCCAATCCTCCAATTTGTTTAGGTCCTTCTGTATCCTATCCCTACCTTCCAGGGTATCTACCACACCCCCTAACTTAGTGTCATCTGCAAACTTGCTGATTTGCAATCCATCCGATCCACCAGATCATTAATGAAGATGTTGAACAAAACCGGCCCCAGGACCGACCCCTGGGGCACTCCACTTGTGACCAGCTGCCAGCTAGACATCGAGCTGTTGATCACTACCTGTTAAGCCCTATGATCTAGCCAGTTCTCTATTCATTTTATAGTCCATTCATCCAACCCATACTTCTTTAACTTGCTGATAAGAATACTGTGGGAGACAGTATCAAAAGCTTTGCTAAAGTCAAGGTATATCACGTCCACCTCTTTCCCCACATCCACAGAGCTCATCACCTCTTCATGGAAGGCAATCAGGTTGGTCAGGCAGACCATGCCACATACGAGAACCAGTGGCACTGTGGTATGTATGCATTATGGAACTATTTTTAATCGTATATTTACCATGGAAGGGCTAGAGCTTTTCAAAGGAAAGGCTGCTAGAATATTTTAACAACGGTAAAACAAAGTATTTTTTTTTAGCCTTCTTTTTGGAAACAGCTTAAGCATTCTGGATGTAATGTTCAAAAAAATATGCAGCCTGAGGTAGATACCCAGAATGGAAAATTTCATCCTGAATGGTTAGTCTGGCTAAGTTATAAACAATTGGAAATAGGGATTTATAATGGGATGCATCAGGCAACCTTAATAATAGGTGATTCTACCTGCTCTGCCCATAATAAAATGAGAGACTGACTATTTTCTTCTGTGATGTGAACCCTTTGCATATGTCTCCAAAACTGAACTGATTATATTGCAGCCATATAACAATGCCAACTCAAATATAATGCCCTGTCTGCTGTCACCCTTGCAGTACATCCCATATTTCCTTCTTCCAGCTAGGTATGAGTGTTTGGGATTATTTACCCCAAAACCATTAGCTTGCATTTTCCAGGCTTAATCTCAGTTTAATTCTGCCCATGTTTCTTTTCTCTCCAAATCCCTTTGGCAGTCCAGTTACAGCCCCATGTACAAGGGTATCCACCCATAAGAGGGGGAGGAAACAAAGACTTTTTATTTTAAAAAGAAAACAACTGATAGCATTGTGCTTTCAAGAATGCTTTTAAAATAAAACTTATCCTGCATGCAAAAGGTTACCTCTTTTATTATATAATTTAAGAGAGTCAAGATGAACAGCTAATTCCCATGAAATACAACTGGAAAAGAATAAATAATCTCTGTGTAAAGAAAGGCAGCTGTGCAGTTCATTTGGAGATCTCATTATGACAAAAAGCTAAGTCTGCCTAGTACTACTTTGTCCTCACAGGTTAGTCCAATGCTTCAACAACTGGCTCACACAAAGCCTGGCTACTGAAATAAGCATGCACTGTTAAATAAAGGATGTGTAACATTTTTGTAACTGATAAAATGAAATAGAACCTTTAGAAATTAAACTTGTATTTATTTAGAGAGAATGTGTAGATTTCTGGCTCAACCTTATATTTCCAGTGTACGTTTACTGTTTGCTGGCATACGAAGTGAAAAATAAAAATGTTTATAGACCTAAAAGCATTATGGAACATTTTCCCTTTATTTTACATTAAAAATGTGCTGTAAAAAGTACTCTGCTTTGCCCTAGCAAAAGGATTTTTTTGTAAGAGAAAAATAAATCCGACAGTTACAAGGGCTTGCCTACACACAAAGGTTGAATAGTGGTATAGTTAAAGTAGTATAGTCCCCTACTGGGCACATAGAAGTGCACAAAGGTGCTTTATATCAGTATAGCTATATCTGTATGGGTAGGGAAAGAAGAATAAACCTGTCGAAGGCACTTCTATACCAGTAAAATCATCCTCCTACACAACAGTTATTGCAGTACAAAAATGGTGCGTTGACCAGGCATCAGTCAATTCCATTCATGAGGCAGTGACATCCGTGCAAAGAGGGTTTAAATGGGAATATTTCTTTAGTCATTTTTAATAATTAAAAAAGAGGTTAAGAAATGATTTCTCAGGATACATGGTGCCTGATTCGCTAGACATTCACACTACATGAAGTGCTGGACACTCTGCCTTTGCCTACCTTATGTAATTTTAGGAAGAAGTTTGCCCTTCTGTCCAGCTGAAGTAGCAGGAGCTCAATTGTAGACAAGTCTCTAGTGAATTTCAGCGTTTTTACCTTTATTAATTAGAACTTCTCTTCAGTAAGTTTAATGCAGTGACCATCAGAAACCATCAAGGCCTTGTGTACAATAAGGTTCCTACCAGTGCTAACACTGGTTCAGCTGAACTGGTGGGATATTTTTCCTAAAATTCCCTAGTTTGCCTATGGCCATACAGGGAAACGTAATACACTATATCTCTTCTCTTTTTGTTTGCAAAGGAGATGTATGTGCAGTTAGGGCCTTGCCTGACTTAGATTGCTAATGCTTCCTTTGAAGGAGGAATCCTCCCCATGACTTTAATGCAACATTTCCCAAACTTCTGGAAGGTGAGTTCCACTATGAGGAAAATTAAGCCAACCATGCCCCTCTAGCCAGCCTCACATTCTTCTTGCCTTGAGAAGCTTGCAAAAACTTGTCTTCAAATGCATCTGTCCACATCTAATAATTATTAGACCATTCACTTTCTGGTACTTCTATTTTTCCAGTTTGCTTTGAGCAACTGAAAGCACTTTATCTACAGTTAGTTTCGATGATACCCTAATGCATAGTAATTTCCTCACACGTTGAAGAAACTGACAAATATCTGCAGGGGAGAAGAACAACACAAATGGTAAAACTCTTAGCTGCTGACGTCAATGGAAGTTTTGCCATTGACTACAATAGGGTCAGGGTTTCATCGAAGTATTTTATTTTTCAAAAAAAAAATTCCTGGATGTATTATTTAAAGGGAACTCCATCAGAAACTGTTTTTTTTTTTTTTTTTTTTTTAAGGTCAATTTCTGTAAAGTAACAAAGCTTATTGTGAAACAAGAAGGTAGCTTAGAACGTATGTTATAGACATCCTAAAATAAAGTATTTTTATTTATCTCTCTTGATTAAGATAATCAATGAAGCTGAGATGATCATTATCAGTAAGCCAGGCATTAAATCTCAACCAGAAGAAATAATAGTGACACACTGCACCCCATGTATACCCTTATGGTGTGATTGTGTATCACTCATGTACACCTTTAAAGTGTAATGGTATATTGTTTAACGCAAAGTACGTCATGTAAATTGTTACTGGAATGCTCATGACATACTGAACATTATTGTTATAGTACTATGTTTGTTGCAATGTCATATGTATTGTTATGAAGCTCTGCTATGTAATATTCCCAAACATATATCTCATGGCTTGAGGCAGACCTAAGCACAACCCTCCAAAAGCAGGGAGGTAGTTTACACCTCATTAAGGCATGCATAAAACAACCCAGTTTTTCCAGGACAATGGACTAGCCAAAGCATTGATAAGGGACTGCTCATGTGACTCAAGACATGGAGGGATCCATGCACAGGCACTGTTTGTCACCTGACCCTGAAGGGGGGGTGCGAAGGAATCTGTTAAAAAGGGGTACATTTTGTCTGCGAGCTCTCTCTTACACATCCATCTACAAAACATCATCAAGCAAATGAAAGACTGTCCAGAGGGGGATGGCCTGGCTGAAGGAGATCAGTCAGTCTACGGTGAGCATTATCTGACTTTGTAAGGTTACTTAAAGGGTTAAGCTTAGTTTAGACTGTGATTTGCTTTTATTTCATCCTGATCAAATCTGAGTTATCTTCTTAACTCTTTCTCATAATCATTTAAAAATCTTTCTGTACTTAATAAACTATTTTTTTGTTTTATCTAAAGCAGTCCATGTGGTTTGGGTGTGTATAGAGACTTCATTTAACATGACAAAGCTGGTGCATATCAATTTCTTCGATAAACTGATGAACTAATTAAGATCTTGCAAGGTGCAGTGGGCAGCACTGAACTTTGCAAAATGGAAGTTCCTAGGGCTGCAGCTGGGACTGGGCGGTGTTTGCTGGGGACATTCTATTGCATAATCCCATGAGTGGCTGGTCAGAAGCACTCATTCAGTGAGTTGAGGGCTCCTGGCTTACAGGAGGCTGTGCATGGGCTGACCCAGGAGTGGGGGTTCACACAGTGAGGTGGAGCAAGACATGCTCCACGTGTGAGGGACTGGAGTGAAAGCTATACACCAGTCCAAATAGCAGAGGGGAACATCACAATACTACTTTGGACAGATTATGCTGAGGAGTACAGGGTGAGAAAAACAAAAAGCCAACTGGAGAGAAAGGCAACTGTTATGTCTAACTGGAAAAAAACCCTCATAAGTGTAGAGAAATTAGTCCTATCACTCTCTGATACATTGGTTACAGTAAATGTAGCATATACTAGAGAAGGTAAAACCTATTTTCAAAATATGTAAAAGAAATTCATAGATTGGTCCCCCTTTCTTAATGGCTTTAATTGTTCTAATGACCACTTCCATACCACTCAAAGTCAAAGCTTTGGAGGTCCTTTTAAATCATAAATAATGTGATGTCCCAAAGCAAAAAGGAACAGCATGAAAAGGAAATCACATACTCCATTCTGATCTGCCAGTGATACTGGCTTTGTCACTTGGGAATTAAATGACAGTGGCTATTATAACTGACTATTATACTCTAATCTTATTAGTCTATTACTTTGTTTTTGTAAAAGAAAACAGAAGAGAAGTATCCTTGATGAGGATTTTTCCTTGTAATCCTCACAGATTGTACATTCCTTTTGAAAACCAGATTGTACATTCCTTTTGAAAACCTTGATTCTACTGTCCTGTCTCTTGCTATATTTATATCCCCCCAATAAATTTGATATTTAAAAAATAATCAGATTAATAACATACCTTTAAACAACGTGATTCCCACAACCCTATCCCAAGCAATCATTCACTTGATACCTTTCAAATACATTATAATTACACTTACCTGCAGCCCCATTTCCATTTCCAACAACCACTAGGGCACTAACTGATCTTTTTCTTCCTTCCTTTGCTGTCATATTAAATACACTTTTCACCTGAGGGAAAAAATCAAGGCAGTTTGCCATGAGACACTTTGTCTTCTTTTAAAATAATTAGTCACTTTACTAAACAAACAGATTTGTAAGAGAGATCTCAGACACATACTACCTTTATGTGAATGAATATTTTTACATGGAATAGGAACTGACTTTAAGACAAATATTTAAGATTGCTAAAAATTCAGTTACCGTATTACTTAATGCACAACAACATAAAATTAGCATTACAATGTGGCAAAAGGAACATTTTCTGTGATCTCCTCTGTACTGTTTAGTTACATAATAAATGAACATCCTGTACTACTATCAGCTTCACACTTAATTTCAACCACCCTGCTGAAGAAATATCACAGCAAAGAAAGAAAATTAATGAAAATTTAAAGAGACATTAACATCTTGCTTCTCACCTCAAAGGGCAGGTTATTGCTTTATACCATTTGAAAACTGGGATCTCAGTCTGCTTTCATATGGTAGAACACATTGATCTCTACTTCTAGTCTAGGGGTAAAGATACTAATACAAGCTCTACAAATACTTCCAAGTACAGCAAAAATAACATTTATTATGGAATAATTGGACACAAGACAGCCTTGTGGCTAAGCACTGTGACGGAACCCAGGAGATCTGTATTCAGCTCCTGGCTCTGCTACAGACTTCCTGTGTGACCTTGTGAAGTTAGGTAATGTCTCTGTGCACAAGCTCCCACTTGTAAAATGGAGTAATATTTCCTTTCTCCCACCCGTTGCTATTTGAGTTTTTTTGTTTGTTTGTTTTTTTACAGCACCTACTGGTATTTCCTGATTTAGTATCTCAGTATTACCACATTGCACGGACTTTTTTTTTTCCAGTTAATTTCCCATGATAGGGTTTTCTTTGCCTTTTTTTTTTGGGGAGGGGGGGAAGGGGGGCAGAGAGGAGGAAAGAAAAAAAAAGATGCCCTGTAGGAGGCTACACTTTCTGGAAACACCAATATGATTCCTTTACAGCAGAGCACTAACAGCTGAATTACAGTTAATTCATGTATATTCAAGAAGTGCAATCCTTTAAATAACTGTACTAGCGCCTCAAGAAGTTAGTCTCATAGAAGCAACATTTGGGTGAGGATTTTCCAAAAGCACTCTGCACTGGCCTAATTCCGTTCCCACTGACATCCACAGGAAAACCCACATTGGCTTCAATGGGAACAGTCTAGCAGGAAGAACTTTTGAAAACACCATCCTTGGTTTTCATTAATTAAGTTAAATGTAAGACACACATTCTAGAGATACATCTTCACCTTCATATATTCTAAACTTCACTAATAGCTCATTACAAGTCAGTTGTCTTTCTCCTTGACTTGGCAGAAATGACCTGAACAGCCAAGGCTTTAAGATACATACACCATGCAGGGAGTTTGATATAGGAGAGAAACCTTGCAATAACATGGAACTACAGAAAACAAACTGGAATAGAATGAAAGGTGTACCTTAGCCCCTCCTGTTTTCACTGTGTGTGTCACAATAGCCTCGTCTCCTGGGGGCTGGAATATCTGTACCTAATTTTGATTGTTGGGTTTAGTGAGTGGGTGGTGTTGGTGGCTTGTGCCATACCGAAGGCCGTACCAGATGATCTGGTGTCCTCTTTTGGCCTTAAACTCTATGACTCTGACTCTATGAAAGCTGCTCTTCAAGATACATCTAAAATATATTATGTTTGCTATGCATACAATTGTGTGTATGCTTACACAGCATTCCTGACATATGAGCACACACACAAAGGTAGATACGCATATTCTCAAAAAGCTGAAAGTTCTGGATTACAAGGATCTATGAAGACCTTGTTTTTCCCCTTATCCAGGAGGTGGCAATCATGACACGGTGAATGGGATCCTTAAGAGGAACAATATTTTCAAAAACTGTACTTGTCAGCTATTTCTGAGTGGCTCTGAAGAAAAATGTGTTCAGCCACCCATCAGAATAAGAGCTATCACATCCCTCTTCAAACTCTGTAAAGGCCTTTCAAGCTTGATAATGTGCACAGACAGCCACGACTGTTAAAACATCAGTGTCCTTAGATACCATCTTTCTCCCTTTGCCTTATTAAATCAAAGAACACATCCCTTTTCTGGAACACATTCCACAGTATTTCCCTTCCTATTGAGCTGAAAGCATATCATTATAGTACAACAGAATTAATTAATACTGAATTAACAGCTTTTATAAACAGCACAGCTCAAAAAAGCAACTGAAATCAAGTCACAATTACCCTTATTTACGAGACCTTGATTTAATTCAGTTTTAAAGCTAACTTTTAAAATCTGTAAACTGACATATGTTCAACCTTAGTCACAGTATATGTATCTTGAATTGATTCTCCTCACTTTATTCATTATTCAGTGCTAACCAATTTAAATTCAGTTTTCTATGGAGAAATGAAAAAAAAAACAGAGCACCTCCTTGAAACCAATCCAAGCATTTATTAAAAAAGGAAGAAAAAACAACAGTTTCAAAGGAGGACTAATGACAATGCAAATAGGGATGCTGTAGCTTAAAGAGAAGCTGTAGAAATAACTCATACTCTTATTTGGGTCTTGCCCCAACCCCATCCACAGAACAAACTTCTGACCCAAGTGAGGTGGTGCTTTGAGCTCAGGCTAGCTGGCCTGACTGGCGATACAGGCTAACGCCCAAGGGCTGTTTTTGCTCAGGCTGGTAAGCCACACACTTTGCAGTGAGGATGCAAGCTAAGCTACTCGAATGCTGACAGTCCTCCAATGCCTTCCTACAATCCCCCGTTTGCCCAAGATAGACAAGTTCTCCCACAATTCACCGGGAAAGAATCAGAGCGTCTCAGCTCACTGCAGCACTACGAACTAGATGATAGCCCACACAAGTCCTAGACACACACAAGTGAGTGCAGCAGCAGTATGGATCCAGTAACTCGAGCATGGTGGGTTCATGCATGAGTTAGGATAACTCAGGTAGGTATTGATCATCTGGTTTAATGCTGCAATGAGGGTATACCCATAGAAGGAATATCAGAAATTTTTTAAAATTTATTTTCATAGGAGGATCTGTAAGTCAGAACCATGTTCCAGGCTACCAAACTGTAAATTACTTCATAGTTTAATGCTCCATTCACAATATACAAAACATCCCAAGCCAATGATATACAGGTGAGAGTCTAAGGTAAGAAGATTTAAAAAAAACAAAAACAAATTGCAATTGGCATCAGAAAAATCCTACTTTACAGGAAGACCAAATTCTAACGCCCAGAATATCTGAAAGAACCTAGTTTATGGCTCTGGCCTCTCTTTCTCTTATTGGTAACATTTCAGGTGCTGTTCTCAAAGGTGGTTTAAAAACCATAGGAATTATTTTCACTGTAGTCTGACAGACACTATCAACCTTGTCCAGGAAAAAGACGACTTTCCATTAATTCTAAAGCCAATCTGAAAGCTCTGATATTTGAAAAGTACGTTTGAGCCAACATCTCATTTTAAGTGAATTATTACTCAAGAAATTTCATGTGTACCTTATAATTTTTCAGTCACAAACGTCAAACATCTCAGACACTGCAATTTCATACCACATTTCACTTTTACAAATGGCACAATGAAAGAAAAATGTTGTAAAAGCATTATCTAGAAAACCTTATCTCCCAGTGACTTACAAAAAAGTTAAAATCTTTGATTCGCTACATTAATAATGAAGTAATTAATAAGAAGTTGCATTTTTGTCAGAAAAAAATCCTGTTGTGGGAGGAGCAGTAATAAAAGGTGGTTTAAAATCTTACCACATCTACCAGATATATTAAAATAAATGTTGTGTTTTTAAGTAAACGCATGCTAGGTGGCTCAAGGTTAATTGAAAAAATGACCTTTAAACACTAACTTACATTACAGTGACAATCTTTCACAGTATATGGAAAACGTATTTCTAATTGGAAGAGACAGACATGAATGATTAGAACAATGCAGGCTCAGGTTTTGTTCAGAATATTATGTAGATTAGAGCATGCTGACATTGCCTATATTTTCAGGTTGCATCCACAGACTACTCAGCTTTGTGTTTTAAGCTATTCCAAAAACCTACAGAGCTTACGCATAAGGGTCTTTTGTAGGAGTTTCTTCAAATTTTCCACTGCTATACTACCACCAGTGCAACTCCACTGGGGTGGACATGCTGCCAGTGGCTGCTGGCATTTTAGCCACAGAGTTGCCTTGAACCCACTCTGAGTAGGGGAGATGCTGGTTAAAATACTGCTGTCTGCTCTACTTTGGCCACTGTTGCTTCCATTGGTGGAACTGAACCGCTGGTAGGGAAGTGTGGGAAATTGGAAGAAAAAAGCTAGTGTTGACACAGCCTGGCACTTGAGGAGGGAATTAAGAAGAAAAAAAAAGTCAGCCTAGAGTACAAGAGCGGAACAAAGCTTCACCACTGCTTCTTGGCCCAACCATAATCTCGCTCAGTCGTTAACCCCATTAAACCATAATGCAAAGCCTTGAACAGCCTGGATTCCTGACATCGTTCACACAGCACGGCTGTACATAGAGCCCTTTCCAATGTACCCCATAATCAGTAGTACCTGCACCCCCCCCCCAACAAAATGATTACACACACTTTCCAAGCAATATACAGGTTACGAAACAGATAAACACTTACATGAAACAAGGTTCCTCAGCTTCCAATGCTGCTGACTTTACCCCAGCCTCTCCCATGTAGAGCAAAGCAAGATTACAACCCTAAATCCACTTGGTCAAATTACTCAATATAGTAAAATTAGCTCAGATTTTCATAATTATCTCCAACTATGACATTACTTTCACAGCAAGGGTAGTGGATAGGGCATTAAACTGGGAGTGAGGACATGTGGGTTCTGTTCCATGTTCTGTCACTGATCTGCTGCTCTGTGATCTCTGAATGTGTAGGCAAGTCATTTTCCCTCTGTGCTTCAGTTTCTCCTCCCACCCTTTGTCTGCCATATCTATTTAGAATGTAAGCTCTTCGGGGAAGGGACTGCCTCATTATATGTTTCTGCAGTGTCTATGGTAACAGGGTTCTGACCTTGGCCGAGCCGTTGAAGCGACTGAAATCAGAGGTGAGGCTGGTTAACACCATCTGCCCAACACTTCCCATTATAAAGACCCTGCTTTCAGTTGTCGATAACTTCGCCAAATCTCAATTGTTCATGACGAAATTTTCCATGCTGGTTGTCTGCCTCAGGCTGACTTTTTTGGGGGGAAAAGTTTCTGACACAACAGTTCAACCACTTCCAAGAATGAGGCCAGGGAAAAATAAATTGATTTGTCCACATTACAAACATTCAGGTGACTTTTCTTTGAGAAGCTTTTAGTGCCCGCATACTCTGGAGCAGGGATTTGGAATATGGCAAGGGATGGCCACTTTGTCAGGGATGTGCTTTTTGTTGTCATCATGAAAATCCACCTGAGTTACAAGCCTTTGGGAAAGAAACCAGTTCGTACATGCTCTGTAGAGACTTAAGAGTTTAGCAGCAAAATTCTCAGAAGATTCCATCCCCACCGGATGTGCTCGGCTTCTCAGAGGTCCTAGCGCTGACCAGATTGCACATGTCCCATCCCCACTGCACGATGGCAGGCAGCCTCTCTCCTCTATGCTCTTCATGACCTCCCTGCTGGCACCCAGGAAGTAAGGAGGAAGCCACCTGATTTGAATGAAGAGGGGACAAGAGCTGGATTTAGCAGGAGGGAAAGGAGTAGACCAGGACGAGGAACAGGATAAGACAGGGACTGGACGCATGGGAGAGAGAAACTGGCTGGAAGCTGGGGGGAGGAGGAGGGAGACTGGGAGGGCAAGGAAACAGACTGGGAACTATGGGGTGGAAAACAGATGTGACAAGGAGCCTGAGAAGAACAGAGACTAGCTGAGCAAAAGAGACTGGAAAAAGGATCTGCTGAGGGGAGGATTGAGATTAGATGAGGAGCCTTGGGGGAGACTGGGAGCATGAGAGAGAGAATGGAAAAGGAGCTGGGAGGGATAGGGGGATCTGGGACTAGCTAGGCAAAGAGACTGGGACTGGAACGAGAAGCTTCAATGGGGACTGGGAAGAGAATGAGAGGGGCAAGGAGGCAGGGGTGGGAACAGATAGAACTGGGGGGACAGATTGTAGGTATGGGGCAGAAGGATCTGTGACCATTAGCCATCACTCTCCTCCTCACCTCTCCACAAGGTTCCTGAAACCCACCCTTCCTTTGCTGTCAGCAAACATCTCCCTCTACTGCAGCTCCACAAGGAGGATGACAGCCTGCTAGAGCTAACAGAGTAACTGAAAGCAAAAGATGCACAACTCTGCATACAGGAGCTAATGGTCCCAACCCTGCTGACGAACCATGTGGGCATAAATATGCGACCACATGACTTTTTTATTAGTTTACTTTAAAAAACTCGGAAAAGGTACACACAATATGCTAAAAGAATATCTTTAAGGTTAAAGTCATGGAGCAGATCCTTAGGGAATCCATTTTGAAGCGCTTGGAAGCAGGGTGGATTGATTTAATTCATGGCAATTTAAATAATTGATTTAAATCATTATTTAAATCACCAAGAGGAAATAATTGATTTAAATCAAAATTTCCCACTGATACTTCACATATTTCTTAAACGATGGTGCACATCTGATCACTAAAACATGTTAACTTACAACTCAGTACAGCACTTTACAACATCTAGGAGGGCATACCTCTGTCTTTTTTTAGATAACTTGATTTTTTTAATTTAGGAAATAGTACATAATACTCGTTACCTGCAGTACATTAGGAATGGTAAGACCTCTCTCTCTCTCACACACAGACACCCCCCAGCCCTTATATTTTCTTAAACTAAATCTTAAATGTTACATAAATGTTTCACATTTGCAATTGCAGCAGTCTCCTGAGTTGCCGGCTCACGGCTATCCTGAAACAACATTTTTTTTCTTTCTTTTTTAGTTTTCAAATCTTATTAACTCTAACAGACAAGTCATCACAACACTAAACGTACACTGTCCTTAAAACTTCTACAACTAGCTCTCATCTTCCCCACTCAGACTGAAACAGAAATACGAGTTATCCTGCTTTTTCAACTGCCAGTTGATTTCTTAGCTTTGAGTGAATAATACCAAATGATGAAAATATTCTCTCTGACTGCAGAGGAAGCTACTCCTGTGAAAAGTTGACTTAGCAACTGAAGGAACTCTGTTTCAAGGTGTCTGACTAATGATTTCCACCAATTCAGGGGAATGACTTTGTTGAAAACATCATCAGTAAACATGTATGGTTTAAATGGTTCCACTCCAGACCTGAAGAGTATGATGACTGGCATAACTGAGAAGTGATTTTGAGATGCCCATGCCATGGCAGCATCATCTTCTTCAGAAGTTAGGCATCGACCTTTATATCTGGGGTCGAGAATATTTGCAAGAAAATGAGGTGGACTTAGTGCTTGATCCATTCGCTTCTTTATTACCTGCAGTTTAACTTTCAGGTGAGGGACTTCTTTCTTCAATGTCTCTTGAAGTGACTTCCAAATTTCAACAGCATCAGCAATGCAGCAACAATTTCTCCGAAGTTTGTTTAAGGCTATGGATATAGGCTTCAGTATACTGAGCATATCCTCTACATTCCTCTTTAATCCAATGTTAGATACTTTGGATGAGATACTGCCATCTATTTTATCACAGTTTTCTTCACAAAGTTTTGAGAATAGGCCTGGTCTTAATAAATTGTTCAAAACAACCAACCACAGAATTCCAGCAAACATCTTGAGGGGGAATTAGTTAGGATCCTCCCGCTCTCTTCAGTGAAGCTGAAGCAAACTGGTTGTCACGGAAGCTTTTTGTGACTTCAACATTTTCTTTTATTCCCAGAGAAGACATACTTAAGTCTTTGGCTAAAAGATGTATTAAATGGACACTGCAGCCATATGTTATTAAGAAGCATCCTTCTGTTTCTTCTTCTAAATATCTTCTCATCTTTGCCGCATCTGCAGCATTGTCTGTGACAAAGCTGCGCACATGACAGTTGAATTTTTGTTCACAGTTTATTACAGCTTTCACTTCTTTTAAATATTCTGCTGTGTGCGCATTCCCCAACTTATCTATTGTTTCTGAAAGATATGCAACCCCATCTTCCGTTATCTCATAGGCACATATTACTGGATTATTGTGTACATGGCTCCACCCATCAAGTCTTTAACTGGCAAATTTCCCCTCACTATTTCTTGCATGCTTTTCAAGTTCTTTCTCATACACTGTATCTAGCAACCTTCTACCAATGTTTGCTCTACCACGTGGAGTGTAGCCTGGTCGTAAGGACTCAACCGTGTCAATGAAGTGTTTATTTTTAACAATGCAAAAAAGAGAATTTGTGGCATAAATGAACCGAACAATCTTTTCACTTCTATGGTGTCTTGTTGGTATTTGCTGGTCCTTACTACAAACCCATTAATGGTTGTGGTGTTACTGGATGATGGAAATCTTTGGCTTGCTACTGATACTTCGTTGTCTGAAATACGTTGAGTTGCAGCACTGCTGCCAGAAGTACAAACGGACGGCTCTGAAGTTGTTGCAGACAGACAGTCACAGTCAGTCTGTTGTGCTTAAATGGGATCCTGACACAATTATAAATGATTTGGAATGGTCGTTCTTCTCCGTTCTTCTCACTCTATTATTCAGTTAATCGTTTACATTTTTTTCGGCAAGGATGCAGGTTCGATTCCAAACTAACAAAAAAGCTCAGACTGACTGCACTGAGAGTGCACATAATTTTGGAGTACGCCCCACATAACTCACTGGCACTTCTGATTTTTGAGAAAACAAGTATAGGGTGGGTTCTCTTGGGAAAGCTGAGTTATGCTGAAGTAAAATAAGGAACAGACTTATGGCATCACCATTATGGTCTGTGGTCAGGATGTTCCAAACTAAGGGGCATGTATTATGTAATATAAAATAAGAAAATGACATCCAGCGGCAACTGGCAACTCTAGATCCCTCTTACTGCAGCTCTCTACTGTATACTTGGGTGATCGATTCTAAACCTAGTTAACTAATTAAACAAGCCATAAGGGTTAGCTAAGCTAAACTTTTTTTTCTAGCAACATCCAACATAGCAAACAGCTTGGGAATTTGCTTGTTAAATCACACTTGTACTACAAGGCATAGAGAGGGTCTTGAAGAATGATGTGTTGCAAAGTGAGTTACTTAAGTTACTAACCAGTTGATCCACATGGTTCTTCATCCACATCTTTTTCTCCCAATAAGCAGTTTTCATTATGATGGTTCATGCACTTAGGGATTAATAATAAGAATTTTACATATACGCTGGGG